>SJXQ01008107.1:159073-185573 GCA_006408695.1 Aepyceros melampus
GGTGCGGAACTCCTCCTCTGTGGATAGAGGTGGGTGGGGGGTGGGAAAAGAGTACTCGAAGCCAGTCCTACCCAGGGGCCTTGGGAGCAGGCCCTGTCTCTCCCCGGCACCGTGAGGGCTCTGGCCACCACCCCTACCTGTCAGGTCACTGAACTTGGTGACCCCATACTGAGCTGTGCCACGGTCCAGGGCCTGGATCTTCTGCGCTCGCACCATATTATTGGCAAAGCGGACATGCGCCAACTGGCTTCTGAGAACCAAAGAGCAGAAGTCAGGCTTGGGCCCCAGGCAGATCATAAAGGAGAGGTGCTTGGGGATAAGAGGCAGAGGTTTCCATGGGGAACAGTGGACCCTGGATCAGGTCTGAAGCTTATTTCAAGAAGGGCAAGGGGCATCCCTGTGGTCTAGTGGCTAAGATGCCACGCTCCCAAGGAGGAGGCCTGAATTCAATCCCGGGTCAGGGAACTAAATCCCATATTCCACACTTGAAAGATCCTGCATGCTGCAACTAAGACCTGGTGCAGCCAAGTCTTTATTATTTATAATAATAGTTAAATTATTATAAATACTTTAATATTTAATTTTATTTATAAACAAGTATTTATTGTTGACTGTTTATAATACTTAATATTATAAACATTTATTATATTTATTATCAATATATTATGTTAATAATATAGTATTATTATATTTTATTATTTAATATTTATCTATTATTAAATAAATACAAATAAATATTTTTTAAAAAAGAGAAGGGAAGAACCCTGGAGTAGGTGTCAGGACCAGATCTGCAAGTGATAAGAGTGAGGCAAAAATGGGGTGATGACTCCTCAGGTATGAAAGGAGAATCAAAATGGGCTCCAAAGACAGAAGGTCATGGGAAAAGGTCACCAAGCCAGGGGTCCTCCAGCAGAGAAAATATGGCCTTTGCCCCATCCCACTCCACCCAGAATGATGGAGATCTATGGTTTCTGACTAGGAAAATCAGATGGGAGAAGCGCCAGCTCCCTGAGGTGACTGCCAAGTCCTGGGAGGCTAAACAAGAACATGGGGGGACTTAGGGGCCCTCTAGTTAAGGCTATGGTTTTTCCTGTGGTCATATATGGACGTGAGAGTTGGACTGTGAAGAAGGCTGAGCGCCAAAGAATTGATGCTTTTGAACTGTGGTGTTGGAGAAGACTCCTGAGAGTCCCTTGGACTGCAAGGAGATCCAACCAGTCCATTCTGAAGGAGATCAGCCCTGGGATTTCTTGGAGGGAATGATGCTAAAGCTGAAACTCCAGTACTTTGGCCACCTCATGCGAAGAGCTGACTCATTGGAAAAGACTCTGATGCTGGGAGGGATTGGGGGCAGGAGGAGAAGGGGACGACCGAGGATGAGATGGCTGGATGGCATCACTGACTCGATGGACGTGAGTCTGAGTGAACTCCGGGATTTGGTGATGGACAGGGAGGCCTGGCATGCTGCGATTCATGGGGTCGCAAAGAGCTGGACACAACTGAGTGACTAAACTGAACTGAACTGCCCTTTCCCTTACTCCAACACTCAGATGCCAAGTTGGATGGGAGGTCCTGATCTGATCAGGACACATCCAGCCAAGGTTAGGTCCTCACCTTCCTGTGAATCATATGTCCGGTTATAGGTGGTGACAAAGTCCTTGAAGATTGAAGCCATCCTCACAGAAAAGTCCTGGAAAGGCAGAGAGAGGGAGTCTTTATAAGCAGTCCTTCTCAGACAGATGCGGGAGCCCCGGGCCAGGGCCAGGGTGGAGAGAAGAGAGTGAAGGAAAGGTGCAGCCAGTTCCCCAGACAGACAAGGCTCCTCACCTGGGGGAGGGGATCCTTGTTCAGCAGTGGAAGGAATGAACTGAAAGTCTCATTTTTGTCATCTGGAGAGAGTTGGAAGAGAGGAGAAGCAGGACTGAACCCTGAGTGAAGTCTGATCTGAACCATCCCAGCACCCCTGGGCCCTCCCAGTACCTGTAGTCTTGGTATCAACTGGGCCACAGTCCCGCCTCAGGAGCATGTGTTTTCCTAGCTCGTCTAGGACTTCGAAGCTGCAGAGCTGCAGGAAGAGGAAGGAGGAAGCCAGTCAGGGGGCTGCGAGGAGGGCAAGGCCTTTGGCAAGATGGAGCTGGAGGGTCCTCAGATGAGGACAATCTCAAAGGCAATCTCGCCCACAGTGGAAAGCGAGGCACCGTCCAGGAGCGAGCATCCAGATCCCCTCCCTTCACCCTTCTAGGCGTGGCTGGGTAGTGACAGGGTGGGGTAGAGCGGCCTCAGATCCCACCCCCTTGACTTGACAGATGGTTCCAACTACAGCCAGACTCGATCTGGGGGCAAAGGAATGGCAGGAACCCCATCACTCACCAGGGTCTTCTTGGACACCGGGAGCTGGCACACCGTGGGGTCGTTGCAAGGTGGCTCCACCAGGGTCGCCTTCAGCGAGTACAGGGAACCCCGGCCCGCCTGGATGGAAGGGCGGGTGAGTGGCGGCACGGCCACCTTCTCCTCTGTGCAGCCTTCATGGGGCCCGCAGCCCCACCGCGCCCTCTTCCCCCTTCCCCATCACTAAGTCCAACGTCCCCGCCCCAAGTCAGGCCCAAAGTTCCCAACCCTTGGACTAGAGCCCCGCCCCAAGCGCGTTCTCACCCGGCGGACGCGACCGCGCACGGCCCCCAGCGCGGCCCGCGTCCCGGCAGCCCGGCCGCGGTTGTACATCTCCAAGGCGAAGCGGGCGGGCTCCCGCAGCTCCGGGGACGCCAGCTCCCAGGCCTGCGCGCCGGCCGCCGGGGGCTTGCTGGAGGCCGCAGCGGCGGCCGGGAGCAGCCCCAGCAGCAACAGCAGCTGCAGCCAGGGTGCCATGGCGAGGGCGAAGCTGGCGGCCCGGACTCACGCACGGACGGACGCGAGGACCAACCGACGGGGCGGAGCAGCCCGCGGCTGGGGGCCCTAGTCCTCTCCAAGCTCCGGGGCCGCGGGGGGCCGGCCAATGGGCGCCGGCCGAGGGCGCCTGCGCGCTCGCTTATTTACGCCAGGCACGTGGGTGCGCTGGCTGTGCAAGACCGGCGGGCGGGACCCAGTTTCGACCGTAGGCAGTGTTGCAAAACCAGCGTGATCTGGGGAGACGTGGCCCGATCCCCGACCTTAAGTGATCTTCTTAGGTCTGGGAACTGCTGTTTGAGGAGAGGAAACGATGCTGGCCAGGGAATTAAAACAACTACCACTTATTGCATACTTATTATATGTTGCATATGTATATATATATGCCCTCTCCTTTAATATTTGTAGCAATTGTGAAGTAATAAATGTTATTATCCCCATCTAGTAATTGAGGAAATATAGGTTTAGAGAGACTAAGTGGCTTGTCAAACATCTACTAAGTGAGAGGGCTGGACTTGAACGCAGGGAGTGGACTTCAGAGCTTAAGCTCACAGCTCCATCACCTCTTTGAGGCCCCTCTTCTCATCAGCAGAATGGCAGCTGATATTCCCTGGATTGGCAGTGTCACAGGCTGCTGGGCAGATCAGACACAAACATGTAAACAGTGCACCGGGATGGGACCGTTCTCTCATTCCTTCAAGCTTTCACCGCTGTGTTCCAGGGCGTAGCAACAGGGGGCATGAGCAGATACGCTGGGCATAATGCTGCCTGCTAGCAGCTCACAGTCTAGCGAAGAGACAGATTGGAGACAGAAAAGAATTTTCCTCCAAGGTATTACCAACTGTGGGAGAGGAAACAGAGAAGAGAGGTTTTGGCAGCCCACTCCAATTTTCTTGTCTGGGAAATCCCACAGACAGAGGAACCTGGAGGGCTACAGTCCATGGGGTTGCAAAGAGTGGAACATGACTGAGTGACTAACACTTTCACTTCCAAGGCCCTTCAAGCTCCAGTCAGGCCTTAGACCTTATCCTGTGCTGTACACTTGACACTCCAGTGCCACTCTATTTGCAGAAATTCAAGCTCTTGCACACCCTGGAACCTTCACACTGCTCAAACTCCTAGGCACCTCGCTGCTCTCAGTTTAGAGGATGACTTCTCAGGGAGGCTTTCCTGACCCACGCCCATTGGCCCTGACTAATTTCTATGCCACTGTCTCTGTACTCCTAGACCCCTAGCCCTGTGAACTTCCTCCTTCTGAAAGATCTAAAGCTGAATGAATTAAAAATAGGAATTTCTTAGGCCCGGCAGAAGCAGTGAGACTTTTCTTAGATCTGAGTTTCCAGAGATTGGTGGCATAATTTACCCTCGTGGGAAACAGTCATGTTCCCCAAAGTCTGTTTCTTGGTCACTGGATACACTGACAAGTTCTAGAGGAAGGGTGGCTCATCTCATGAGAATCAGGGAAGACAGCATACTTGTAGTTCATGGAGGGAAAGGAGGAATTTTTTTAAAGCCACACGTATGGCATCTTAGGCAATTCTCACAGCAACCTTCAAGAGAGAAGCTGTATGATTACACATGAGGAAAGTGAAGCAGGGATGTGTCGACATTCAGAAAAAGTGAACTACTAACTACTCAGTCGTGTCTGACTCTTTACGACCCCATGGACATAGCCCGCCAGGCTCTGCTGTCCCTGGAATTTTCCAGGCAAGTTAACACTGGAGTGGGTTGCCATTTCTTTCTCCAGGGTATCTTCCCGACCCTGGGATCAAACCTGGGCCTCCTGAAGCTGAGCTGAAAAGAGGGAGACAGCAGAGGAGACTGGGAAGAAATGGACACTGTGTGAGGAGGAAGATGAAGAAAGAGTGATGTCAAGAAGGTAGAGGAAGAGAGTGGGTTTCAAGAAAGAGGAAGTGGCTGGTTGCATTGAATGCCATGGAGAGGACAAGATGAGGGGATTGGGCACCAGGTAGGTCACTGGGGACCTCATTAAGAGTGCGTGACTGGGGACTTTCCTGACCGTCCAGTGGTTAAGAATCTGTGTGCCAACGCAGGGGACACAGTTTCGATCCCTGGTCCAGGAAGATTCCACATGCAAAGGAGCAACCAAGTCTGGCGCCACAACTACTGAAGTCTGTGTGTCCTGAAGCCCGTGCTCCACAGCAAGAGAAGTCAGTGCAATGAGAAGCCCAAGAACTGCAGCTAGAGAGTAGTGCCTGCTCACTACCACTAGAGAAAGTCCCTGCACAACAACGGAGACCCAACACAGCCCAAAATGAAATAAATAACTAAATTTAAAACAAAAATTTCTTTAAAAGAGTGACAGGTTGAGACTTCCCTAGCAGTCCAGTGGTTGAGACTCTGAACTTCCACTCAGAGGCCAGGATTCAATTTCTGTTAGGGGAACTAGGATCCTATAAGCCATCAGTTCAGTTCAGTTCAGTTCAGTTGCTCAGCGTGTCCGACTCTTTGCGACCCCATGAGTCGCAGCACGCCAGGCCTCCCTGTCCATCACCAAATCCCGGAGTTCACTCAGACTCACGTCCGTCGAGTCCATGATGCCATCCAGCCATCTCATCCTCGGTCGTCCCCTTCTCCTCCTGCCCCCAATCCCTCCCAGCATCAAAGTCTTTTCCAATGAGTCAACTCTTCACATGAGGTGGCCAAAGTACTGGAGTTTCAGCTTTAGCATCATTCCCTCCAAAGAAATCCCAGGGCTGATCTCCTTCAGAATGGACTGGTTGGATCTCCTTGCAGTCCAAGGGATTCTCAAGAGTATTCTCCAACACCAGAGTTCAAAAGCATCAATTCTTTGGCACTCAGCCTTCTTCACAGTCCAACTCTCACATCCATACATGACTACTGGAAAAACCATAGCCTTGACTAGACGGACCTTAGTCGGCAAAGTAATGTCTTTGCTTTTGAATATGCTATCTAGGTTGGTCATAACTTTTCTTCCAAGGAGTAAGCGTCTTTTAATTTCATGGCTGCAATATTGTGCAGCAAAAAAAAAAAAAGAAAGAAAAAGAGGAGATAATATGAGAAATATGGGCAATGAAAGGAGACAAAGATTTCAAAAATTTTTACCATGGAAAAATGATTACTGTAGAGAAATACAGTACTGGGGGGAGGGGGCATGGGACATCTCTAGAGTATTTGGGGGACTTCCCTGGCTGTCCAGTGGTTAAGACCCTGCATTTCCACTGCAGGGCAACACAAGTTCTATCTGTGATCAGGTAACCAAGATCCTGCATACCACAGGGCACAGTCAAAAAAAAAAAGCGTTTTTAAGATGAGAGACTCTAGAGCGTGCTTATGACTTGATGAAATAGGAAGGGAGATATTGATGATTCAGGAGAGAAAGGGGAGAATTATAAGAATGAAGAGCTTGAAAGGAGAGGGGTGGTAGTTCTCTACTGCTGTGTGGAACATTGCCACAAAATGAATGGTTAGGGCTGCAGTCTCACTGAAGGCTGGATGAGGAAGGAACTGCTTCCAAGCTCATGTTGATCCTGAGTAGCCTTGGCCTGCAGCGGTTTGAAATAAGGCTTCAGTTCCTGGCCAGAGATTGAGGTTGGGGAGGGGTGATGAGAGCACCAAATCCCAGCCACCAGATCAGTGATCAGTGACAAGGCCCTGGCCCTTTGGCTTTGCAGAAAAGAATTCCCATAAAGACAGAAAGTAGTGAAACAAGTCAAGTGTTCATTAGGGTGAAAGAGAGTACATAGTAAGTAGTACCTGTGGATAGACACATGGGTGGACTCAAGAGAAAGCCAGTCGTACCCTGGTGGTAGCTTTATGGGGCATTCCTTCCACTTTTCCTTTGGCCAGTCATTTTGACTTACCTGGTTCAGAGTCCATATTTGGTATAACTCAGGATCCTCCCATGTGTACATACACATCCCTTAGCCAAGATGGATTCTACCCAGGAGGTCTGTGGGTAGTTAGCATCACCTGGCATCACTTCCCTTTTGACCTCCAAGGAGTCTTTCTGCACATGTGTAGTCAGAGAGGTCTCCTGACTTCAAGGATGAGAAATATGGGGTCTCTTATCTTCTGCCTGGGCAGAGCCCAACCTCCTCCCCCGATCGTCCTGCTGTTTTCATCTTGGAATATCAGTCCATAGAAACTAAACTTCAACTGTCTGCCCTGGGACTCATCAATCTCCTGCCCCAATGCGGCTGTCGGCAGCAGTCAGCCCCTTATGGGACCTCAGTCCAGTGCCTCAGCTGTTTCCTGGCTGATGGCTGTCTGCCACCCTTAGCTCCTCACCATGTGGATCTTCCCACCATGGTTGCTTGCTTCCCTAAAGCAGGTGAGGGAAAGCGAGACTATTAAAATCTTGTCTAATATAGTCACACATGTAATCACATGTACCCATCACCTCTGCTGAATTCTGTTGGTTAGAAGCAAGTCATGTGTCTCTCCCATACACAAGGGGTGGGAAGAGGAGTACACAAAGATGTTACATCAGGAGGTGGGGGTCATGGGGGTCCCCTTGGAGTCTGCCACGAGTGTTCCCCAGGTGTGCTCTCAGTACCTCAAAATATTAACAACAGTAAAAATAATACATGCTTGGGCTTCCCTGGTGGCTCAGTGGTAAAGAATCCACCTGCAATACAAGAGACTCAAGAGATCCAGGTTCAATCCCTGGGTTGGGAAGATCTCCTGGAAGAGAGCATGGCAACCCACTCCAGTATTCTTGCCTGGAGAATCTCATGGACAAAGGAGCCTTGTGGGCTACAGTCCATAGAGTTGCATAGAGTTGGACACAACTGAAGTGACTGAGTCAGCACAGCATATCTACGTGCTAGGCACTCAGCATTTGCAGCCCATGTACACGTCAGCCCATTGAACCCCACAACCATCCCACAAAACCACCCCACAGCTATGACGCAGATAAGGAAGCTAAGACAACAAAAGAAGGACTTCCCTGGTGGTCCAGTGGCTAAGACTGTGGACTCTCAGTGCAGGGGTCATGGAGCCAAAAGTGAAAAATAAATAAATAAGTAAATCTTAAAACAACAACAACAAAGATACCACGTGCTAAGGACCCGGTGCAGCCAAATTAATTTAAAACAAAATAAGAGATTCAGTTACTTGCCCAAGCTGCAGAAAGGGTGAAGTTGGAAACAGGACTTGAATCCAGTTCTAATACAGACAAGAGATTCTGTTTCTCAAACGGCCTCTGCAGACTCAGGAGTATAAGAGGGATGCCGCTGAAAGTCAGGATAAACAGAGTGTTTTTCCTCCAGGCATGGTGAAGTCGCTCAGTCGTGTCCGACTCTTTGCGACCCCGTGGACTGTAACCTACTAGGCTTCTCCATCCATGGGATTCTCCAGGCAAGAATACTGTAGTGGATTGCCATTTCCTTCTCCAGGGGATCTTCCCGACCCAGGGATCGAACCCAGAGTCTCCCGCATTGGAGGCAGATGCTTTAACCTCTGAGCCACCATGGAAGCCCTCCTCCAGGCATACTCATGAACTAAAGTGATCGATCACCAGTGGCCCGAGGTCTGGATGAGAGATGGGGGTTAGCTGACCATGCACGGCCCCTGCTTCTGCCTCAGTAGGTCTAGGTAAGGATCTTGGGATATGTGGGTGAATCTTTGGACCACTTTTGTTTGAAAAGTATGCCCTTTTATGTCATGGTCTACACTGAGATGAAGTTTATTTTATTTTCAATTGGAACATCCCCCAGATATTAGGAATGGCATGCAAAATTTGTAGCACTTTTTTTGGAGGGGGGGCACACTGTGTAGCTTGCAGGATCTTTGTTCCCCAACCAGGGATTGAACCATGGCAGTGAAAGCATGGAGTCCTAACACTGGACTGCCAGAGCATTCCCGCAGCATATCTTTAAAGACCTGAATTTTCAGTGAATGGCCGCTCATCCCGAAGTCCCAGGATAAGGGGTTTATGTTACCTTCTTCTGCCACTAGATTTTAAGAAAGTCTGTGTTTACACTGAAGCAAATGCTGTCCAGAAATGAAAATGTCCAGGGGATGCCCCAACAGCCAGGACATGGTGGGATGGAACTGGACTTTCTAGGACAAGGTGAGGCAAACAGCAGGATTTCTTTCTGGGAATTTCACCTGATTTATGAAAATGGTAGTTAACAACTGTATGATCTGAATCATTTCCAGACATCACTAACTCACCTCCTGACCTTCAGGAATGATGGGCAACTTATCAAAATTTTATCCAGTAAGTGAAATACTTCCGTTTCATAAGACCTGTTTCCCCAAGCCTGAGAGGTAGGAGACAGTCAGGAGAAAAGAGGGCAAAATCATAGATTTTTTGTTCAGACCAACTGACCAGCTTTTAATTCTGGCTTGGCCACTTCAAATCGGCTGTGTGACTATGAGAAAATTACCTCTCTGAGCCTTTTTGAGAAGGTTTTATTTTTTTATTTTTGATTGTGCTGGGTCTTCATTGCTTGTGGGCTTTTATCTAGTTGCAGCAAGTGGGGGCTTCTCTCTGCTTGCTGTGCGAGGTCTTCTTATTTCAGTGGCTTCTTTTACTGTGGAGCACAAATTTTAGGTCAGTGGGCTTCAGTAGTTGCCGCACGTGGGGTCAGTAGTTGTGGCCCACGGGCTTAATTGCTCCAAGGCATGTGGGCTCTTCCTGCAAGAGGGATCGAACATGAGTCTCCTGCACTGGCAGGCAGATTCTTTACCACTGAGACACCAGGGGAGCCCCGTGAGTCCTTTTTTTTTTTAATTTATTAAATTATTTGCTTTTAAATAATGCAAAGATGAATATTTTTAATGATAAAAAGTACAATTCACAAAGAAGATAGATATCATAAACCGTCAAAACCAGGGCTTCCCTAGTAGCTCAACTGGTAAAGAATTCGCCTGCAATGCGGGAGACCTGGGTTTGATCCCTGGGTTGGGAAGATCCCCTGGAGAAGGGAACAGCTACTCACTCCAGTATTCTAGCCTGGAAAATTCCATGGACTAGTCCATGGGGTCACAAAGAGTCAGACATGACTGAGCAACTTTCACTTAGACATTTAACAACAAAGAAACAAAGATACATAAAGCAAAAATCAGAAGAAATGTATACATAATCATAGACAGATGAACATTTCTCTGAGAATATTTTATCAAGTGCAGAAAAATAAAAATAGGAGCATCTATTAAATATAATATATCTCTATTTATATTAATTTATATTAAGCTTATATCCTACACAAGTATAATTAAAAATTGGTATCTCATGCATTGTTATGAGATACACATAGGACATTTAGAAAAACTGGCAGAAAGATAGACATTACTAAATTTCAAAAGGTATAATTCTTTTTTTGTGTGATTGAGTTATACATATACAATATATTATTTTTCTGATTATTTTTCATTGTAGGTTATTATAAGATATTGACTATAGTTCCCTATGTTATACAATAAATCTTTGTTGCTTGTTGCATATCTTTTTTAAATGAGAAATATAGCATTCTATTCATACTAAGTCAAACAAGTGGAATAAAAATGTCATAAATTTTTTAGTTTGGCAAAAATTCATAAGTTTTCTAATATATATTATACATATTATTTTTGATACATGTATACAAGTTTTTCTTGTATACTATGCTTGAGAAAGGCTTGAGAAATAATATATTTAAAAAAGAGATGGAGAAATTGGAAAACATAAACTAAATGAAGTGGGACGACTGAATATAAAATAGAAAAAGTGAAACAAACTTGAGAAAAGTAAAAGATCCTCACATAGTCCAGTTGTCTTTAAACAGGGCTGCTCATGAGAAACATATCCGGAGCTTTGGAGAAAAAAAAGCAATACCTGGGCATTTGTATTTCTCAAAACATTCCAAGATAATTCTGATATGCATCTAGATTTTAAAAAGTGACTACAGGTTTTCCTATTAAATGATAGTTTTGGTGATATAGAATTCTATTATTTTTCTGTTGACTAAGCATGATACTATGGTATTAAGTGAGTAATAGTTACATAATCATAACAGTGACAAATGTTCATCAGTTTTCACAATCAACAGCCAGACAAAAAATAAAAGATAATTACAATTGCAAGCCATAATGGGAACATGATTAACCTAACGATACAAAATAATTACATACAATCTGAAGGGTCAGGCAGTGATGCGGTAAGTGGAAGTGCCTACATGCGTATGTTTTCATCTGCTTAGTCAGTCTATGCTTCTTGGTTGGTGCATTTAATCTATTTACATATTAAGTTATCAATATGTATGATCCTATTACCAGTTTCTTAATTGGTTTGGGTTTGATTTTCTGTAGGTAGGTCTTTTCCTTCTTTTGTTTTCTGCCTAGAGAAGTTCCTTCTGCATGTGGTGTAAAGCTGATTTGGTGGTGCTGAATTCTCTTAACTTTTGCTTGTCATACGTGAACCGTGAACTTCCAGATGTTCAAGCTGGTTTTAGAAAAGGCAGAGGAACCAGAGATCAAATTGCCAACATCCGCTGGATCATGGAAAAAGCAAGAGAGTTCCAGAAAAACATCTATTTCTGCTTTATTGACTATGCCAAAGCCTTTGACTGTGTGGATCACAATAAACTGTGGAAAATTCTGAAAGAGATGGGAATACCAGACCACCTGACCTGCCTCTTGAGAAATCTGTATGCAGGTCAGGAAGCAACAGTTAGAACAGGACATGGAAAAACAGACTGGTTCCAAATAGGAAAAGGAGTATGTCAAGGCTGTATATTGTCACCCTGCTTATTTAACTTATATGCAGAGTACATCATGAGAAACGCTGGACTGGAAGAAACACAAGTTGGGAGAAATATCAATAACCTCAGATATGCAGATGACACCACCCTTATGGCAGAAAGTGAAGAGGAACTAAAGAGCCTCTTGATGAAAGTGAAAGAGGAGAGTGAAAAGGTTGGCTTAAAGCTCAACATTCAGAAAATGAAGATCATGGCATCCAGTCTCATCACTTCATGAGAAATAGACAAGGAAACAGTGGAAACAGTGTCAGACTTTATTTTTCTGGGCTCCAAAATCACTGCAGATGGTGACTGCAGCCATGAAATTAAAAGACGCTTACTCCTTGGAAGAAAAGTTATGACCAACCTAGATAGTATATTCAAAAGCAGAGATATTACTTTGGCGACTAAGGTCCGTCTAGTCAAGGCTATGGCTTTTCCTGTGGTCATGTATGGATGTGAGAGTTGGACTGTGAAGAAGGCTGAGCACAGAATTGATGCTTTTGAACTGTGGTGTTGGAGAAGACTCCTGAGAGTCCCTTGGACTGCAAGGAGATCCAACCAGTCCATTCTGAAGGAGATTAGCCCTGTGTGTTCTTTGGAGGGAATGATGCTAAAGCTGAAGCTCCAGTACTGTGGCCACCTCATGCAAAGAGTTAACTCATTGGAAAAGACTCTGACGCTGAGAGGGATTGGGGGCAGGAGGAGAAGGGGACGACAGAGGATGAATGGCTGGATGGCATCACAGACTCGATGGATGTGAGTCTGAGTGAACTCCAGGAGTTGGTGATGGATAGGGAGGCCTGGCGTGCTGCAATTCATGGGGTCGCAAAGAGTCGGACACAACTGAGCGACTGAACTGAACTGAACTTTGCTTGTCTGGAAAGTTTTTGATTTGTCCATCAAATCTGAAGGAGAGTCTTGCTGGATAGAGTACTCTTAGTTGAAGTTTCTTCCCTTTCATCACTTTAAATATATCATGCCATTCCCTTCTGGCTTGTAGTTTGTGCTGAGAAATCCGCAGATAACCTGATGGTAGTTACCTTGTATGTTATTTGTTGTTTTTCTTTGTTGCTTTTAATATTTTATCTCTGTCTAGCTTTGATAGATGGACCTTTGTTGGCAAAGTAATGTGGGGCTCAGAACCTTCACAACAGTGTGAGGACTTCTTGGTATTACTGTTCTCCAGTTTGTGGGTCACCAATTTGGCAGGAATGGGATTTGATTTTGTTGTGATTGTGCCCCTCCTACCGTCTCGCTGTGGCTTCTTCTTTCTCTTTGGATGTGGAGTATCTTTCTTTGGTGGGTTCCAGTGTCCTTCTGTCGATGGTTGTTCAACAGCTAGTTGTGATTTTGGTGCTCTTGCAGGAGGAGATGAGCACACGTCTGTCTACTCTGCTATCTTTTACCAGAATCCCCCCTGAGCCTTTTTGTAGACATAGGAAGAAGATAGGAATGCACTTCATTTATCACATCAGTTCTAACCTTCTAGTAGCAAACAAATATTTACAAAGATAGTCCTAAAGGGTGGGATGAGAAATCAGAGTGTGAAAGCCCAGGTCTTTGGTGGAGAAGGGGAGCTCAGAAAGAGAAGACCAATAAAGCGGAGCTTAGATGGCTAGGCTTTCACGTACACCAAAGGTCTCAAAAGGAGATCTACTGTCCCTGGAAATGTGAATTTGGACATTTGTAGGGGCATTTTTGTTTATCACATTGATAGGAGCTCTCCTGGACCTTAGTAAACAGGGGCAGCAGTGCTAGACATTCTTCAATGTTCAAGACAGTCCCACATTACTGAGAAGAGTTCCGTGTACTGCACAGCTTTCTAATGTGCCACTGATTATTTGTTAGGGTTCACAAGGGGCTCATACCATGTAGTTAAAAATGGCCCATTGTGGTGACCTGACAAACAAGGGATGAAGTCACAGTGGCCACATTGCTCTGGTGGGCATCCTGTTGTTTCCTTAAGGAGATATCCTGTTTTTCCCTGCTGGTGCCAGTTTCTCAAGACTACGTGACCACCCAACCATGAGACCCCTTTGACTACGTGACCACAAGACCCCAGCTGTGGGCTAAAGATAAACTGAGGCCCCCTCCCTCCGGGGCACAATTTCCCATCGATAGGCTATAAGAAGGGTTGGCTATAAAAAGAGAGCACTGGTTTCTCTCTAAAGCCAGTCACTTTCTTTCTTCCTATAATAAATCCTTCTCTGCCTGAATGTCCGGCTTGCTCTCTTTTTCTTCGCACTCGCCTTACAATTTCTAAAAGAGGAAAAATCTGTTTATAGTTATCTGCACCAAGAACCCTTAACTCTGTTGTATATGTAGACAGTTTTCCAGGAAGTCTACTAAAATGAAAATCCAGGGGAGAATTTTCTTTGTATGCGTTCAGATCTTTATGAAGGATATTCACCATTTCAGATCATGTCTCTAAAGATCAGGATTTGGGGTGATCTCTGCTCACAGTGGGCTTTCCAGGTGGCGCTAAGTGGTAAAGAACCCACCTGCCAATGCATGAGACATAGAGATGCAGGTTCGACCCCTGGGTTGGGAGGATCACTTAGAGGAGGAAATGGCAACCCACTCCAGCATTCTTACCTGGAAAATCCCGTCGACAGGGGAGCCTGGTGGGCTCCAGTCCGTGAGGTTGCAAAAGAGTCAGACACGACCTAGCAATTAAACCACCATAGTTCATAATAATCACTTTGTTACAGCTTTCAGTGTGATCGTGACTGAGCATGTCCATGTGGAACTGCAGATTTATTTAGCATAACTACTTTCTTTTTCCTTGACTTGAAAAATTATGTTGGTAGGTAGGATATTATCCATGAACTTCATCTCATTCATTTAACAACTATTGATGGAGTGCACAACTATTGATCAGGCACAATCCAGATGGGGATGAAAAGAGGGCATTGTAAAATATTCACTGTTAAAATGGCATGTTGGATCTGACAGAGGTGAGATCCACTGATCGGCCCATCTGGGTTTTAATCCTAATTCAACCACAGTCTACTATTATGTAATCGGGTGTCATGTCAGCCTGAGCGTGAATTGGAAAAGAATTTCCAGACACAGAGTATTTCAGAAAGGAGTGAGTTTATTAAGAACAAAGAGTAGAGATAGTGTGGGCGCTGCAGACACAGCAGGCTGACCTCCTGCCTGGCCAGAGAGAGCCGGCCGGATGCTGTTAGAACAATGGGCCGGCTCAAGGGTGATCCGGTGCTTTTCTTGGGCTAGTAGCCAATTTTCATAGCCTCAAGACAAAGGAAATTCCTGCTGGAAGGGTGGCATTAGGTGATTGGTTAGGGTGCTCTAGGGTGATTACTTGGATGGGCATTTTTGCCTAATTTAGGGTCATGAAGCTGGCTGGTAAGGCTCGGGGGACTTTTGGCAACAGTTTCAGTGGGGCTCCGTCAGTTCTGGAAGTGACTTTGGTTTGGGGCTCGGCGTCTGTGGCCTTGGTACAGGCCTTGCACCTGTGACCCTGGTACGGGACTCCATACCTGGGACACGTCTTTCCCCAACTCTGAGCCTCCTTGCATGATGCGTTTAGATTACCTAAGGTCATGCCGTTCCTCCGTCTGCTCACTGAAGGGCAGCTGTGGTGGACATTATTATGTAGACCGATTCCTGGACACAAGACGCAATAACACTGTTCTATCTTTCTCAAACAAGTCCTCAAACTCCGATGCCTAGCTAGCTCTTTCTTTTGAGGCTTCCCATGTCCCTCCCATTCGGAGTGGTCCAAAATCCGCAGTGATTTACTCAGTCCCAAAGAGGTGCGGCGAGGCAGTTTCGGAGGCTACTGCCTGCGGTCTTACGGCTTTCTCCACCGAGCAAGGTAACCGGGAGTCCCGAGTTCACGGCTGTTTGAAGTGACTTATTATCGCCACACGATGGCGCTGTTGAAGCTCGGTCCTGGCCACTCCCAGGGCGGCCCCAGAGCAGAGCCCCCTTCAGGGTCAGGGATGGACTCGGTGTCCAGCTGCTGGGAATGCCGCCCTCCGCTGTCAGCCCCTCGAGGTCTGCCTCGGCTGCCGAGTCCTGCCCACTTCCTCAGGCGGCTGCATCTAATGACAGATCTGAAGGCTCATCCCAGCTTCAGAGCTCCCTGCTGGGTGGGAAGAGGTGTCCCTTGAGATTGCAGGGCAGCGAAGCCTCTCCCGCGGCCCAGCCTCGCCGGCTTCCCTTCTCTTCCTCACGGTGCTCCCAGCAGACTTCCCGCCCGCCAGCCACCCTCTCCAAATCTGCTCCCCAGGGAACACAACCTAACCAGCACCGCCACTTAGAATAAAATCTCATCTCCATAAGCCGGGGCGTCGCCGGGTCCCTGTCCCCCATCTGAGCTCACCTCGTGCTCTCTCGCTGCCCCTCACTAAGCGCCCACCACAATGATCCTCGTCCTGGCCACAGGTCAAGCGATTTCCGAGTTCAGGGCTTTGGCCCTGGCTGTTCCTTCCGCCCGCTCTGTAGGGGCAGGTTCCTCACCCAGCGGTCCAGCCAGCCTAAACACTGTTTCTTCGGAGTCAGGACCCTCCCGCTCCCTCAAAGCACTATATTTGTCAGCAGCCATCACACTCTGCCCTTATTGGCTTATTCCCAGAGGGATGTATAAACTTCTGAGAGCAGGGACCTTGACCGTCTCATTCCAGTGTTTCTAGCCCTGACATGCCTGAACCTCCGGGCCATCTTCTCCCCCTAGACACCAGAGACTTCTAAGCTCTTCAGAGGCTGTGAAAATGTTGCGTCTGGAAAAAAACTTTTATTGGGTCCAAAAAGATTTTTTAATGGAATTTGCTAACATTTAATTAAAGCCTAAAGTCATCTCATTGACCTTATTATTAAATTAAATATTCACAAAAATTTTGGTACAACTGAGAAGGATTTATGAGTTAGACTTTCTCACCCCAAGCCCATCTGGTGTATACAGGCTGATTGCTTAAAAACATCACAGTAAATAATAATTTTTTTTTAAGAGCTTCGGGTTTTTTTTTGAGTATTTGTTTCTTTAAAAAAAATTTTTTTTCTGTGTCTGTTAGTTGTTCAGTTGTGTCTGACTCTTTGTGACCCCACGGACTGTAGCTTGCCAGGCTCCTCTGCCCATGGCAAGATACTGGAAAGATACTCCAGGCAAAAATACTGGAGTGGGCTGCCATTTCCTTCTCCAGGGGATCTTCCCGGCCCAGGAATCAAACCCGGGTCTCCCTCACTGCATGCAGATTTTTTACTGTCTGTGCCACCAGGAAAGCCCCTCAAATCATAATTTAAACAAGTTACATGAAGTAACCTGTGGGATGTCTTCCACTTTCTCGATAGAGTCCATGGATGCACAAGTTCTAAATTTTTATCTATCACTTACTAACTATACTACTCAGTAGGACTCTACTGATGAATACTAAGGAATAAGCCCACACTGGACCTGGCCCTCCCTCCCCCTCCAACCTCACTCCCTTCCAGGCTTTTTAAAGGCTGGTAAATGCTGAAGTCGGAGAAGGCAATGGCAACCCACTCCAGTATTCTCGCCTGGAAAATCCCATGGATGGAGGAGCCTGGTAGGCTGCAGTCCATGGGGTCTCGAAGAGTCAGACACGACTGAGCAACTTCACTTTCACTTTTCACTTTCATGCATTGGAAAAGGAAATGGCAACCCACTCCAGTGTTCTTGCCTGGAGCATCCCGGGGACAAGGGAGCCTGGTGGGCTGCCGTCTCTGGGGTCGCACAGAGTCGGACACGACTGAAGCGAGTTAGCAGCAGATGTAGCAGCAATGCTGAAGTGCTGTAGTTCTCCCACATACACTATGCTCCGCTCCCATACTTCTGCTCATGCTGGGCTTGAAAGTTCTCCTCTTCTCCTCTGCCACCTCGTCCCTGATGACTACCACTCAACCTTCTAGACTTTAGACTGCTTGAGTGCAGCCTCCTCCAGGAAGCTCTCCCTGATCATCTCCCTCCTGCCTCCTCCTCTCCTGGGCTCTGTTGAATATTCCTTTTGTGGGCTCCCACTGTACCCTTCATATGCCATATGATTGAAATTATCTTCCTTAGTAAACCTGAAATTCCTCAGCAACAGGGACTGGTTCTCTTTGGTTTCCTCTGGCTCTGCCCTCCCCACTCCACCCCCTATCCCACCCCGCAAACTGTGTCTGGCACTTGGGAGGAGTTCAGTGAAAGTGCTCCGGGCCTGGAAGAAGAAGTGGGTTGTGCCTAAGGCCTGATTTCCCCCAGGTACAGTGATGATGAAAGCCAAGAATGGGATCATATTCAGCTTCTTCCCAAGGGCCTCACCTGGGCAGACTTGTTTTTGGTTATTTGTGATGAGAGACAGTAAAATGCTTAAGAGCATGTACTTGGTGTCAGACGTCTGGGTCAGAATCGAGACTGAAATGTTCCTAGTGGTGTGTCTTGAGCAGGTTACATAAGCACTTGTGCCTCAGTTTCCTCGTCTGGACCATGAAATGACCATAGTACCTACCTCACTACATTCTATGAGGACTAAATGAATTACTGCGTGAAAAGTGTTTAGAATGGAGCCTGGCACTTAATGATCACTATATAGTATTAGCTAGTGTGATTAAAATAGCCTTTTAAAATAAGTTTTAAAAGTGAGTCACTTTCGGGACTTCGCTGGCGGTCCAGTGGTTAAGACTTCACACTGCTACTGCAGGGGGCGCAGGTTCAATCCCTGATGCGGAATTGAGATCCACCTGCCAGTTGGCTCGGCCAAAAGGAAAGTGAGTCAATATACTCACAGGAGACATAGACAACAGACTTGTGGTTGTCAAGGGTGAAGGAGGGCGGGGGAGGGGAGGATTGGGAGTTTGGAATTTGCAGCTGCAAACTAGTGTATATAGGATGGTAAACAACAAAGTACTTGCAGCACACGGAACTATATTCAATATCATGGTGAACTATAAAGGGAAAGAATCTGAATGTATATATGTATAACTGAGTCACTTTGCTGTACAGCAGAAATTAACATAACATTGTATATCAAAAATACTTCAATAAAAAATTTTTTTTACAGTGAGTCAATATAAAGAAAATTGTTTGGGGTCTTCCCTGACAGTCCAATGGTTAAGACTCCTTGCTCCGAATGCAGGAGCATGGTTTCAATCCCTTGTCAGAAAACTAAGATCCTGCATACCCACAGTGTGGCCAAAAAAAAAAAAAAAATCATTTGGCAAACAACAGTACAAGGAACAGGTGAACCAAACACAGAAATCCCAAGACCAAGATGGGTGGGACTGTAGGCTTAGTGGAATCAGAAGTACATGGGCCCAAATCCAGCTTCCAGCAGCACCTGTGAACCATCGGAACTTGGCTCCGCCCTGTTGGTCTCAGCTTCCCGGAGTGACCGGGTGGCCCCAAGCCCGTCAGCTTGTCCGGCAGCTGGATGACCAATGTGCAGAGCTGCCGACTCTTTTTAAGTTGCAGTTTTGCCTCTGGCTTTGCCCTTGACATTTTATAAGCAAACAAGCTGGTCAACCAACCCTTCCCCCATATTTACTGCCCTTGCCCAGCCCCTGCCCACCCCCTGGCTCAAGTCTCCCTGTCTCTGCCTCCATCCCCACTGCTGTCTTTGCCCCCACCTCTGTCCCTTCATGAAAAAAGTACAAATAGGGCCCCCCCAGACCTTTCTGGGGTTTTCATGACGTCCAAACCATTTTTGGTAATACTGCCAACATGTTATCTGCCTTTTCTCCCCTGTCTCCTCAGTAGTGTGTTTTCCACAGGACGTGTGAAGTCCGACATTGCAACAATGCAGCAGAAACATAAATGAAAATCTGGCTGTCTCCTATTCCCGTCAGCTTGTCCGGCAGCTGGATGACCAATGTGCAGAGCTGCCGACTCTTTTTAAGTTGCAGTTTTGCCTCTGGCTTTGCCCTTGACATTTTATAAGCAAACAAGCTGGTCAACCAACCCTTCCCCCATATTTACTGCCCTTGCCCAGCCCCTGCCCACCCCCTGGCTCAAGTCTCCCTGTCTCTGCCTCCATCCCCACTGCTGTCTTTGCCCCCACCTCTGTCCCTTCATGAAAAAAGTACAAATAGGGCCCCCCCAGACCTTTCTGGGGTTTTCATGACGTCCAAACCATTTTTGGTAATACTGCCAACATGTTATCTGCCTTTTCTCCCCTGTCTCCTCAGTAGTGTGTTTTCCACAGGACGTGTGAAGTCCGACATTGCAACAATGCAGCAGAAACATAAATGAAAATCTGGCTGTCTCCTATTAAGCCACTCAGATTTTCAAGACAGTAAAATAGCCACCCTTCACTACTTAAAGTCATTTTTCATAAAATACATTATCTCTGTAAATGTATAATGGGATTCCTGTTTATTTATTTTTTTAAAAGTTTATTTATCTGGCTGTGTCAGGTCTCAGCTGCGGCACGCAGGCTTCTCTAGTTCCTTCGTTACCCTGTGGCATGTGGGATCTTAGCTCCCCAAGCAGGAATCGACCTGTGCCCCCTGCATTGAAAGGTGGATTCTTACTGACTAGATCACCAGGGAAGTCCCAGCGTTAATTTAAATAACATATAAATATATAATAAATATATTATAAAATATATTCTCTCTATATATATATTAAAATGTGCAAATGAATAATCCATCCCTTTAATGTAATAACAAATACAGAACATATTGGACTTTTATGGGTTTGGACCCTGGCCCTGCCTTGACAACGAAAGGGCTGCAGCAAATGATCACAGCCCAGATTTTAAAGTATTTTTCTGATGGCCTCTGGGTTTAGGGCACGCCCAAAACTAAAATTCCACAAAAATCCTCAGTAATTTAGAGAATTAATTTTGTCTAATTATCCTAGAGTCCAGTTTCCCCAGAGGGAGGTATCACTGCCCTCTCTTTCTTTGCAAGGTTGCCATGAGAATTAAATGAAATAATATCCTTAAAGCACTTCAGCGTAACTGATTCTCAACATGGTTGAGTTTGCTGGCGTGGGACCTGGAAACTCCAGCTGCACGGAGGCCTGGCACCGAGCAGGAGCCCCCACTGGCAACCAGACCCTCCAGGCAAAGGACTTATTCCACATCTGGGTTTAAGTCACAATTCCACCAGTTCAGAGGCAAGTTACATTCGACTGATTCTCAGTAGAATGACCGTAAACAGCACTTTGCAATCAGTAGAACAAGGATGAATATGAAATGTTACCATTATTATTATTCCATATGTAATACATATATGTAATAATGGTAATGATTCACCAAATCTATAAATAGGATCAGCAGGGAGGAATCACTAAACCATGGGTTTAGGCCTGGAACTTTGGGAAAGTCAGTCCTAGGCCTTCAGATTCCCACATCCAGGGACAAGGATGAAAGGGCAGTGTTTTGAGGCAGCTCCAAGAGTCTCCGGGTCTCCTATGGCCCCTTCTCGAGCCTGTCCTGGGCTTCATGATGTCCTTGCATGTCCCCTGAGGCCCAGATATCCCAACTGTACCTGTGTGTCTAGGACTATACTCTCCCCGTCCTATCTCTGTGTACTATTCCCATCCAGACGATCAGCAACGATTTCCAAGGACTAATTCCTGTGAGCTAATGTTTCCCAAAATTAACTTCCCAATGACCATAATGGCCATGAAGGAATAAATGCATTCTTTGTATCTTTTGTAAGATCCATCCGAGCTCCCAATACAATCCTATGTACTGTGAAACTCTGAGGAACTTCAGGAATGCAGCATGTAATGTTCCCCAAGGTTATCTGACCATGGATCCCGGGGCTATCACTCAGGACTAGTTTACTTGGCACACACTTTGGGAAATGCTGCACTAAGCCTTTGGCTTCCTCCTCCTGTGTGTTTGCTTCTTAAAGGAGCGCTTCCATTAGCAAACTACACCGCGAGGCAGCTGCCTGTTTTTGTAAATAAAGTTTTAATGGAGCACAGCCTGCTCATTTACTTATATTTTGTTATAATTGCTTTCACACAACAAAATCAAAGTTGAGCCTTGGGACAGAAACCATATCGTTCACCAAGCCTAAAACAGTTGGTACCCTCTGGCCCTTTAAAAAGCTTGTGGACCCCTGCTCGAGTGTTGTTCACCTGGGTTCTGTGTAACCTCTAGAAAACACACCAGCAGACCAGGAGGGAAACCATACTACAAAGGCTGACTATAGCGTATCTGCTTGGAGGGCAAGTTAAGCACCAACTTTATATTAAAAACAAACAAAAAAAAAAAACATGGACAGCAAATTCCCTGGTGGTCCAGTGGTTACAATTCAGTGCTTTCACTGCTGGGGCCAAGATTCCATAAGGTGTGGCCAAACAAAAAAGGTACATATTACACAGAAGAATGCAAATCTTGCATGGATTTCAAAAATAAAAACTTTCAATTTCTCTGGCCTCTCAGGCTATCACTGCTTTACCCTCCCTGCTCTCAGCCTCCACCCCAATCCCACATACCTGACCAAGATGCTTGCTTCTATTCCTCAATTCTAAGGGTTACTTGGGTGGAAAAGTTTGAGAAGTGCTGCTTTGTTAGGAAAACAAAGCAGAAGTGCATGCATCCATATCAGCAAAGAATGAAGAGAATTTCTGGACCAGGGGCTTTTACCTTATTTGTACAGGCAGGTGAGGTAGGCTGTGTGCAAGAGCTTTCTTACCATAACTCACCGAATCAGTGCACCAAAATAGACCTGGGTCAGACAGACCTGGGCTTGGAGCCTGGCTCTCCCATTAACTATCTCTATGATCTTGGGTTAGTCACGTTGTCTAACTGAGCCTTCATTTTCTTAGTGGTAAATAGTGATTAAAATACACGCTTCATGAGAAGTCTAAGAGATTGTGCAGAAAGAGTGTTCACTCACTGAACTCAGTAAGTGCTCACTCACTACTAACATGTCAGCTAAATTTCCTGAATATGTAAAGAGCTCAGAAAAATCAAGAAAGCAAAATTGTCAAAAACAATAGAAAAGTAAAATACTTTTTACTTTTACTCAAGCAAAGGGCTTGAGTATTTTACAAAACAAGCAAACAAATCAGGGCTTCCCTGGTGGCTCAGCCAATGTAGAAGACATGGATTCGATCCCTGGTGCAGGAAGACCCTACATGCAAGGAACAACGAAGCCCGTGTGCCACAACTGAGCTTGTGCTCTGGAGCCCAAGTGGCACAACCGCTGAAGCCTAAGCACCCTAAAGCCTGTGCTCCATCCACAACGAGAAGCCACCACAGCGAGAAGCCTGCACTCCACAATCAGATTAGTCCCTGCTTGCTGAAACTAGAGAAACCCAGCACAGCCAAAATATAAGTAAATTACTTAAAAGAGGAAACACACCTTTAAACTTAAAAAAGATGCAACTTCACTCATAGAGGTGAGAACACAACTCAAATGAGATACTATTTTTTCACTTATTACATGACAAAGGTGAAACTTTTTGATAATACTTCTAGTGAGAGTGGGGAATTATTACTATTGGCAGGCAGTGTGGCTGATAATGCAAATGCTTACAGCCTTTGTGTGCAGCCTCAGTAATACCTATCAAAACTACAAATGCTGGGACTTTCCCAGCAGTCCAGTGGTTAAGACACTGCATTTCCAAAGCAGGGGGTGAGGTTGGCTCCCTGGTGGGGGAACTAAGATCCCACATGCTGCATGGCATGGCCAAATAGAAGAAAAACAAAACATATATATATATATATATATATACTTACGCTTAGATATAATTCCACTTCGAGAAACTTTAAACCATAGAAACAGCTGCACATAGTAAATAAACGAACAAGGACTTTTTTAGAGCAGTGTATGTGTGTGTGTTTGTGTGTGTGTGTGTGTGTGCGTGTGTGTAAGATCTTAGGTCTCTGATCAAGGATAAAACCTGTGCCCTTGCATTGGAAGCTCAATCGCAGTCACTGGACTGCCAAAGAAGCCCATGTTTGTTTGTAATAATAAGGGGCTGATTAAGCAAAATAAAAATATACACAGGAGGATACTATATAGCAACCAAAACAAATAAAAGCAGCTCTATGTGTATCAGTGTGGAATGAGCTTGGGGCAAGTTAGGAGAAAAATAGAAAGGGGCAAAACAGGAGACAATGCTACTGTTGGTGCAGCTGCAGACGCAAGTATGAACAATATATTCACGCGTGTTCATACACACATCGGCTCTCTCTGAAATAATTTTCACATAACCCAACCTGCCCCCATTCCTTGTCACGACCCTTCTGACTTGTGTCTCTCTCCTCCTCGCTCTGCTCCACCCACATTGGCCACTTTGCCTTTCTGGAACACCCCAAGCATCCGCCTGCCTTAGCTGGCAGGAACACAGGGCTTACGTCTTCCCCGGATGTCCACAGGGCTCACGTCTTCCCCTCCTTCAAGCTTCTGCTCAAATCTCCCCTTCCCGGCGAGGCCTGCGTGGACTACCCCAGTAAAATCACACCCTTCACCCTTTGTTTCCTCTTGCCCTCCTCTTTTTTTTAGAGTATCTATCATCCTCCATCCTATTATTCAATGTGCTTCTGTACTGTGTTTATGGTCTAGTCTGTTTTCCCTCAGGAGAATGTAAATTTTACAAAGGGTAAGAGTCTTGGTTTTGTTCAGTGATAAAGACCCAGCATGAATACCTAGCTGGTGCTCAATAAATATCTGCTTTTGAATAAGGGAATGGAAAGATACACAAGCAACTGGCAACAGTTGTCACCACAAGGAGAACGGAGTCACTGAAGGGAAGGATGGGAAGAAGTACTTTCAGGGCACACTCTTGTGTACTTTGTACCAGGTGCTTGTATGAATTGGTAAATAAATTTAATGGAAAATGTTAGCTCTGCCAACAGTGCACTAGAACTGGAAGAAGTGACAGCCAACCCCTTTATCTGACATAGGAAGGTCCAGACGCACAGCAGTTGGTACTCTGCCCAAGGTTACACAGGCAGGACTTAAACCCACATCTACGAACTCCAGAGCATTAGCTCTTAGCCATCCTGCCGTTGAGCCTCTGGGCGTGGTGTTCTAATCAGTCAATCTAACGGCTCGTGATAGAAACGCTGAGCTGAGGTGCGCCACAGGGGACGGCTTCTATCTGTCTGACATTTCCCATTACAATGAACTCCAAGGGATGGTCCCAGTTCTTTTGATAAATGAGACTTTGGCTGTAATTGCATGGCTTGACAGAAATGGGACTACTGGGCTTGGGGCTTCTTTTATGAGAACTTCGTGGTCAAAATACAGTGTTAATGTCAGTCCCTTGGTAGCTGGAATGCAGATTTCCTGAACCCTGCCCTCCCAGATATTTCTTCTTTCAAAGCAGTCAAGAGGTCTGGATGAGCTGCTGTGTGTATGGGGGTGACAGAGAGAGCTGAGGGCCCTTGGTCCGGTCAGAGAGTAATGGGGGTATTCCCTGGGGCTATCGCAGGCTGGCTGCTGAGCTTCCTGGACAGGACTGCCTGATGGGAGGCCCTCTGGGCCCGGGCTAGGTGGCGGGCCCGCCGCCGCTGCTGCAGCCAGTAGAGCATCTCCACTTTGTCGAGCTTCATCTTGTCCAGGTAGCGCCGCCCCCTGAAGGTCACCGGCTCACCAAAGACTAACTCGATCTCCTCCAGGAGGGGAACCAACGGAGCCTCCACCCTACTGAGCTTCCTTTGGAGATGGCCGCGGATCTGATTCTCCTCCAGGAAGCGACTCAGGCCCATATCAGTCTTTTGGAAGAAGCGGTTAGGGTCAGAGGCTTGCCGCTCAAACCACTCCAGTCTCCCCAGCAGAATTTCCCGCAGCTGGATGGGCTGCAAGGCCCGCTCCCAGGCACTCACCAGTGCCGGCAGCTGCCTCAGGCGGGCGTTGGAGCTGTATTTGATGGCCATGTCCAGCCGGTCCTTCTCTGGAACGTCAAGCATGGACCAAACCCGCTCCAGACGCTTCTGCAGGCTCAGGTTTTGTAAGAATCTTCCAGGAGGCTGCTCTTAGTTTCTAGCCTGTGTTCCAGCACAGTGTCCCAATCCCACTCTCCTGGCACAAAATCTGGCTCGTCGTCTTCTAGCAAGGGGGGTGGGTGTTGGATCTTTATGGACTCTTTGATAGGGGCCACAGTCTCCACAGGACCCTCCTCTTCATACATTTGGAAGATGACATGGAGGAAATCTGTCTCCTGGGTGGTGAGGTACTTAAAATAGTCACCCACAGACAAAGTGCTTTTCCACCAGTTCAGCCATCTGGCCTTGTTTGACCACCTGTCCCAGCTTTTACTTGGTTGGAGTGATGTGAAGGAGGACATCTTATCTGCATTGGACTGTAAAGCGCTTGCTTTCTGGGGATTAAGTTCAGCCAGCTTGGTGTTGATGATACGATGCTGTTTTTCTTGACGTAGGAAGGCTGAGGACAGGAAGGCTGACCAGTCTTTATTGGCTGCAGGCTCAACCAGGGGGCCCTGGTCAAAAGTGAAGTGGTTGTTAGAGACACGGCTCATCAGCTCCTTGTAGACTTCCCTGATGCTACTGCCAAAAGTGCGATCCATATCCATTTGCTCGATAAGTTTGGGTTCCAGTTCACCAGCAAGGTGGTTGTATAGCACACCAGCCCCCTCGATGTGGAAGGAATCCAAAAAGTTTCTTCCTGAGACCTGTACAGCAGCTATCTGGACCATCTGATTTCTTAGCTTCAAAGTAACAGTCACTGGCTGTGGTTCAAGCGGAGGGGGTTTAGGGGATTGGAGGCCCCGATGCTCCGAGGCCTCTTGCTCCTCAAGGCTGTTCAACATTCTCTGCAGCTCTTCGAGGTGATGGGTAGCAGCTGGGCGGTAGGTCAGGGCCCCCAGGAGTGGGGGCAGCCCTGAGTCCAGCGATGAGTACTGAGACCACCCCAGCTGCATATTCTTCATCATCTGCTTCAGGTCCTCAGCCACCGTGTCCCCTGCCAGCTCTGGTTTGCTCTCTGCCACCAGGACCAGTGGAGTTAAG
>SJXQ01008107.1:185837-198122 GCA_006408695.1 Aepyceros melampus
GGCCCCTCCGGAGCTGGGAGTGAGGGGCAAGTGCGAGGTGGGGGTAGCCCGGCTGTGGGGAGCCACAGAGGTCCCAGGCAGTGATGCAATCTGTGAACTGAAGGTGCTTTCTCTCCTCTTTTGCATGGAGGACAGCCAGCGCAGAGGCTTCTTCTTCTTCAGCTGGGGAATGGACTTCAGTTCCTTCATTGGATCCTTTTCAGGCTCACTGACAAGGTCTCGCGGGCGGCTCAGTTGGATGAGGTAGCTCAGGCTGAGGTTGAAATGCGGCACTTGGGTGACGCCAGTGATGTGATGCCATGGGACCTGGAAGAGCCTGTAAGCCCCAAGGCCAGCGGCGCGCAGTCTGGGCGCGGAGATTTGGGCCTGCTCTTCTTTGAGCAGGACAAGGAAGTCAGAGAGCAGGCTACGGTAGACGTCGGGGCCGGTGAGGAAAACTGTGCAGTCCCTGGCAAGGCTGGCGGCCAATCGGGTAAGCGTGGCTGATTCAGTGAAGACGACTGCGGAGGTCGACATGAGCTTCTGGAGGTGCAGGTACCGTACGAAGAGCTGCTCGCAGCTGAGCAGCACGTAGATCAGGAGCCGCTTCCGTAGCCTCTGATTGTTCAGGTGACTCATGCCAAGTTCGGGGGGCGGCTCCTGCCAGCTGCACTTTAGCTCGTCCAGGATGACCTCGGTGAAACGGTGCCGTACCTTGTGAGGCGCCCGCGCCTCCAGTCCGCTTTTGGTCAGCCGCTCGGCTACCTGGCGGCAGACCAGCTCCGCCGTCAGCCGTGGAACCGGTAAAGGCAGTAGCATCGGGACCTCCTGCGAGAGGTGCTCCTGAGACGCTGTGCGTGTCGTCCTGCTGGGGAAGAGCGACAACGGACGCAGCAACCGGTGGTAAATCTGCTGGAATTCGGGGTCCGGCTTATATGGCTCCATCTTAAGACGAGGCGGCGCGGATAACGCCGGCGGCTCTAGCGGTCACCGCCCGCGGCTCTAGCGGTTACTAAGGCAACGAGGGGCCGGAGGGCCCAATTGCGCCTGCGCAGTGCTTGCCCCCGTCGCTTGGACGCGGGATGGAGCAGAGCCTTGCGTGCGCGCGCACCGGAAGGCGGGGCAAGGAGTGGCTTCCGGGGCTCCGCCTCCCCTTCCCTGCGGCGCGGCTCTGGGCTGGCGCTTCAGTTCGGGCCCTCGGGCGATAGCTGGATCCAGGATGGCTTCGGACTCGGAGGACCGCGGGACTGCCTGCACGGTGAGGGTCGAGGCCTCGTGTGGGAGCCTCGCAGGGCAGAGAATCCGGCCCCTGGAGAGCGATCGTTAACTTGAGAATGAGGCAAGGAGCGGACACCTGGGCTGGGGCCTGGAGCCAGGGCTGGACTGTGAGAGTAGCAGGACGCTTGGCGTTAATGTTACGGGGTGTTGCTCCTGGAATGATCGTTAGCGACAGTGAAGAAGGCGCTTGGGGAGGGGTCACATGGGGCGTTACTCTAGGCCTTTGGGGGGTGTTCCTAGGGGAGGTAGTGAAACAGGGTCATGCAAGAAGGTTCCCCAGCTCCTATCAGCCCGTCCCTGCCACCCTTGCAGCTGGAGTTCGCGGTGCAGATGACCTGTCAGAGCTGCGTGGACGCGGTGCGCACGTCCCTGCAAGGGATCGCAGGTATGAACCAGATGAACTTTTGTGAGAGCAAACGGACCTCGGGGAGGGGCTGGCAAATCTCAGGCCTACCCCGCTCCCGTTTACAGAAACAGAAATGAAAACCTGGAGAGAGGAAAGAATGTTCTCAGAGTCACACTGAGACCCAGAAATGGAGTCTAATGTGCAAGTCTCAGGCCTGCTCTGCCAGATTTTTCTACTGGCCCTAACTGCCTGCCTTTCTGGTGTCTTAACCTCAGGTGCCTGGAAAATAAGGAGGTAGGTAGAGAATAGTCCCCCTACAGGGTGTTGTCTGGAAAATAGTTCTTGCTTGAGAAGCAACATAATCTTGACAAAGCAAACAGCAGCCCTGGCCATGTTCTATCCAGGTAGCCCTGGATTTTTTATTTTTCCCACACTGCCCGGTATGTGGAACTTCCCCAGTCAGGATCAAACCTGTGTCACCAGCAGTGGAAGTACAGAGTCTCAACCACTGGACCCCGAGGAAGGTCCTTGACCTGGCACGATCAGCAAGCTCTGAGAAGGCAAGGCCACCAACATGGCCTGTCTTTGAGTCTGTTAAATGTTTATTCAGTGATTCAGCAGGTATAGACCAGACACTGGGAGCTTTTTAGGGAGAAGGGTTCACAAGAGTTTCAGGCACAGCCCCTGCCCTCAGGTAAAATGAGCACTTGAGCGTTGTGCTGGGAAGAGCCGTTCTTGGAAGAACTGCTTCTGAAGCTGAGAGACCGATGGCACTCTATCAGGCAGTTGTGTGTTGCTGGCATTAGGGGTATGTGTTCTAGAGTCAGACTGCTCAGATTCAAATCCCCTTTTTGCTACTTAATGGCACTAAGGCCTCATGCATGTTACTTTTTTTTTTTTCCCCAAACTGGAAGTCTTAGAACTTTATCTTTTTTTTTTTTTTTAAATATTTATTTATCAGACTGCCTCAGATCTTTGTTGTGGCATGCAGGATTTTTCGTTGCGGCTCATTGGCTTAGTTGTTTTATGGCATGTGGAATCTTAATTCCCCAACCAGGGATTGAACCCACCTCTCCTGCACTGGAAGGGGGATTCTTAACCACTAGACCCCCAGGGAAGTCCCGCTTGTTACTTTTTATGCCTGTTTCTTCAGCATTGAAATGTGCAAGATAATGGAAGCTACCCCAGAAAATCATCAAGAAGTGTAAATCAGTTAATATGTGTAAAAGCACTTTAGAACAGGACTTTGGCATGTAGTGAGAGCCCACTGAATCTTAGGACCTGTGAGAGGAAGGGCTTATAGGGGATAAGCTGGTTGGGCAGAGGCATGAGGGGACACATCATTTGTTTAAAGTTGCCCAAACTGGTTTACTCTGGGGTTCCATTTTCACTCCCCAATATAGATTTTATGTATTTCTCATAGGCTTCTTCACTCATTAGCTCATCTAGTTCTGAAGGGTTACTGAATGTCATCTTGATCAGCCACCATCTTCATAACAGCATCTGTTGACAAGTCCTGGATTTTCTGCAGGAGCTTCATTCATTTCAGTTACCTCTCCTGATGGAAAACTAGCAGCTTTCACACTTTCCACAGCACCAGACTCCTCGTTTGTTCAATTTTGTCCCCACTCCAGGCAGACTACAGGAAATGACGTCTCCCAAAGCTTCCTGTGCAAATATGCTGATTCTCACTGTTCCAACACCGTTTCTTGTTGTTAGTCTTGTGTGTTTGCCTGTGAATTTACACATGGAGAACAGAGCGCCCGGGCACTGCCTGCCCTCACCCCCGAGAGTGCTCCATGGCAGCTCCCAGTGCCACTTTCACAGAGGGTAGAGATCCTAAAGCTTAGACTGTGTGTTTGAGGGTGGTGGGTGAGGGTCCAAGAAAACTGAACCATTCCACTGTGAGTAGAGTGTTCTGACCACAGCTTTCCAAGGCTGTTAGGCTCTCTACCTCCTGTAAAACATTCTTGCTGGGAAAGCAGGCACCTGGACTTCTGCTGAACATAGGGCAGTTTCTAACCGTTAGCAGATTTCTTAGTGACCAGATAAAGACTTCCGGTGACTCTCTGTTTCCTAGCCTGGGTAACTGGAATCAGCTTGGCTTTCTCATGGGCTGGCTTCCCAGAATGCAGGGAAGGAGAGAGAGAGGGGTTGGTTGGTTTGTCTCCAGGAGGCCTGGACTTTGGGGACGAAGGCTCTGCTTTCCTCCTAGGGGTAAGTGGGAGGCCCTCCCAGCCCAAGGCTCACTCCCTTGAATCCTTATCATTACTACCCTAGAGCCCCCTATGGCCTTGTTTTTTCTCCCTCTCTGAGCTAAACAGATAGGGGCCTGGCCACACTCCACACCAGCCAGACTGAACTGCTACTGTGCTAGGGAGCCAGCCCTCCTGGTTCAGACCCATGTCAAGAGTTCAGGAAATGTATAGTCACAGGGAGCTTCTCACCGGGGCCCTTCCCTTCCAGTGCAGAAAAGCAGTTCTTAAGAGATGTTGTCACTGCTCTGTTAAAATCCTCAAACAGTAATAATATTAAGAGCTTCCCATAGGCTAGGTGCTTTTCTAAGTGCTCTGTGTGAGATGACTCATTTAGGCCTTCAGTAGCCCTCTGAAGTAGGGTGTATTATCATCTCCATTTGCAGATACAGAAACTGAAAAGAAAACTCAAACAGAGAGGTTGAGTAAGCTGTCTAAGGCCACACAGCTAGTACATGGCAGACTCAGGATTTCAGCTCCAGAGCCCACACCCTCAACCACTATACTCTGTGGCCTCTCCCAGTGGCCTCCCCTGCATTAAAATTAAATCCAAATTCTTTCGTGTTGTCTGCAGGGCTTTGTTTGATTGGTCTCCACTTGTAACTTCACATCTTATTCTTCTCTTTACTCCAGCTGTAGCCACTCTGGCCTTTCTCAGACACATAGAGGTCGTTCCTGTCTCAGGGTCTTTGCCCAGACTGTGTCTTCTGCTGGAATGTTCTTCCCTGACTACATTCAGGCATTTGCTTCAAGGCTTAGAGAGACCTTCTGTCTCGCTGTATCTCACTGTGCGTGCTGTTCGCTGAACCCATGGTAGGCAAGGTGCGTGCGGGGAAGATGGAAGAAAACTCAAGGAACTGAAAGAACTGCAGACGCATTTATTCTCTTCTGGCTGGTGCAGCAACTGTAGCTGCAGACATAATATAACATAGCCTAACATAACATAACCTCCCCAACAAGGACTTTCCAGGTGGAGCTTATGTATGCTTACAGAACAAAAGTAGCCCGTGGCCAAGCCTTGTGACACGCATGCGCAGTGCTGTTAGTGATCTCAGCTGTTACATAATCATTATTCACAAAACATGTGGTGAGAGCGAGAGGGCATGGGGCAAGAGAGCCTGACCACGCCATCTTGGCTAGTTTGCTTTTTCCCTACACCTTCCTTGACCAGCCTGCCTAAGTGCTCATCCCCGAGTTGTTCCCTAAGGCCTGCTTCATTGCTCACACATTGCACTACCCGAATCTCCCTGAGTGTGTGTTTGATATGCATGTTCTGTCCTGGAATACATGCTGCTCTGTGGTGCAGAGACATCACCTGACTTGTTCCCTGCTGCATCCCTGCCCCCCGGAACGGGGCGCATGATAGGTGCTTAGTGTACATTTGTTAAATGACTTGAATAGGCATGTGAATCCCTCGCACTTCATGCTTCTTTGAGTGCTGGGAGCCTCAGACAGTCAGTCCTTTGGGGCCCAGTCCTACTTCCCATGGGATGAAGGGACCAAACAGGCAGCTTTGGGGTTGGACAGGCTGCCTTCTGAGCTTTGTGATCTCGAGCCAGCTGCGTAACCCCCCGCCTCATTTCAGTTGCCCAAGGAGGACAGTATCACCATCCTGATGTGTGTAAAGCGGAGCACACAGCTCGTGGCATTCCCTAGAGGCTCAGGCCCCAGGAGTTCCTTGCCATTCTCCCTACAGCCCCTTGGCACCCAGAAGCACCTCTGGGTGAACCCAGAGTGCCAAGGCCCAGGTGCCAGAGCGCCAGGTGGCCCAGGATGAGATGTTGTGTGAAGTGATGGCAGTTGGGTTCTTTGGAGAATTTTCTTTTGGCAGAATTGCTCTGTACTTGCTGGGGAGGATATAGGTGTGTCTGTTTACAAATTCAGCCCCTCCCCTAACCGATGCGACTGGGATTTATGGACGCAAGCCCATGGGAACTTTTGTCACACAGGCCAGATAGTCTTGCCTCTTGGATGCTGCCTCTTCCCAGTACCATTTCCGTGTTGCTTGAGTTGGAAGGAATCTGGACAGCTGAGGTTCCTTGTCTCTGCCTCAGGGATGATTATACCCTCCCTGGTAGGGGGTGGGAAGAGGGAAACCAAGGATGGAGGGAACTTGGATGGCTTAGCCTTCAGTTCACAGAGCGCTGGCTCAGCAGAGGGAAATGCCTCGTTTAACCTGCGTTTGCTGGGCTGCCCAGGGCTCCTGGCTCCAGTGGGCTTTACTCTCACCCAGAACAGCAAACACACTAAGATCAGAGTAGAATGTTTGTAAGCTCCACAGGTGAGATCAATGTTAGAGTTCCCAACCATCCCCTGTATTCTGGTTCAGAATTCAAATGTCCTCTTGAGAGGTTTGTGAGCCCTGAAGATCTGAATGGAACAGAAGCCCCTTCTTGTCCTTCTCTTGGCCCGACAGCCCTCAAAGCCGAGTGTGTGTCAGAATCACCCTGCAGGCTGTGTGCACAGCAGGGTGACTCAAGGATTTGGAGGGCAGTTGAGAGCCACTGACTTTTGAACCTGATGCTGTGGACCACACAGAGGATTGCAGTCCACACAGCTTGAGTTATGTGGGGAAAGTGGGAGCTGCTGCAGGAGGACGGGGGAGGGGGCCCCAAAGCTGGAAGCTGGAGCTGCTTCTCAAGGTGAGCAGTGTCCAGGCGAAGTGCTTGGAAGCTGGAGCTAGGCTGCCTGGGATGAGTTCGAGTCCCTCCATTTACTACAGTGCAATGAGTTTGAGCAAGATCTGGGAGTTGGTGATGGACAGGGAAACCTGGCGTGCTAAAACATGGAGTCTCAAAGAGTTGGACACAACTGAGCGGCTGAACTGAACTTGGAGCAAGTTCTTAACTTTGCTGTGGCTCAGTTTTCTCACCTGTAAAGTGGGGATAACAGTGCTCAACTCCTAAGGTTACTTGTGTTAATACAGGTACAGTATGAGAAAGCACACAGGGCATGCTCAGTAAATGTTAGCTTTCATAATGATGGTGATAGCCCTATCTTTTTTTTTTTAATGTGTGCCGGCTTTATTGAGATATAATTCATGTATTATAAAATGCATCCATTAAAGTATACAATTCAGTGGTTTTCAGTATATTCACAGAGTTGTGCAACCATTACCACTATCAATTTTTGTATTTCATCACCTCATGAAGAAATTGTACCCTTCAGGGGCTTCCCTGGTGGTCCAGTGGTTAAGAATCTGCCTGACAATGCAGGGGACACGGGTTCAGTCCCTGTAGGAAGAGTCCACGTGCCACATAGTAACTAAGCCCGTGAGCCACAACTATTGCGACCACGTTCTGCAGTTACTAAAGCCCGATACATAGAGCCTGCATTTCACAAGTGAAGCCTCCACAATGTACCACGCCTGTGCAACACGAGAGTAGCCCCACTCACTGCAACTAGAGAAAGCCTGAATACAGCACTGAAGACTCAGTACAGCCAAAAATAAAAATAAATCTTAAAAGAAATTATACTCTTGAACTATCACCCTCCTGTTCTCCTGCCCCCTCATCTACTTTCAGTGTCTATAGATTTACCTATTCTGGATATTTCATCCACAATGACATCATCCAATCTGTAGTCTTGGTAACTGGCTTTCACTTAATGGTTTTAAGGTCCATCCACATCACAGCATGTATCGGTGCTTCATTCCTTTTTATGGCTGAATGTCTACCATCGTATGGTTGTACATTCTGTTTATTCATTCATCATTTGATGGGCGTTTGAGTTGTTTTCACCATTTGACTATCATGAATATTGTGACTGTCGATAGCCCACTTTTTTTTTAAGATTTATTTTTTGGCTATGGTAGGTCTTTGTTGCTGCCTGTGGGCTTTCTGTAGTTGCAGTGAATGCGGGCTACTTTCTTGTGACGCTTGGGCTTATTGCAGAGGCCTCTCTTGTTGCAGAGCATAGGCTCTAGGTGCTTGGGCTTCAGCAGTCGGAGCACGTGGGCTCAGTAGTCGTGGCACGCAGGCTTCGTTGCTCTGCGGCATGTGGGATCCTCCCGGACCAGGGACCAGGCCAGTGTACCTTGCATTGCAAGGCATATTCTTAACTCCTGGACCACCAGGGAAGCCTGATAGCCCACTTTCATGTAAACAGTTTTTCATCATTTATTTTTTCAAAATTGAAATACAGTTGATTTATGATATTGTGTTCAAATATTTTTAAAAGAACCATCTATGTTTCACAGGGCTACCCAGGTGGCTCAGTGGGTAAAGAATCCACCTGCAATGCAGGAGACAGAGGGGATGCCAGTGCGATCCCTTGGGTTGGGAGGATCTTCTGGAGGAGGGCACGGCAACCCACTCCGGTATTCTTGCCTGGAGAATCCATGGACAGAGGAGCCCGATGGGCTACAGTCCATAGGGTTGCAAAGAGCTGGACACGAATGAAGTGCCTGAGCATGCTCACATGCATCTGTGCTTCAAACATAGATGAATAACTCTTGGCACAAAATGAGAACTCACAACGGTCCTGGGGGCAGTGTGACGTTATCCTCACTTCGTAAAGAAACCAGCTCAGAGAGGTTAAGGGCCTGGACTTCCCTAGGGGTCCAGTGGCTAAGATTTGAATCTTCCACTGCAGGAGCCTAGGGTTTGATCCCTGACTGGGCAGCTAAGACCCCACATGCTGCTTGGCACCGCCGGAAAAAAAAAGAGAGAGGTTAAGGGCCTTAAAGCAAGAAGGCAGCTTTGGAGCTTGCCTCTGGCCACAGAAAGGTGATGAAGCTGGGGATGGTGAATCACCGTCTGTTTCTTTCTTCCCTGCTCCCAGCAGAGGGGTGCTAGCCCTCTGCTGCCCTCTGCCCCCTGTCTTCTAGGGGTCCAAAGTGTGGAGGTGCAGTTGGAGAACCAGATGGTCCTGGTGCAGACCACCCTGCCCAGCCAGGAGGTGCAGGCCCTTCTAGAAGGCACAGGGAGGCAGGCGGTCCTCAAGGGCATGGGCAGTGGCCTGTTGCGTGAGTAACCACTATGGCCTTGGACTCTCTGGGAGGGAGGTGGCCTGGGTGTGATACAGCTCTAACCAACCATAGGATCTGGGGGCTTTGGGTTGAAGAGGCTTCGGGGAACATGTGAAGGTTACGTGGGGCTCTCTCCCTGCCCTTTCTAAGCTGATTAACGGGTGGGGCTGGGTGAGGTGGCGAGCCAGCCCTGGTGTCTGATACCTTACAGAGAATTTAGGGGCAGCCGTGGCCATTCTCGGGGGGCCTGGCCCTGTGCAGGGAGTGGTGCGCTTCCTGCAGCTGACCCCTGAGCGCTGCCTAATCGAGGGGACCATTGATGGCCTGCAGCCCGGGCTGCATGGACTCCACGTCCATCAGTTCGGGGACCTCACGAGGAACTGCAACAGGTGGTCCTCTGGAACCTCCCTGGAGCATCCTCATTGCCCTGGTTGTGCACCCACTGTGCGCAGGGGGCTGTACTCAGCTTTTTACACATACATTCACATATGGTCCTCACAAGTACCCTGGGAGGCGTATACACACAAGCCCAGTCTACAGATGAGAAAACTGAGGCTCAGGAAGGTTATATGACTTGTCAAAAGCCCTAGAGCATGTAAATGACAGAGTGGGAATTTGAACCAAAATCTGACCGTGATACTCCTGCTCCTAGCTCCCAGATGGAAGGCGGCTCCTGAACACGGGAGGGTCAGTTCTCTGTGAGTGGCATGGTGTTTATCATGCTGCAGTTAGTGTTGACCCTGGAGGCCTGCTCAGGACAGGTCCCATGACTGATTCTTCTTAGTGATCTCAACCCAGAGCCTGGTACAGAGAGGGTCCATTTGTTGAATGAGTGGATGAATGAATGAATGAGTGACTGAATGGAACAAATGTAGTTAAAGTAAAAGGTGAATCACCTGGTCTGTGAGCTGTGGTTTCACTGCCTACCTGCTATCTTTCCTTCTTAGCTGTGGAGACCACTTTAACCCTGATGGAATGTCCCATGGGGGCCCCCAGGACTCTGAACGGGTAAGTGTTGGTCTTGGGCTGGGAGCGAACCCGAGATTTAAGAGGCAGGGCAGGCAGCTCTTGGAGCCTGAGAGTGTGAGTCCATCTGGGGGGAGTCTTTCTCCCTCACTTTATTTTGTTCGGTTTAGAAACATTTATAGACACTTGCTGTGCTCAAGGCCTGACCCTGTCTCACAGCCTGGTGAGGGAGACACTCAGAACTCCGTAGTTGCAGCACAGCCAGAACATCTTTGCAGGAGCCTCCGGGAGGCCCTGGGAACCCAGAGCAAGCTCCAGATCCAGTCCGAAGGGCACAGGCAGTGGGAGAGAGCTTCCCAGAGAAGGTGATGGTGTGGAAGTTAAAGGTTTTACCTAAAGTAAAAAGGCCGTTCCCGGGACTTTCCTGGATGTCCAAGGGCTAAGATTCGAGCTCCCAATGCCAGGGGCTTGGGTTCAATCCCAGTCAGGGAACCAGATCTCACATACTGCGACTAAACATCCCTCGTGTTGCAACTAAGACCTGGCACAGCCAAATAATAATAATTGTTTAAAAAGGCCATTCCTGACTCTGCAGCTCCTGGCCCTGGACTTTCATTTTACACCAGAGAATTGGCCCCCCTCGGCTGTGAGTCACATGCCACCTTAATGATTTTTGCCTTATCTGAGTCCTACTTTTTCTGCTGGTTACTCAATGTTTTGATTTAAACTGGCTGATTTTTTCCCCTTAAGTAAATTTAATTTATTTTTAACATTTTAATCTATCATGGAACATTTCAAACATGTTCTGAAGTGGACAGACTATGGTCCCAAACCTCTGTGTGCCTGTCACCCAGCTTTAACAGTTGCCAGCTTGTGGCCAGTCCCATTCCCTCTACACCCCTGGCCCTTCTCCATTATTTTGAAGAAAATCAAGACGTCATTCATGTCATTCAAGTAGATTTATTTTGAATGAGAAACGATATTGCCACAGAAAATGAGAAATCAGTACTTCTGGCCCCAAGAGAAGGATCGTTGTAAAAATAAATCAGTGCAGACCTTAAAAGTGTCATTAGGGGAATTCCCTGGTGGTCCAATGGTTAGGATTCTACATTTCTGCTGCAGGGGGCATGGGTTCAATCCCTGCTTGGGGAACTAAGATCCTGCAACCCATTCGGTGTGACCAAAAAAAGAAAAGCAGTGTTGTTAAACGCCTACAAGGGACTGCGGCCTGCTTGTCTTTGTTAGAGCGCTTAGTGAATGTTAAGAGAGGTCCTGGGTGTTGTCCAGGAGGACCGCCTCTCTCCTGGGGATATTTCTTGATGGCCCATCGACTTCCGCCTGATTCCGTCTCCTCCATTTCTGGTGCTTGTGTTCCCCTCCTTGCGAATCCAGTACCAGGGCAAACAAGTGAAAACATGGTGTGTGTTTCTTAATTCCTGTAAGTGATTATTCTCTTTTTTTGACTTCTGAAGCTCTGTCACGTTTCTAACAGTCAAAAGCTTTTACTTCTCACCCGCCACCCCCTAGGGAGCTGAGGAAGCTTTCTCTCGGTCTGGGGTCTATTGCATCGGGCCATGCTTGTGTTCCCTGCGTCAGTTATCTATTGCTGAGAATCAAATTACTTTAAATGTAAGAGTTTTGTTTTTTTGTTAGTGGAGGGATTAGGGTTAGGGTTACGGTTTAAACTGGGGCCCTTGGCAGTGAAAGCACCAAGTCCTAACCACTGGACCGCCAGGGAATCCCCAAACTTAAGGGTTTAAAGCAGCAAGCATTTGCCATCTCACAGTTTCTCTGGGGCAGGAATCTGGACACAGCTTAGTCGGAGCTTCTGGCTGAGTGTCTCTCAAGGCCTGATTTGGGGAAGACCCACTTCCACACTTGGGCGTGCTGCTGTTGGCAGGCCTCGCTGGGTGCGGGCCAGAGGCCTCGGTCCTGCGGCCTGTGAGCCTTTCCGTAGGGCAGCACTCGGCACTGCAGCTGCCTGTCCTCAGAGCCAGAGGGAGAAGGCATCCAAGACCCTGGCCACGCTCCTTTTGAAACCTAAGCTCGGAGGTGATGCCTGGTCCAGCCCCCACACTCAGTAGGTGTGAATCCCAGGGGTGCTCCCTCATGGCCATCTTTCTCATGAGCTTTGAAGGGCGCTGAGCAGGTGAAACGGGGAGAGAGGGAGCGGAGGCTCAGCACAGGCGCCCCGCAGAGCGAGCCCTGGAGGCAGGAGCCCTCGAGACTGGGTTCTGGGAGGAAGTGGAGTTTTAAAGGGCAAGAGACTACCTTGCCCCGCTGCCTTGGCCTGGGCCTGCTAGGAGTGGGGCATCTGAAGGGTCTGGTGCCAGCTGCTCCATTGTACCCAAGCCCTTGTACAGACGGAGAAAAACTTGAGCAAGGGCTCCATGACCAAGCCACCATGGTGACTGGCACGTTCCTTTGGGATTGCAGCATCTGGTTTTGCCCAAACGGAAGTGAATTCAGTGAGGGGATTTATATCCAAGGCT
>SJXQ01008107.1:198420-216802 GCA_006408695.1 Aepyceros melampus
CGCACTGCATTTGAGAAATTGCCCCAAAGCATGGGGTAACCATGTCACACCCCTCCTGAAACCCTTCTTGGCTCCCCAGTCCCCGAGGGTACAGATCCCACATGGCTGCATGGTGTGACATTCCATGCCACCAAGCTCAGTTCCACCCACCCGCGTGCAGGGGAGAGACCTGCTGCTGCCTGATGACACCTCTGAGCCACACAGCGGGCGCTCGCATCCTCCGCCCGGTCCTAGAAACTCCTCCCCATCCTTTACCTTCTCACCACAAAATGCCCCAACACCAGGTGCAACAAAAAAGTGCCAGGTGTCAGCAACAGAGGTCCCCCAGGAAAACAAGATAAAGCAGAGGTGGCTCTTCTCACTGCTTGCTCATCAGCCCCATCACGTGGCAACATCCTTTGTGACCAGCCCAAGGCAAGGCTATGGGTACCAGTCCATGTTGGCAGGGATCCTTCTGCCCAAAGTGTCAGGTTGGGGACAGTTTATTTGCACAGATCCTACTGTGACTCGCCAGTAGGGTCTTGTCACAGGGAAACACACTCACTGTTGTAACCCTGTTTTGCAGCCACTAGTCTGTTCCATGTGTGGTTCCCCACAGTGTTCCAAACCCCTTGAGGGCGGTTGACCACATACACATCCCCAACCCCCAAACCATACCTGGCAGAGGGTGTCTGACATAGGAGGTGCTCAGTAGCTGTGGTGTTGTTATTTTAGTCACTAAGTCGAGACTGGCTCTTTGTACGAACTGTAGCCCGCCAGGCTCCTTTGTCCACGGGATTTCCCAGGCAAGAATATTGGAATCAGTTGCCATTTCCTTCGCCAGGAGATCTTGCCAACCCAAGGATCAAACCCATTTCTCCTTCACTGGGAGGCGGATTCTTCACACTGAGCCACCAGGGAAGCCCCCAGTAGCTGTGTTAGCACATTTTTATACCTTCAAGAGGAAAGGTGGGCAGAAACAGTCTTGGGGGCAGGATATGCCCTCTGCTCCTGTTCCTGGAGGCTGGAATCAGGGAAGGGATACTGGCTGCCTCTGATGGTCAAGAAGCCAAGCTTGGCCAACTTAAGTGCAGGGGAACTGCAGGCTGCCAGGGGCTGACAGAGTCATCTGGAGACTGGAGAACTGGGCTTGCAAAGAAGCAGGAAGTGGGGTCAGTTCTGAGGCTGGGATGCAAACTGGGCAGATGCCTCACAGGGGAAAGCAGTCTGGGGTAGTGGCGTGACTTCCTAGCAAGAAGGTCACTGTGGCTATGTCCAGCGTGCCGTCATTCTACCCAGGATTTTAGTTCCAGAGAGAGAGAGTCCAGTTGCCTTCTGTGTGTCCTGGGCTGTCCCTTCATCCTACCAGACTGAACCTGTAGGAGGACACTGGTACCCTGGGGACAGGGAATCAGACTCTAGGAAGCCAGACTTCAGCCACCGTGTCCCATGTGCCCTCTTCCCCTGGCTCTCACTGCAGCACCGCGGAGACCTGGGGAATGTCTGTGCCGATGACGGTGGCCGAGCTGTCTTCAGGATTGAGGACGAGCAGCTGAAGGTAAGGTGGAGGAGAAGGCAGGGACCTTTCCTAACAGATCCAATGTCTAAGGGTGTTGTCTCTCCTCAAAGGTGTGGGATGTGATTGGCCGAAGCCTGGTCGTCGATGAGGGAGAAGATGACCTGGGCCGGGGCGGGCATCCTTTGTCCAAGATCACAGGGAACTCGGGAGAGAGGTGAGCGCTCTGCCCATGGCGCACGCGGAGACCTGGAGGGGCCCAGCGGATGCTCAGCTCAACCCCACCCTCTTCCACAGGTTGGCCTGTGGCATCATCGCACGCTCTGCTGGCCTCTTCCAGAACCCCAAGCAAATCTGCTCCTGTGATGGCCTCACCATCTGGGAGGAACGGGGCCGGCCCATCGCTGGCCAGGGACGGAAGGAGCCCGCCCAGCCCCCTGCCCACCTCTGAGCGCAGCCTCTGCCTCGGGTCTGTCACCGTCCTCCCTGATGAGCACCGTCCACTTCCAGAGGGAGGCCCTGCTCACCCAGTCCTGGAGAACCAGTGTGCAGGCTGTGTTTGATCTCAAAGGGTTGCTTGCTCTTCTCTTGGCAAATTAAAGTTTTATTTTCACATGGAACTTTGCAGTTTGTCTGTGTCCCCTCCTCCCTTAATGGGCTTAGTAAACACAGTCCCTCTGCCTCTGTCCTCCCTGTCGAGGGCCACCTCTTGGCTTTGGAGGCAAAGAAAACTGGGTTCAAATCCACACAGTTCTGGGGCTACCCAGTGGTTAAGATTCCCTGCTTCCACTGCAGGGGGCATGGGTTTGATTCCTGGTTGGGGAAGTTTGCATGCCACATGGAACGGCCAAAAAGAAAAGAACAGAAAGTCCACACAGTTCCTGAGGGCCACTTCCTTATCCTCAGGGTGACAGTGAAAGACCATAGCAGACATATTTCTGTTTGTGGCCTGACCCCCTTCCCTTCACTATGGCCGGTTGGAACCAAGTGGACACCTGACCCATTCAGGACCTTGCTTTCCTGAAGAAATCAAAGCAGGTCCAGGTTTAGTTTCTCCCTGAGTAGATGGGAGCTGTGGGTGGGCCTTTTCTCCCTGCCTTTGTCATTCGTGTCTGACTCTTTGCGACCCCATGGACTGTAGCATGCCAGGTCTCCCCCGTCCTTCACTATCTCCTGGAGTTTGCTCAGATTTATGTCCATTGAGTCGATGATGCTATCTAACCATCTCATCCTCTGCAGTCCTCTTCTCCTTTTGCTGTCAATGTCTCAGCATCAGGCTCTTTCCCAATGAATCGGCTCTTTGTATCAAGTGGCTAAAGTACTGGAGCTCAGTTCACTGATTTCCTAAGATGTTGATGCTCATGCTGGCCATCTGCTTGACCACATCCAATTTACCTTGATTCATGGACCTAACATTCCAGGTCCCTATGCAATATTGCTCTTTACAGCATCAGACTTTACTGTCACCACCAGACACATCCACAACTGAGCATTGCTTCCGCTTTGGCCCAGCTGCTTCATTTTTTCTCCCTGCCTTAGGGACTGAATATCAGAAAAGCTGATTGATCTGCTGGGGAGGAGGAATAAGGCAGATTCACAGGAATAACCTAAGAGTCGCAGGAAAATGCCAGATGCTCCAGAATCCCTAGTCTGGTCCTTCCCCGAGGCCAGCTACTTCCTGACCTAGAAGTCAAGAGACAGTTCTGTATCCCTTCCAATGCATCACCACCCACTTTTTTTTTTTTTTGTAATCTAGCTTGAGTTGATTTCTTTTTCACAAGTAAAAGACTTAATTAATGGAATAAATAAAGTGCTTGGCATAGGGCATAGCACATGGTAGGTTAAAGGAGCAGCGGTGGTGAATCTGAGGCTCCATGGGGTGCCTGGAGGCAGATTGAGCCGAGCTCCTGTCTCACACAGATGGCCAATATCCAAGGACCGGTGTATGAGGCCGGGAACTCTCGGGCTCCCCACTCATCTGTTCTGTTCCCCTGCCCCCACTAGACTGTCTCTCTTGCTCATCCATGACAAAGCTGCTTTTGTGCCCAGGTAGCTAGGCTGGCTGGGTGCAAACTTTGCCCCTTACGCGGACTGCTTGCAGCTGGGTGGGTGGTTTCACAGCCTGTTGGCCTTGGCTTAGATGTGCCTGGCTCTGCTCCCATTCCCCAGGCCCTGCCTGTTTCCCCATCAAGGCTGCTGGCTCTGCCTCTAGCCCTGTTCTTTCTCACCAATTCTTCATTGGTTGCTTTCCAGCTTTCTTTGGTTCCTGAGGAACCAAGTTCTTTTAAGCCTAGGGCCCAGGCTGTGTTTCTCCACCTCAGAGTCATTGCAGAATCTCCTCCTGGACTCTGCCCACAGCCAACCTCCTCTGACCTTCATCTGGAATTCTAGCTAGTTTAACTCATTTATGGCTAAGCTGCTCACCATCCCCTGCCACTCTCTTTCTACTCCTAAGGGATCAATATTCCCATTAGCTTTTCTCTCTTTGAAATTCTGAGCTGTGTGGTTTCATTTGAACTTTGTTTTTAAATCACAGAATACTGTTCAAATACCTTGAAACCCCATCTGTAAAGCAGAAGGGAATTACAACCAAAGATGCTTAGCTGTGACTAAGCTCCCCCAAAAGCCCTGGAGCTCTAGGGAGCACAGCTGGAAAGTGAAAGTGTTAGTCGATCAGTCACATCTGACTCTTTGCAACCCCAAGGACTGGCCCTCCAGGCTCCTCTGTCCATGGGATTCTCCAGGCAAGAATACTGGAGTGTGTTGCCATTTCCTTCTCCAGGGGATCTTCCCAAACCAAGGATAGAACCCAGGTCTCCTAGATTGCAGGCAGATTCTTTACTGTCTGAGCCACCAGGGAGGCTTCCAACTTCCTGGTCCAGTTGGAAAATCTTTGCCAAATTCAGGCATTTTTGTCTTATCTCCCAACTTCTGCTGTGTCCACAAACCATCTGTTCTATCATTAACCAAATACTGTTCTTTAACTCACTTTTAAACTTACTTAAAAAGGAAAATTTACACCAGGTGAGTGATTCTAATTTTAAAAAGACTATGGGGTTCAAGTTCAAGTGGGGTTTAAGTTTGACCTCTTACCTTCTGAGATGGCCTATACTCTGTGTGGGAAGTGTGTTTTTCTGTAAATAAATCCACTGCTTACCTCACAAAAAAAGAAACTTAGTCATATTAGCTAATACCTATATAATGATGATTAAGTGCCAGGTTCTATTCTGAACATTTTACATGCAGTAATTCACTGAATCCTCATGACAAAACTACAAGGTAGATTCTGTTATATATTTCTTTATTTTTCTTAGCTACACCTTGCAGCTTATGGGATCTTAGCAATGAAAGAGTGGAGTCCTAACCAGTGGACCGTCAGGGAATTCCCAGTAGGTTGTTATTATCCCAAATTACAGATGAGAAAAGAGAAACACAAAGTGATTATGCAACTTGCCCAAGATCACACCGCTAGTAACACGGCCAGATCTAGACTCAGACCCAGGTACTCTGGCGCTAAGGCTGTATTGCTTCTCATTATAAAGTATGAAAAGCAAGAGTCACTTGTTATAAATTTGCAGGGAATTCCTTGGAGGTCCGGTGGTAGGTCTGCCTACCAATGCAGGAGAAGCAGGTTCAATCCCTGGGTCAGGAAGATCCTCTAGAGAAGGGAATGGCAACCCACTCCAGTATTCTTGCCTGGAGAATCCCATGAACAGAGGAGCCTGGAGGGTTATAGTCCATGGGGTCGAAAAGAGTCAAACAGGACTGAGCAATTGAGTATGTATGCGTCCGCACGTATAACGGATTCACTTTGCTGCACAGCAAAAACTATTAATAATACAACATTATAAAGCAACTGAACTTCAAATAAAAAAAATTTTTTAATGCCTTGTATGTGATTTTGAAGCACACTAAAGTTTGAGAACTATTAGTTGCAAATTATAAAAACTGATTAGCTCAGGATATTCCCTGGTGGTACAGTGATTAGGACTCGGCACTTTCACTGTCATGGCCCAGGTTCAATCCCTGGTTCAGGAACTAAGATCTTGCATGCATGCCACAGGGCACACCCACCCCCCTAAAAAAAAAAAAAGGAAAAAACTGGAATGATGTGTTGTAGTAGAGGTCAGAACCATCCTCTAGCCCCCCAAATCTTCGCCTTTAGTTTATTTATTGTAAAGAAATTTTCCAGTTACTGGAACTGCTACTGCTTTTAGCTTTTTATTTATTTATGTGGTTGCTGCACTGGATCTTAGTTGTGGCACTTGGGATCTTTAGTTGTGACATGTGGGATCTAGTTCCCTGACCAGGGATCGAACCCCAGCCCTTTGCCTTGTGAGCATGGTGTCTCAGCCGCTGAACCATCAGGGAAGTCCCTTCCCCTCTAATTTAAATGCATATATGTCACCTGTTTTCGAAAAGGAATTGAGATGTCTTAGCCAGAGAGAAAGAGCAGATATCTAAAAATTCAGATGAGGGAAGCACCAATACAGAGACAGGGCTCAGCTTTAAGGCAAAGAGGAAAGTGCTCTGGGTTCCCTGGGTCTAACTGCTTAATAATACCACTAACAATTTCAGCAGGATAGAGTCCTGTTACTGTGTCTATTATGCATTTTAGTGGTTTAGTGGACATGAAGAGACTGTGATTATTCGAGTGACTGTGATTGGCTCATAATGGCCCTCCAGATTATCAGGTCTTAATCTCTGGATGCTCTATTACCTTATTGGAGAAAAGGATCTGGGCAGATATGATTGAATTACAGATTTTGAGATGAGGTTATCCTGGATAACCTGGATAGGCCCTAAGTGCAAGCATCTGTATTCTTATAAGAAGGCCTAGCAATTTTTTTTTTTTGCCCCACTGCAGAGCATGTAGGATCTTAGTTACCTGAGCAGAGATCGAACTCTCACCCCCTGCATCGGAAGCATGGATTCTTAACCATGAGACCACTAGGGAAGTCCTGAGAGAAATTTAATGATGTTGACCCTGGAGACTAAAGGGATTCCTAAGGATGCCAGCAGCCACCAGAAGCTCCAACAGCTGGAAGAGGCAAGCAGTGGTTTCTCTCTTAGTCTTAAAGGAACAAGGCCCTGCTGACACGTTGATTTCTGCCCAGTGCTACTAATTTTGGACTTTTGGCCTGCAGAACTGTGAAAGAATAACTTTTTTAACATATAATTTATTCATTGGCTGCACTGGGTCTCCGTTGCCGCATGGGCTTTTCTCTAGTTGCAGCAAGCGGGGGCTTCTCTTGCTTGTTGCTGAGCGCTCTAGGGTGCATGGCCTCAGTATTTACAGTCCCCAGCTTCTAGGCACAGGCTCAGTAGTTGTGGTTCATGGGCTTAGTTGCTCCTTGCTGTGTAGGATCTTCCCAGACTAGGATCAAACCCGTGCCTCCTGCATTGTCAGGCCGATTCTTTAGCGCTGAGCCACCAGGAAGCCCTTGCCACATCATATTCTGTTGTTTTAACCCACCCAGGTTTTGGTGATTTGTTACAGCACCCACAGGAAACTAATACAGTTACTATTCAATTGCATTAAAGTAACACACTTAACGGAGAAGGCAATGGCACCCCACTCCAGTACTCTTGCCTGGAAAATCCCATGGACGGAGGAGCCTGGTAGGCTGCAGTCCATGGGGTCGTAAGAGTTGGGCACAACTGAGCGACTTCGCTTTCACTTTTCACTTTCATGCACTGGAGAAGGAAATGGCAACCCACTCCAGTATTCTTGCCTGGAGAATCCCAGGGACAGAGGAGCCTAGTGGGCTGCCATCTATGGGGTCGCACAGAGTCGGACACGACTGAAGCGACTTAGCAGCAGCAGCAACACACTTAAAGCCTAGTTTCCTTAAGGCTTTAACTTTACAAAGTTTATTGATCTGTTTATAAATCTAGTAAAATAAGAGTTATTATCTTCACTTTTTCTTTGATAAATGCTGGCAGACTACATTGAACTCCAAATAATCATACCCATTTGCAACTTAAATTCCCTCAAACTTTAAAAAAATTGCTTTTGTATGTTTGTTTAATTTTCTTAACTACCACAGACTCCTGCCCTAAATGTAAACTTCACAACAAACTTCCTGATAAGTCTTATAAATACAGTGAAATTACTCTATAACTGTTTACAGACTTAAAAAAATTACACATTTTAGCTAAAAATTGCAACCCTAAAGTCAAGCTTCAAAAGTTTTTCTACTTCTAAAATTTCATTTATTTGTAAATTTTGGCTGCACTGGGTCTTCCTTGCTGAGCCCTGTGAAGGCTTTCTTTAGTTGTAGCCTTGGGGCTTAATAGTTTCGGCTTGAGCATGCCAGTTCTTAGCCAGGGATTGAACCTGCACTCCCTGCACCGGAAGGTGAAGTCTTAATCACTGGACAACCAGGGAAGTGCCACCATAATACCTTTTATTTATTTATTTTTAAATTTATTTAATTGGAGGCTAATTACTTTACAATATTGTGGTGGTTTTTGCCATACATTCACATGAATCAGCCATAGATGGACATGTGCTCCCCATTCTGAACCTCCCTCCCACCTTCCTCCCCATCCCATCCCTCAGGGTCATCCCAGTGAGTGCACCAACCCTGAGCACCTTGTCTCATGCACATGATACCTTTTAAATGGCTATGTGCCCTGGGTGTCTAGAGGCCTGCTGATACCCGCTCTGAGAATACTGCCAGCAGTTTGGATTTGTGGAGATATCAGAGTGGTATCAAAGTGATGCCCCTCTTTTCCTCCTTATAATGTACTTTTTTAAATTATAAAAGAATTAGATGCTCATTGCTGAAAGTCTAATGATATGGAAAAGTTAAAAAAATAATTAAGCCTCATCTTATTCCCTTGAGGTAATTCATATCATTTTTCTCTGCTGAAAAACATGTGTATCATATCAAGTTTTTTTAACCTATATCTTAGAAATAGGTAATGTTATATAATCACATTTTTTTCCCTCTTAAAGTATGGCCCTCCTTCTACATCATCCTTCCTCATCAATAAATTCTGACCTATTTTTATTTTTGAGAGTCTTAACCACTGGACTGACAAGGAAGTCCCTTGACCTATTTATTTAAATAGTTTATTTGCCTGCATCAGGTCTTAGTTGTGACTCGCAGGACTTTGTTGCATCATGTGGAATCTTTCATGCAACATAAGGACTCTCTAATTGTGGTGAGCAGGTTCAGTAGTTGCAACTCACAGGGTTAGTTGCTCTGAGGCATGTGGCTCTTAGTTCCCACCAAAGGGTGCACGCAATCCCCTGCATTGCATGGAGACTTCTTAACTACTGGACCATCAGGGAAGTACCCCCTGACATACTTTTAATAGCAACATGATATTCCATCCAACATTCCCTTATTTATGGACATTCAGGTTGCTTCCACTACTTCCTACTACAAACAATGCTACAATAAATAAATTTATATCAATATCCTTATTGATGAGTTTTCTGTAGGCTAGATTTCCAAAGCAGGATTACTATGTTAAAGGCTCACTACATTGCAAGTTTTGATATTGCCAGAATACTTACCAGGAAGGATATAGAGATCACACTACATATGTAACTCATACATACAATCTGTAAGTGTAATTTCCTTACACCCATAAGTCCATGGGGTCGCAAAGAGTCGACTTGACTGAGCGACTTCACTTTCACTTTCATAAGACCAACAGATATCTTTTTTTTTTTTGCAAATATAAGGCATGAAAATGTTCTCATTTTCTCACAAAATTGCATTTCCCTGACTAGCAATGAAGTTTATTGTTTATTTATTATTTGTACTTCTTTTCCTATAAAATTACCAGTTAGCATCTTTGGCCCATTTATCTCATCTTTTCCTCCCTATCAATTTGTAGGAATTCTTTGTACAGTACAGATATTTGCTCAGTCTTGTCTGACTCTTTGCGACCCCATGGACTATACAGTTCACGGAATTCTCCAGGCTAGAATACTGGAGTGGGTAACCTTACCCTTCTCCAGTGGATCTTCCCAACTGACGGATTGAATCCAGGTCTTTCGCATGGCAGGCAGATTTTTTACCAACTGAACTATCAGGGAAGCCCCACAGATATTAACTCTATAGATTCACAAATTTGTATCAATATCTTCAGTCCAGACTTCTCCCTGAACTCCAGACATATCTAATTGTCCATTGGTACCTCCATTTGATGACTTGCAGGCATCTCATACTTATCACGTCCAGGGAACTCCTTGGCAGTCCAGTGGTTAGGACTCTGTGCCCACTGCTGTGGGCCTGGGTTCCATCTATTCCTGGTTGAGGAGCTAAGATCCTGCAAGTGGCAATGAACCGCCAAAAACAAACAAGTAAACAAAACAAGCCCCCCAATTTTTATGTCTGAAAATAAATTTCTGGCCATCTACAATGATCCCCATGTCAATAAATGGCAACTTTGTGCTTCTCTTTTCCTGGTGTCATCTTTGATTTCTTTCTCTCACAATTCACATCCTATCACATATTGTGTTGGCTCTACAGTCAAAGTATATCCAAATATAAGCACTTCTGCTGAATTTTACTGCTGCTGCTGCTGCTGCTAAGTTGCTTCAGTCGTGTCTGACTCTGTGTGACCTCATAGATGGCAGCCCACCAGGCTCTCCCATCCCTGGGATTCTCCAGGCAAGAACACTGGAGTGGGTTGCCATTTCCTTCTCCAGTGCATGAAAGTGAAAAGTGAAACTGAAGTTGCTCAGTATGTCCAACCCTCAGCGACCCCATGGACTGCAGCCTTCCTGGCTCCTCCATCCATGGGATTTTCCAGGCAAGAGTACTGGAGTGGGGTGCCATTACTACAGCCACCCTAATCCACTCTCACTTCTCGCTTGGATTTTTTTTTTGACAGCGCCCCGCAGCAGACCAAAGATTAAACCCCTACCCCCTGCAGTGGAAGCAGAGTCCTAATCACTGGACTGCCAGGAAGGTCCCTTTCTCCCGGATTTCTGTTCTGAGCAAATGACTATCTTCTGTTTTTGCCCATTTCAGTAGCTGCCAGAATGATACTTATAAAGCTATGAAAGCTAAGTCCTATCAGGTGAACCCCTCTTCTCTCTATAGACTTTCAGCCTCACTAAGAGTGAAAGCCAAAATTATTTAAATGGCCCACCAGGTGCTACATCTCCTCCTTGTCCTGATCCATTATTCACCTCTGTTCCACCCTCCAGCCACACTAGCTCTTGTGATTCTTTGGACAGACACACTTCTGCCCCAGGACTTTCTGACATGTTCTTACAGGCTAGAATGATTCCCCCATAGCATGGCTCCCTCAGCTATTTCAAGTCTTTATCACTAACAGGCTATTATGTTTTACTTATTATCTGTCTCTCTCCACAGTAATACAAGCTCCAAGGTAGGGATTTTTGTCACTTTTTGTTCACTGCTTTATTTTTGGTCTTGTCCCAACAGGGTGGGCGCTGAATAAAATTTGTAGAATGAACTTGCAAGTAAATATTTTCCTGAACTTGTCACATGTTCTTATATTTTTGACATCTTCTGCCATGCAAAATCTTTTTCTCTTTTTTAAAGGCTCAACTTTCATCCTCTCAAGGATTGTTTTTTTCTCAATTTCCGATTTTATTAAACTTTTCGTTGTGGAAAATTTCAAACATATATCAAGATTGATATATCTCATTCCTTGTTTTTAAAGTCCATAAAGGCAGAGGTGGGGTCTGATCGGCTTTTCTCTGTCTCCAGCGTCTGCCTGGAACTTAGCAACCTCAAGAATGTGTTTCCAAAGAAATTAATGGCACGACGGTTTCTATGGGGTAGATGCCGCTCAGGGCCCCCTCAGACTGCCCAGCACAAGCAGCAGTCCTGGGAGCCAGTCCCGGGAGTCTTCTGCTGAAGCAAGGCGTTTGTCCTGGTTTCTCCCGCCAGGCCAGGACTTCCCGTGGACACTCTCGCTGCTACCCCTAGCTAGGCGCAGGTTTGGCCTAGGCGGCCAGAATGGGAGAGCCTCTAACTTAACGACTCAACTAAGTTTTTCCTCGGGGCCTGCCGATCCCGCCCCACCCAGGCCAGAGGCCGCCTCGCTCACTAGGCCTCTCAGCTGCCCCGGCGCTCCCTGCGCGCGTAACCCCTTCCCCAGCCCTTCTTCCCCTCCCCCCGGCAGTGGCGGTTGGTCGCGCGCCGTCGTCCCTCTCCCACCCTCTCCACTAACGAGCGGGCTCCAGACCCTCTAGGATTGGCCGCGTCTGAGTGCATTTTCTTTCAGCCTCTCTGATTGGCTGCATGACGCGCGGGATCCGGGCTCCGATTGGCTAGGTCAGGGCGCCTGCGCGGCGGGGTTCTCAGTCGCCAGCCATTCCTAGGGAGGACTGCCGGCGGTTCGGACGTCTCGCCTGTCGCTGGAGGAGAGGTCCCGGCTCTCCAGGAAGGCGGCTGCGGCGGCAAAATGAAGATATTTGTGGGAAACGTCGATGGGGCCGATACGACGCCGGAGGAGCTGGCAGCTCTCTTCGCGCCCTACGGAACGGTCATGAGCTGCGCCGTCATGAAACAGTTCGCCTTCGTGCACATGCGCGAGAACGCGGGCGCGGTGCGCGCCATCGAGGCCCTGCATGGCCACGAGCTTCGGCCGGGGCGCGCGCTCGTCGTGGAGATGTCGCGCCCGCGGCCTCTTAACACTTGGAAGATATTCGTGGGCAATGTATCGGCAGCCTGCACGAGCCAGGAATTGCGCAGCCTCTTCGAGCGCCGCGGACGCGTCATCGAGTGTGACGTGGTAAAAGGTAACGTGCAGCGGGGGCGCGCTCGGGGCACTCTGCTTGTTAGCCACGCCCCTTTCCCGGGGGCCGGTCACAGCGCGGTTGGTGGGGCGGGGGTGGGGCGAAGTCCGCGGGAGTGAGGCTGGAGGTGTTGGGGGCGCGTTGGGTAGAGCCACATTCCTCCCTTGCGGTCCAGGCACCATTAACCCAATGGGAGGAACCGGCTCAGGGTGGGTGCGGCAGCCACTGTGAGCCGAACTACGGGGCCGGGGACGCGCCTGAGAGACTTGGGAGTATACCGGGGGCGCGCCTTCTACTGGTCTCCTGGGCCTGGCACCGAGCGGAAATTGGGAAGTGACGGGCACAAGCCGGATCATGGAGCGGGGAAGATTTTGCCACTTCCCCACTTCCTCTCCAGACGTCTGTCAGAGCGAGGGAAAAGGTGGGGGCTGATCCCCCCGCCCCCCCACCAAAAACCACCCTCGTGTTCCCTCCGGGTGAATGCTCCCGAGCGGAAGGTAACGGGGCCCTTAGAAGTTTCTCGGGCTGGGATCTTTTAGTACTGTGTGGCGTGGGTCTACTCATGGGCATAGTTAACTCCTGGGTACGGGGCGGGAGGCGGGGGCTTCCGAACTACTTTGGCCTTTCAGTATTGTTAGGTGGGTTAGGCCTGGCAACTCTGCGCTTTCCAACTCCCTCAAACTTTTTTTTTTTCCCCCACTTTAAGATCGATTTTATATCTGTAAACTGGAAGCCCCGACCTTTCACCTGTGGGAGAAGGCTTGTTTTATGAAAAGGCCTCTTCTGAGCCGCTAACTTGTCAAGCCGGTGCCCCAAGAGCAATGTCCTTCTTTTCTAAACATGGTGATTTTGCAAGGGGGCACACTCTGTGGCTGAGGAGGACATGGGGACTTAGTAGTCGTCTTTGCTTGAGCAGTCTTCATGATCAGGGTAGATCCTGAGAAGAATGTATCATCATAGTTTAGGCCTGACTTCCTTTTTTGGACCCAGGTGACTTCTTTTCATAGTCTGGGTTCTTAGGCTCTTTTTCTGTTTTTTGGCAAAATCTGGAATACAGTCCTTGGGTGTGTCCAGTCTGTGTTCCACTTGGAAACAGATCAGAGTTAACTTTGCCTTACTGTATCTTCAAGGATGCAACCTGGGAGTAAGTATCTGGTTCCTGGCTGCTGGTTTTGGATTCATACCTGCTCATTACCTGTGTGAGAAATTGTGAGGATAGTAAATAAATTTGGGGGCAGGTGCTTTATTCATTTCCTCCAAGATACATCATTTGCTGTCCTTGAAAGGCTCATCTTTTGGGTCAGTCCTTATCCTTTCTGTAACTGGGGAAAGTGTAAAGGCTGGTAGTCATCATTAGGAGTAATTCCTTCTGCATTAATACTGCATTCTCTTTTCCTCAACTCAGGTTGTACAAGTTCATGACTATCCAAAATCAGGCTTTCCTATTGGGTGCTCTGATGAGGCAGGCTGTATGGTGCATGGATTTTTGCTTTTATTTAGAGTGAAAGAATGGGAAAGGCCTCAGATTGGGCTCCTGGCCAGGAAATGGATAGGGGTATGTAAGAGTTCTGTGTTTGACCTACTACATTTTTGTGTGTAGTTCTTTAAGTAGGCTGTCTACTAGATTGAGAGTTTTGAAACTTGCATCTGAGGGGACTGTCTGTGGAACTCATTGGTCAAGGAGCCTCCTTTGGGGTGGTAGAGAAAACTGAAATTTTGCTTGAATTGCTTGGGACTGACACAAAGTGACAGGATGTGGGGGTGGAGTGGGGTGAACTGTGTAACTGGATCTGGTTTTTAGAAATTATGTTTCCTTGTGAAACTTTTGTGCATTTTGTCCCTTTGTGAACATTTGATTTGCCAAGCGCTTTGACTTCTTCAGGGAGTGGTGGTTAGCCGTTATTTATAGTTATGCTGATATGTAAGCTCATGATAATACTTTGATACAAAGGACTTTCAGAGAGGTTTGAGGATTGTATCCCCCCGTGATGCCTTTCTATTTGGAGTGAAGGAAAAGGAGGTTTTTAAGTTAGGAATGTAGTAGAGGAGACTGGCTTTGCTCTATAAGTAATATACTTATTTCTTGGTCTGGGAAAGGACATTTGAGGTGTCTTATGTTGATTGTCAGATCTTTGAAAAGCACAGAAGCTTGGTATTGCACAGGACAGCCAGTTCTGTTTTATTTCACAGGGGGAAAACTTGGTTGCTTGGTTCCAGGAGCTTAGATATGATTTCATTTGGAGAGAGTAAAAATCTCCATAGCAACAGTAGATTGTAACCACTCTCCACAGTTAAATTCTATTGGGTGTTTAAAGGATGAAGTCTCAAGAGTTGCTGACAGCTTTAGGAACCAGTCAGATTTCAGAAGTCTGAAAGGCGGAAGAGGAGACTGTTTCCTATGTTGTGGGTGGCCATTCTTTCCTTCTATGTGTAACTCTGTAGTTTCACTTTAGAAGTTTTTACTCTTCTAAGAATAGGAAAACTCCTGTTTCCACATTCTCTTAAGTTGAGTATTGGAGGAATTGTGATGCCAGATCATTAGGAGATCTTTGTAAATCATTGCCTGGTAGTCCTTTTAAATGAGATGAATTACCTCAGAGGTCAGTTTCCTTGAACTAGTTCAATTCAGGCCAGTGAGTACCTGGAGTTTGCTAGTTCTTTTTTTTTTTAAATTATCCTAAGAATAGTTGGGTTCCTGGGTGTCTTTGATAGGGCTAGGCCTGGGTTTAGCTGCTTAGGGTTGGCTAGCCCTCATGTGTTTGAGTCAGCTGGACAACCTGTTCACACTTCCCTCCAGTATCAGGCTTAGAAACTTTCTGATATAAATTGGTTATAATTGTATCTCATGGCTTTCTTTTTGTCAGTTATATAGTTCATCTGTGTAGTCAATTGAATTGTACCTATGAAATTTTGATTTTTAAGTTTCACAAGTTGGACTCTAAATAAAACCTAGCTAAGTAGGGAATAGACAATGTGATATCCTATTGCTCTTGTAAACCCATTGAAACAATTTTGTTGGGTGTTTTTTCCCCTAGCTTAATAAAGTCCTAGGAATTTGTGGATAGGTTAACCAGGAATATGTATGATTCCCTTGTAGTGCCTGGAGGCTTTTTTTTTTTTTTTTTTGGTAATTCCCTTTAATCTGCCTACAAACTTGCTTTCTCCTTACCATTGCATTCCCCTGGTGGTAGGCTCAACTCAGTCTTTTCTTTTGAAGAGATCTGGGACCACCAGCCTTGATTTTTAGCTCACTCTACCCAGAGTGGAGGTGAGGGATCAGAGGACAGTTTTAGTGCCCTGTAGCTGGGTCTAAAAGAATACTTTTGCTTTCCACAATTGGTAGATGAATCAGGTTTGGGCCGTAAGAGAGTGAAGACAGTTGTGATAGTTCATTTTGTTTATCATCTCTGGCAAGTTCCAAATTTGCGTTTACAGATGGCGTTGTGTCTCTTGTGTTTTATTAGAAATGATCTAAGATCGTATCCTGTAAGGAAATAAGCCTGTGGTTATTCCTAGGCTTGAGTAATTCTCCTGATTTTTATCATAGAGCTGTTTGTACTTTGAGCTGCTGTTGGTCAGTCACTAAGTTGTGTCTGACTCTTTGCGACCCCTCTGGGTTGTGCCCCAGGCTCTTCTGTCCCTGGGATTTCCCAGGAGAATACTGGAGTGGGTTACCATTTCCTTCTCCATATTTATACTTTATAAGGCATTTTTATCATCTCATTTGAATAATTTGGGCTTGCCTGGTGGTTCAGATGGTAAAGAATCCACCTGTAATGCAAGAGACCTGAATTCAATCCCTGGGTCAGGAAGATCCCCTGGAGAAGGAAATGGCAACCCACTCCAGTATTCTTGCCTGGAGAATTCCATGAACAGCGAGGATCCTGGCAGGCTACAGTCCATGGGGTTGCAGAGAGTTGGACATGAGTGAGTGCCTACACACATTTGCTGAATCTTGTAACTCTGAGGTGGGCAGGACAGATTGTCAGGGGGAGAAATAAATGTTAAGTTCTGTAAGAACGTAATAAAGCAAGTCAGTGATCTGAATCTTCAACTGAGGCTAAATTTTAGCATCTAGTTCCAGAATTCTTTTGCCATACCAACTTCTGACTTCTACCTGTTGATTATATCTTTATTCTCATTTGTGTAAGAGTCATTTCGGTCACATTGCATTACATCCAGGAAAATGACTTGCTTTATAGAGGTAGCCAGAGAGCCAGTCCCAGTGTGAGAGTTTCTGAAAATTAGGACCCTTGTTTAGAGGACATTTAAAAGGATTTTTAAAAATCAAGAATGGAACCTTAGTAATTTCATGTAGGTAATTTTTTATTTCCCAAAGTGATGTGAGAAAGATGGAGTTCTGATACTTTAAAAGTAGCCTCAGGTCCAAGTGGTGGTAAGTACATGACCCGAGTTACCACGGGCATGATCTCATTGTTCTTCAGATTCTGCTTGCACTATTGTGATGTGTGAGATTGGATTTGGACAAGAATTTCTTCCTATTCCTTTCTTGAAGGTTTCCTGTTCTGCGTAGTAGATGAGTAGGACTTTGAGATCAACATCCTGTCTTAGAGCCTGTCTTCCCACAGCTCATTCAGATCCTGATTGAGGGCCTTCGGGATAACCTCTTAGCAGAGCCTGGTAGTTGCAGGAACTGCAGCTTCTTGCCATGAAGCTGAGAAACTAAATCTTTTCTCTGAACAGAAGCCCGAGGGGTAAGGCATGTCTCTTGATAGGAGTATCAGTGGAGAAGGTAATGTGGACTAGGAGTGGGAGGTGGCTTGTGCCTGAACTGAGTAAGGCCTGGCTTAGACTGGGCGGCTCAGTTCCATTCACACATTTCATTGGCTTACATGGGGTCCAGCATCTCCCCTTCTCAGCTTAAGTGTCTAGTCTTAATAGAGTCCTGCCTTATACATCGACTTCTTAGGGATAGACTGGTGTCGTGAGGAGGCATGGAGAGCTGGGATTCTGTTTCTGGATCTCACAAGTGGATTTGGGGCAAGCCATATAAATTCTCTTGAGTGTGTTTGCCCACCTGTAAAATGAGAATAACGATCCTTTGCTCTGCCTGCCTCCAGGGATTGTTGTGAGGCCCAGATTGGATCTTGTGCATGGGAATGCTTGAGAATTGGGAAGTACTGAGGGGAAGGGGGAGATCGTATTGGAGGACTGTCACAGATTGTGTATTGCTGTGTAGCTCTTCTGCCTTAATTGGACCCTAGGCTGAGACATGGGTCATGTCCAGACATAAATGGTCATTTCCAGTGTTTGAGAGTTAAGCCTCAAAGGTGAACAGAAGTGTTTGGTGGTCTTGGGTTAGAGAATACTGAATAATTGAGTGATCCAAGAATCCTTTCTGCATTTTTGTCTGCGGATTTATACTTAATAGGAGATGATTAGTGAAGATTTTTATCTTCTGTTGCAGTTCATCTTTGCTCTTTCTTTTCTGAGCAGGCAGTTGGGTGAGGTGGCAGGGGAAATGGGGAGAACAGGAAGAAAGCCATAGCAAAGCTGACTATTTGGGACAGTCAGAAGTTTTGTTATATGGGAATCATGTGTTATGACCTACTCCTGGAGAGGAGGGTTTGGAGGCCTGGAGGTACTGGCAACAGCTGGGTGCTGTTGGTGTGTCCAGTTTGGGACCCATCAGGTAGCATGCCCTGCCCCCCTAATTGCTAACCCTCTGTCTGCTGCTTTATCAGACTACGCGTTTGTTCACATGGAGAAGGAAGCAGATGCCAAAGCCGCCATCGCGCAGCTCAACGGCAAAGAAGTGAAGGGCAAGCGCATCAACGTGGAACTCTCAACCAAGGGTCAGAAGAAGGGGCCTGGCCTGGCTATCCAGTCTGGGGACAAGACCAAGAAACCAGGGGCTGGGGATACAGCATTCCCTGGAACTGGTGGCTTCTCTGCCACCTTCGACTACCAGCAGGCTTTTGGCAACAGCACTGGTGGCTTTGATGGGCAAGCCCGTCAGCCCACACCACCCTTCTTTGGTCGCGACCGCAGCCCCCTGCGCCGTTCACCTCCCCGAGCCTCGTATGTGGCTCCTCTGACGGCCCAGCCAGCCACCTACCGGGCCCAGCCCTCAGTGTCACTGGGCGCTGCCTACAGGGCCCAGCCTTCTGCCTCTTTGGGTGTCG
>SJXQ01008107.1:226116-248307 GCA_006408695.1 Aepyceros melampus
GAGCTCCTTTGAACCGGTGCTGTGTTCTATTTGTATTATCTTCATTCCTGAGGATCCCTTTCCTCAAACCACTGCTTTTTATCATGTTTTTAAGTTCTTCCATTCTCCCCTTTAAACTCCCTCTTCAAGAACTGCCTTGCAAAAGGGTCATATTCATAATATGGGATTAATGTGAAGAAACCAAAGGATGATTTTTTAAAAAGCTGAATGGACGCCCTGGAGGACGCTGTTGTGGATTGTATTTTTGCTTTAGCTGGTTGTGATTTATTAGCTTCTTTATTCCCTCTAAGGTCGGTTCTAGTTTAAACCTAACATCTCTGACTGATGGCGCCCAATAAAATAAAACAAAAAACTCCGCTGCTCTGGTTTTTTTCTCAGGGCAGGGTGGGGGTGTTTTCTCAACCTCCCCAGAGAAACCTTTTCCTCATCCTGAATCCCAGGAGGCTGGTTTCTTGAGAGAACCCTCAACCGAGTCGACTTCGGGGACCTTTATAGCCTAATTGAAGTTGAGCCCATTAACCGTTTTGAGAGTCCTTTCACCACCTATGAAAGCAGTTTCAATTGGAGGGTAGCTCTGGGACTCCCAGGGCGCCACTGTGGACTCGGCCGAAGGAGGAGGTTGGTTTCTTCAGATGGGACGCTTCGCTGTTTTTCTTACCTGGCTTCTGAGTCTGCGTAAGCGTCCGTCCGCAGCATCCGAGCTGCGAAGGGGTGGCGTTTGGGAATTTAGAGGGAGAAATTCGGAGTAGAAGGCAAAATGGAACGCACGTGGATTGGCGAGAAGTGGAAACTTAACAAAGTTGGCGCCATGACGCTAAACACCGACCGCCACACCGGAGTCCTAACTCGCTCCGCCTAATGGCGGGCGGAACCCCGCCTGCGAAGCTTACGTTGGTAGGTCCGCCCTCATGCCGACCTCCTACCCAATCAATGACCTCGGTTTCTTGAGGGTGGTGGTCATTGGCTTTCGCATAAACGCTCCGGGGTTACTGACGTTTCCACCTCTTCCCGGCCTCAGGTAATTGGCGTTCGTGATAACCAATCAGGAAGAGCATCTACAGGACGCCTGCCTTTTATTTTGTTGAACGGCCAATCCAGTGGTAGGTTCACCTCCCCCTCTCTACCCAGAGTCACTACTGCGGCCGTCGCCATTTTAGCGTTTTGTCAGAAGCGTCCGCGCCGCGAGGAAGAGCATCTGCTGCTTTTCGTGCGGGTGAGAGACTCCGAGCCTTTTCACTGTTTCTTTTGCCTTGTTAAATCTCATTCCTTGGGCTTCAAGGGTATCCTTGTGGGGTAGTGGCCTCCACACCTGTCCCTGAGAGCCGACATCTGTGCTCGGCGTTGCGCGGTAAGCCTGAAGCAGCCCTTCCCCCACAACCTCCCCTGAGAATATACTTTCTCCCCACCCTGCCCTCTGCCCGACTAGGCTCGGCCTACTGCCTCGAGGTTTCCATCGTCTAACCGTGCTTCCGTTAGGTTTAGGAATTAACCACGTTTTAAGGATCCCTCAGGCCCCGAGACTTGGTTGTCAGGCCGATGAGGTTCAAGCCCCCTTTTCCAACCATGCATTTCTCCAATTCTCCAGGAATTCGTAGGATGGCACTCCAAGAGAGGCGTTCCTAGCTCTAGCACTTACGTACTGTTGGAACGCCTGGCTCACCAGCCTAAGTCAGCGGTTCTCTGCTTCTAAAGGAAACCCTAAAACCTAGTTTTAAGGTCCACCTTTCCGGAAATGGTGGCTGATTAGGTTACGAGAGGAAGAGAGAGTGCATAGTTGCAGACAGTCAATCCAGTTAGACCTTTGTTTTCTTTTAAAAAAAATATTTTGGCGGCTCTACCGCACGTTTTGCGGATCTTAGTTCCCGACCAGGGATTGAACCCGAGCTCTCTGCAGTTCAAGCGTGGAGTCCTAACCACTGGACCGCCAAGGAAGTCTCCCTGACTGTCTTTACTGTAGTTAGAAAGTCCGCTATCCTCTGGGCTACATTTATGCCCTCACTTTAATTTCCATTACCGTTTAAAACTATTCAAGTCTTATCAAACCGTTTGTGTCTACCAAGGATTTTTATTACAGATGCTTTCTTGATCTGTTGGTTCTGTAGCAGGCCTTATTCCCGGTTCCCTTTGATGATTGTATGGAAGTGTGCGTGTAGAACGTGAGAGAAAACTGGAAATATTTGCCAGACAAAGGAAATGGCGGTATTGGTTTTTTTTTTTTAAGCTGTTGTGGGCCTGAGATCCTTTGTTAGAAATTTTGTTTCTTTTCGCCCAGGCTGTGTCCGAGATGGTGAAGCTGTTCATCGGAAACCTGCCCCGGGAGGCCACAGAGCAAGAGATCCGCTCGCTCTTCGAGCAGTATGGGAAGGTGCTGGAATGTGACATCATTAAGAACTACGGCTTTGTGCACATAGAGGACAAGACGGCGGCCGAGGATGCCATCCGCAACCTGCACCACTACAAGCTGCACGGGGTGAACATCAACGTGGAAGCCAGCAAGAATAAGAGCAAAACCTCTACAAAGTTACATGTAGGCAATATCAGCCCTACTTGTACCAACAAAGAGCTCAGAGCCAAGTTTGAGGAGTACGGTCCAGTCATCGAATGTGACATCGTGAAAGATTACGCCTTTGTACACATGGAGCGGGCTGAGGATGCAGTGGAGGCCATCAGGGGCCTTGACAACACAGAGTTTCAAGGTGAACCATCCTCTTTGGGAAAGAGGGCTGAACACAAGGCTTTGTGTAGAGAATAGATTGGATAAGTAGAAGGGAGGGGTCATGGGTAGAGACAGCTGTTGGTTGGCTGATGGATGGTGAGGATTAAGAGTGGATGATGAACTTAAATGGAGAATGCACGGGATTTAGAGGCTTTACCTCAGGCAAATCAAGTCTGGGAGAAAAATTACTTGGCTTTAGATTGAAACCCCTAGGCATTTTTGTCTATTAGTGCAGAAATCTTTCCACAGAAGATTTATTATTTATTTATTTTGGCAGCAGCAGTAGTAGTAATGGTAGTAGTAAAGTGCAGAAGGGTATTTCACTCTGAAATTTATTGCCTCAGCACACCATGTTGCATGTGAAGGACCTGGCAAAAGCTGGCTTAAGCCACCCGTTCAGGAGCAAAATACCAGTTAAGCTTCCCAACTTCATCCCAACTCATAGCTTCTTAGTAGATATAATTCATTGTTAAACAAGTCTTTAGAGAGCTAGTGTGTTTAAAGGGCTTTAGCTCTTACTGCTTTTTTATTATGCATGCACCAGAGGTTCTGTTTGGAGGATGAGGGCACTGTAGGATTAAAGGATAGTTTCAGGAGTGTCTGAGGAGGAGAAGATATGGGGATTTGCAGGGGAGGGGGAGTCATCAGGGAGGGGGGAGATAAAGTTGATGCCTTTTGCTGGTTTGAGGAGTGGGCTCTCACATCTTTGGTGAAAAGACCACTTAGATGGGTGATATCTTGGAGCCTTGACTAGAGTAATAGTGTGCCTGGAAGGCAGCATGCTATATGGATGACAGTTACTTGGAATATATTTTGTTGGTTTATGATCTGAGCTTCTGTGGCAAGAGTGGCAGTCATGAAAGGGATGGTAACCATGGTGAGTTGCTAACCTTAGTCTGCTTTGGGTTCCCAGTATGGAAGTCAGTAATGAGCCTTTCCCCTTTGGTGTAGCTACTTCTAAATTATAGGTTATTCCCATAACTCCTTGCTATATTTTTAACCTACATTCCAACTTTTTCAGCCAAACAAGGTAGTGGCTGCTGCTTTTCTCCTGAGCACTCCTCTTAAGAGTCATTTTGGCTGTCTTTGCTGTTTACATAAATTGAACTTTCTTAGACCTGGAAGTCTGATCATCATTTCCCATAAGTTAATGGGTGCCTTGTGTCATGGGTATTGGTGTGCATTATTAAAGACAAATGTCACGGGTCTCTCAGGTCTCATTTTCTTTTTTTAATTGGTAAGTTGAGAATTACCTTGTGTCAACAATGTAATTGGGCGCAAAGGCTGCTCTTGTGGAGGATTTATGGTATCTAATTTTTTAATACTCTTCTACACTTTAACCAGGTTATAGAAGAGGTGGTGGTGTCTCCTTGCTACCACATGTAAAGGAAGGACAGTGTGAGCTAATACAGGTAAATCCTTGGACCATGACTCTTGGCTTCTGAACTGTAGGCTCTTTGATGCTTAGTTACTATTGCGGAATTTTTTTTTTTCCTGGCAAATCTTTAGATCAGCATATTTATTGGTGACATTCATGCCTTGAAGGTACATGATTGGTTCCTTAATTGCCCTTGTTTTCTCTGGTTAGGTGCCAAAGTGACCACTTGGGCAAATGCAAGGAATGTGGGTTAGCACTTAAAAGTACTTAATTGCCTATCCTATCTCTTAACTGGCAACTTGCACCTACCAGAAAGTTTGTTTGAACCAGAACTTTTTTTTCATAGTTTGATCCTTCCATCTCCTATCCCTTTTCTAGTCTTTCAGAATTTACCTTGAATTTTGTAGGTGAAATTGTACACCCTTCTGTAATGTTAGGTGCATAGATGACCCAATCTCTGTTTACCCCCCTGATTAAGCATGGGGCCACTGTTCTTTGCCATCTGCATGCTTGGGGGCATGATAACCAATTGTATTGGAAAAGTTTTGCTGGAATTTTGCCTACTGTTAAAATGGTAGATCATGTTAGGTGGAAACTGCTTCTGTGAGGAGGTTTAAAACTTAAACTTTGTAAGAAATGTTTCTTTTGTTAGGTTTTCAAAAGTAATATTTTTCCATTTCCAGAATACAAGTTCTAATTTTCGGAAAAAAAATAGTGTTAAGTACATGTTGTTAGGATCTTGGGTTTCCTGAGAAAAAGTACTTTAATCTTGCTGAAATGAACAGTTTGATCCATTAACATAAGTAGTCATTCTCCACTTTTCTCATCCTTCCCCCTTACTTCCACATTTTTCATAATACCCTTTTTGAAAATTCAGCCATCTTGTGAACTGCCTGCCCTGTTTTCTTTGACCCCCTACTTTAAGAGGTCATTGAAGATTTTAAAGAATTCTTGTTATAATGAATATCAGAACTAGCAATTTAAAGGACCCAGTTAAGGATAAAACAGCCCTTCAACTTGTATTTTGCCCCTCTTCACGCATTAGTGAGTTCCCCATAAGAATACTGGAGTGAGTTGCCATGCCCTCCTTCAGGGGTTCTTCCCGATCCAGGGCTCAAACACCCATCTCTTGCGTCTCCTGCACGGGCAGGCGGATTCTTTACCACTAGTGCCACCTGGGAGGCCCACTGTTGAGGTTTACAGCCCCTCAAGTTGGCAAAAAAAAAAATGAAATGGGCAGATGGTCAGGTTTGACTGGGTAGAAATGAGCAGAAAAACTTAAGAGAAAATCAGTTCGCCTTGGGAAGTCTCGGATCTGTGACCAGAGTTGGGGAGGCTTGAAATGATGAGATCTTTTTTCTCCTCAGGTCTGATAAGATAAAGATGCCCGGAGGCAGAGTTCAGTGGTGAGCGCTGCAGCTTGGTGGATACCTAGGTTCTTTGTCCTGTGTTCTCTGGGAGCCTGGGCTGGGTCTGCACTGCCCAGAGTCTAAGGGAACCACCTGGTTCCATCAGAGGGCCAATCTGGATTTATTTAGTCCCTGCAGGGTCCATCAAGGGCCGTTTCCTCTGGTCAGTGGCCAGAGATGTGTGTGCATTTGGGGGCTGAGCCTAGGAGATCCTTCAAACCTCTTCAAGGAAGCCGGCTCTGGCTTTTCAAATGGAAACCTTTGAAGAAGATTCCTACCATGGGAGTGAGCCATAGGGGTGAGTGCTAGTGTCCCACTAAGCTGGTGTGTTTTTAATGGCTGGGCTGGGCTGGGCATGCATGTAGGCACCAGAGATCCAAGGTAAGTGAGATTTGGTCCTTGTCCTTGAGCCATTCTGGGGCGGGTGTGGGAGATGGATGTATAAACACATATTGACAATACTATAAGATAAACGCTGGAGGAGAGGTATGTGAAAAATGCTGAAGTCTAGCTATCGGAGAGTGGGGAGTGGAAGAGGCCGCCTGGCAGGGGGAGGGCACAGCCACAGATGTGAGGCCGGGGCTGCGGCTGGAGCCTCTGGAATGCAGCGCTGTTCAAGATATCCCGGCTTGGACAATCCCTGATTGTGCCCCCTGTTCCGGATGGAAGGGCTGAGGAATCCGAAGGAGTGAGCGAGGTCCCTCCCGAGGATTATGATTTCCAGGAACAAAGGCAGTTTATATAAAGCGTGCTTTCCCCAGATCTCCCAACCTCTTGTGTCCAGTTCCCTCTTCTCTATCCCTACTCCCACCCTACTGAGCTGATTTCTAAATTAACTTTGTCCTTGGTTGAGTCCCCCCCCCCCCCCCCCCGCCCCGCCAAAATCTTGATATTTCCCTACAGCACTCAGCCGTGGACCAAGTCTGGATCACTGTCAGTGGTAACTTCAGTGTCTTGCTCTATTCTCTTTGATTTTGGGGTGATGCGGAGGACTGACCTTTGCATTTTCCTGCTTAATGAATTCAGGAGTCTTAATAGTGAAGTTTGGAGGTGTCAGAATGTTGTAGAGCACTCTTAATTGTGGTGTCTTCTGACATTGGGTCACTGTTCAGAGCAGTTTCTGTCCATAGTTACTTGGCAAAGAATGAAATGCTTATTTTTGAATGAGAGTAGTTTTTCTTAAGCGTTAGACTGATGTTCGAGCGGAAACATTTCTTCATTTATCTTTGCCTGAAGTCAGGTCATCATACTGAATTTATACTGGACCTTTAAAAAAACATTTTAAAATGGCAGTGAGTCCTGCATTAGAGTTGTCTAGGTAAAGCCAGCTATGACCAGTGTCTGGGGTAGGGGCTGGGGCTATGACTAAGAGTGATAGCAACCCTTCTTGCGTCTGTTTCTTCAAGGCAAAAGAATGCACGTGCAGTTGTCCACCAGCCGGCTTAGGACTGCGCCCGGGATGGGAGACCAGAGCGGCTGCTATCGGTGCGGGAAAGAGGGGCACTGGTCCAAAGAGTGTCCAGTAGATCGTTCGGGCCGCGTGGCAGACTTTACCGAGCAATATAATGAGCAATACGGAGCAGTGCGTACACCTTACACCATGGGCTACGGGGATTCATTGTATTACAACAACGCGTACGGAGCGCTCGATGCCTACTACAAGCGCTGCCGTGCTGCCCGGTCCTATGAGGCGTGGCTGCTGCAGCTGCCTCTGCGTATAATTACGCAGAGCAGACCTTGTCCCAGCTGCCACAAGTCCAGAACACAGCCATGGCCAGTCACCTCACCTCCACCTCTCTCGATCCCTACGATAGACACCTGTTGCCGACCTCGGGAGCTGCTGCTGCTGCTGCTGCAGCAGCTGCTGCTGCTGTTACTGCAGCTTCCTCTTCATATTACGGGCGGGATCGGAGCCCCCTGCGTCGCGCTACAGGCCCAGTCCCTACTGTTGGAGAGGGCTACGGTTACGGGCATGAGAGTGAGTTGTCCCAAGGTTCGTCGGCTGCGCGGAATTCCCTGTACGACATGGCCCGGTATGAGCGGGAGCAGTATGCGGATCGGGCGCGGTATTCAGCCTTTTAAAGCTTGAGGTGAGAGCGGTGGGGTGTCCCTGGTTCTGGTTTTGCCGTCCCTCCTGCAGCCTAAAGGCTCCAGTTAGGCTGCCCTGCTTGCTTGCTTTTGCAGGGTTAGGGTAAGGTTGCTAATGGTTCAGGGGATAGGGAGAAGTCCTAATTATTTAATTTTTCTGAAATAGACAAACATCTTTAGCCGCCATGGCTGTTTTTCCAGGACTCCTAGTCCCAGGAGTCAACCTGATTCCATTTGTGTCTGGAAAAGCAAACAGTGTGACGTGATGAATCTCGGGTCACACCTGTGTGCTGTAATTGAACTGAACCTGGAACCCGGACATCAGACCCAGGTGTGTCGTTTCTCAGAGCCTTTGTTGGAATTCCTAGGTGTGTGACATTATTAATGTTTGCAGGGTTCCTCTTCTGCTTCATGCTATGTGAAAGGTCTGCTAGAACCTGCACAGTTAAAATCTGTAATTGTAGTTAATTGGTCATCACTGCTCAAGTTCCAGTTACTATGAAGACCACCCCAGTGGTATCATCTTAATCTTGAAGCAGTGTATTTCTGACATTTCTGAAGTTATCCCCTATGAGCTTTAGAGAAAAAACTTATTTGATGGTAAGTTGGGGTAGAGAGGAGTAGAAAAAAGATCTTTCAATTTATAAAGTTAATTTCAACACGGAGTCTGGGGCATAGACTCAAATTCAACTTCTCTGCTCAGTTCACATTCATTTTCTGAGCTGAATAGGATGCCCACTCCATTGCTTTATCTTTGAATCTGTGTTTTTTCCCCCCACTGTTTCCGCAGTGTTAGATTTGACATCCTCTCCACCTCTTTAAGGTACATAATAATGTAAATAAATAATATATGCACCCCTGCCAGTTCTACTCTTCAGTGATGTTGAAATCCAAGATTGGGAGCTTTGCCTTAAGCGGATCACTCCCTTCATCTTCTGACCAGGTTTGGGCAGTTAACACTCTTGAACCATCAGCTGTCCACCAGCTGTACCTCGAGTCCTCTGGCTTTTTCCTTTACAGTTTGAGCCTCATGATCCATTTGGCTCTATTTGACTGTATTCTCTTCGGACGCTTGCCAGCTTTGGGCTCTAGGTGTATGAGATTGCTGTTGTATTTAGGGGTGTTTCACAACACCCTTTGTTTTGAGTAGCTCTCATTGTGGCCCAGACATTACCATTGATCATGATCCTGAGGTAACAAGATGGGTGGTACTGCCATCTTTTTCCATTAGGGCAGAAGGTATGTGACTTGCCCAGGGTTTGGGGATAGGAAATAACTAGTGGAAAAGAAACTTGAGAGACTTGATGTTTAGCTTACACATGCTCTCCAGTACATTCTTTTATTCCCTAGGCAGAGTTGGATACCCTCAGGTTTTACAACTTATTCAAATTGATGTTACTTTTTCCTAGACTTCAAATGGTTTTTAACTTGCAGCCCCACGATTCAAACATATTTTTTTTTCCAGAGAGCTAAATTGGAACCTTTTCCTTTTTCCTGCCCTCCAGTGACAGTTTGTAAATGTGGAAATTACCTTCTTTGAGGAATGCTGGTATATTAACATCAAGAGAAATGCAATGTCTTATCTACTGTCATGAAAGAAAATTTGCCAATTAATTGAGAGAAAAGAGCCCAATCTGGGGTTACTTGACTTCCCAGTTACTCTGGCCTTCAGGCTCTTTTTCACTTTGAGAGATTATTGTGATACTGTGGATGGATACAAGTAAATTTTTAAGAGTGTCAAGTTACCATACTTTATAGATGTTCTTTGAAGGGTTAAGTGGAAACGCCCTTGTGAGCTTTGCTGTAAAGCCCCTGTATTTTGCTCTCTTTCAGGTGGGATGTGTGTGGGCTGAAATTCCGAGCTGCGGTTGTGCATGAGAATACACCCTTCGTGGTACCCCATCTCCGGGACGGCTCTGTGCGTTCAGTCCCTCAGGAAACGTGGACCTTAAAATTTATCTTGCAAAGTTCAGACCCCCCCCTTTTCCTTCCTCTCTCCTGCCCGTCCCCATTTCTTTCTGTCCTTCAGTACTCCTTAGCTCCCATGATGCTGTCTTCTCCCAGCAGCCTCACTGTGCAGAAGTGGGTGGGGGGTGCTGTCACCGACCTCCTGCTTCCCGTGGGTGTTGTGAGAGTGTCACCGCTCCTGAGTCTGTTTGACCCAAAGGCTTGTAGCGGGTGGACACATACAGAGTTGAATCACTTTTTTCTTTCCGGTGAAATAAATGGTTTTTCAACTTAGGAAATGTGTGCTTTGAGAGAATTCTTAGACTTGTGTCTGGGTGCTTTATTTGTCCCTAGGAGAGAAGGGGAGTGGTTAGAGTCTGACATTAAGTTCTGGGTGAAAATCACTGCCATTACTTTTTTTATTATAGAGAGGATTTATAGGTGTCAAAGGAAAGAGAGGGGTTATGTGGAAGAACCCAGGCAGACAGCCTTACTCCATTAAAGATTTCCTTCACTTGATCACACCTTTGTTATAAAACCATGTACCTACTAGCAGTTTTGAAATGTGGGACTTTTCCATGCTTGCAAAACAATCCTCATCCACCCCTTAGTACTACCATTCAAACCGCCTAGTCACTACATCTAGCTTATTTTCCAAGGGATAGGTCTAGGAAAAGGAAGGGTTTGAGGGACCAGGAGGTCAGCTTTCACTTTATGACATGTGAAAATTTAAGTTGTGGCTCCAAAAGCATTCTGCTTATTTTGTAGGTCAGCAAGTAAAGCTTTTTGATGCCTTTCACCATCTGTATGTGTGTGCTTAGTCATGTCTGACTCTTTGTGACCCCATGGGCTGTTGCCCACCAGGCTTCCCTGTCAATGAAATTCTCTAGGCAAGAATACCTGAGTGGGTAGCCATTCCCTTCTTCAGGGGATCTTCCCAATCCAGTAATTGGACCCAAATCCTCCTGCCTTGTGGACAGATTATCATTTGAGTTACCAGAGGAGCCCCAAAAAGTATAGTTCTGGAATCCAAAGAATACCTCAGTGGTCCCACTAGTACCTCATGGGCATAAAGGGACCCGGAAGTGAGCTTTAGATTACTTCACAAAAAGGATGGGTAGATGCGGCAGGGTACAAGGAAGAGCCACTGCCTCTAGTTCTGTGCATCTGTCAAAATAGACTGGCTGGATGCTTTTTGTACCTTCTTGCTCCAGTTTCAGCATAAATACAGTGGGGTGGTGTCTGCTTAGGGCATTTCCCAGCATCATTTGAAGAATCTTGAGCACTGAAGTGCCAAGCATTATAGGCTTCCCTGGTGATTTAGTTGGTAAAGAATCTGCCTGCAATGTTGGAGACCCCAGTTCAATCCTTAGAATGGGAAGATCCCCTGGAGAAGGGAATGGCTACCTATTCTAGTATAATTGCCCAGATCATTTCATGGACAGAAGCCTGGCAGGCTACAGTCCATGGGGGGTTTCAGAGCTGGGCATGACTAAGTGACTAATATTTCACTCTATGCCAATCATTATGATTTTAGGAAAGGTGAATTGTACTGAGAGGTAAGAAAAATGAGCTAATTTTTGGTAATCTCAGATTTTCCTACTAGTTTCTAATTCATAGACACCTGAGATGGAAATAACTATCAGTACAACTATTTGCTCACTGAAACCCTGTGAGAGGTGTTCTATATGTTTTATCTCCCAGCCACCATTTTATTGAATATGGAAGTTGTCTTTGATGAGAAAGACAGCAGTTCTGGGGAAACTTGATGGAGTTGAGATTGAAACTGTTAGCTCCTACAGATAAGTGATCAACAAAGAGGATTATTACACCTAGGCTAGGGCCTTTCCTTGCATCTGTCTTTATCTTCCCTGGCTGGGTTGGATTTCTGCCACTTGGAGGGTTTGCCTGCTTTGGTCTGATTTTATCAAACATAACTCCTTGGTCTGATGGGTGGGGTTGGCAAACTTCAAAAGATGGAAGCTAACTTTCTTGATTCAACAAATTAAACATCTTGAGTGATACTCTGAAAGGTACCTAGGTGTAGTTCTAGAGCTTGCATTCTAAGAGTGTCCAGTAGAGAATTTTATGTGGGAATGGTCAGTGAAGATGGTGATGCGTTATAAAGCATGCTGTCTGGTTAAACTTGAAAAGGGAGTCTTTCTCCATTTGAGAGTGCGATCTCCCTACAACAGACAGGTAGTTTTTCGTGACTGAATCTGTGCTGGTTTACTGCTGTATTCCTACAGTGGGAAAAAGACCCAAGTTCTGAAACCCTAAGTCTTTTGAAATGATTGAGTTTAAGTTGCTGCTATTTCAGCCTTATGTTGTTTGAAATTATTTTTGTGTAAACTTCCAATCAGGTGTATCTGAGTTGAGGCCACAAAGTCTCTGCTCTGTGTAATTAAAGTTACACTGTCATCATTTAGCCTCAGTAGTTGTACAATAGTTTTTTTAAAGTGAAGCTTTAATAACACTGGCTTTCTGTAGCCTTTTGCTTTTTTTTCTTTTTTGGCTGTGCCTTATATCTTCTGGGATTTTTATTTCCTGCCCAGGGATTGCACCTGGGCTCTCAGGAGGGTGAGAGCACCAAGTCCTGACCACCGGACCACTGGGGAGCTCCCATAGAGCCTTCCACTTTTTATCCTGTTCAGTAAACTGGTTAGCATTCACCTGAGAGTTTGCTTTGCACTTGATGCACTCACTGGTTGCCTACTATGCGTAAGTACCATGTGGAGAATACAAAGATGAATGGGTGCCTGTCCTACTGCCTCCACAGGCAGCTTGCTGCCTTGGCAGTTTGGGTGTGCAAATAGTGAAGTGAAGTCACTCAGTCGTGTCCAACTCATCGACCCCATGGACTGCAGCCTACCAGGCGCCATCCATGGGATTTTCCAGGCAAGAGTACTGGAGAGGGTTGCCATTCCTTTCTCCAGGAATCTTCCCGACCAAGGGATTGAACCCAGGTCTTCCATGTTGTAGGCAGATGCTTTACTGTCTCCACACATCTGACCCAGCCTTATCTGGAGATCAGAGGACTTAGGAATGCAGTTTTCAGGATATTGATTTGGTGTCAGATCTTCCAGACACCCTCAAAATTGGGCTTGAATTGGGTGAATGCTTGATTAAACCGGGTTCCTCGTTCCAGAGTGTTGTCAGCAATAATTTAGATTCTAGGGGGATGGAATCATGAGAGGTAGACCATTTGCATTGTGGTATTGCATTCTGGTGCAAATTCCTAAAGGTTACTTAGTACTAGAATTCTCCATGTGGTCTTGTGCTAGGAATTCCCTGAAACAATGGCAGTGGGAATTCCCAGCACTGCTTTTCTACTTGGGTTTGGAGAATGGTACTCTAGGTTGAAACAGGAGAAGGTTGAGTTCTAGAATGGAAAGACAGACTGAGTTTAAAGCTTACTATATGAGGGACTCCCTGGTGGTCCAGTGGCTAAAAATATGTAAGTTCTCTGGCTGCAGGAAATACCTTAGACTTACCAACCTATGGGGTCACTATGTTGGCCTCAGCAGAGATCTTCCCCATGTTTTCTACTGGGTGGAAGGCTTGCTAAACCTTCACCCAACTGGTTTTCTGTGATGGTTATGTAGGTCAGCTATAGGTTTTCTTTTTTTTTTTTTTTAAACCCCTGATTTCACTACTTGACTTGGTATATGTGGACAGGCATTTCTACTGTTTGGTTCAGTTTTTCATCAGAGATTTAGGTAGTTACTATAACTTTGGATTTTGAGTCTTGTTTAGAATCATACTGATTTGCTTTACCAAAGTAAAGAAGAATATAAATAGTACCTGGGCATCCTCAAAAGCCAGTCATAGATTAGTCATAAAACAATTTCTTTAAGCAAATTTCTTTAGGTTTCAGTGTTGAATGTCTCTGAAGATAACATGGATAAGAAATCTGACTGGTAGTGTTTTCACCAAGGGGGAATGGGTAAAGCACTTCCATGGTGTACTAAAACACCAGTTGAAATGAGAGTGTGGGAAGGGGGTTTGTTTTAGTTTGGAGACAGCCCTTCAAAAATGCCATCCTTTTCATCTTTTGTAATTAATTTATTTCTTATTGTCAACTCGGCCATCGTCTCCAGATTGCTTTCTTTAGTATGTCAACCCTTTGACTTATTGGAACTTAACAATCTGTTGATTTTACTTCTCAGTGTCCTTCACTCTCTACTGTTTCACCTCCTTATCCAACTTGAAAACCGTGCCAGTCGCTCACTTCTTTGCTGCACCATTTTTCTTGCAAGCCCCAAGGCTTTATTATACTTGGCAAAACTTCTCAGATTAAATACAATTCATCTATTCATTTGACTGATGAGGCTGAAGGTTACTGGAGAAAAACAATCTCAGTGACTCATTTTAAATAAGATTACAAACCTTATTATCTTGTGCAGACCCATAATTCCAATTCTGCCAGGCAGAATTGGAAAATAGGTCCTTGGTCCATTTGTCTTCCCGTTCAGTTCCTCTCCTGTCTTGCTTATTCACCTAATGAATGACCTGCTTCATACCTTGCAGCAGAAACTGAAGCAGTCTGAGGAGAATTAATGAGCACACCTACCACCTTCCAGCATCCCAGTTACCTGCATTTATCTAGGGTGGGTTGGTCTACGTATGCATGAGGGCCCATCCTCTCGCTCTTGTAGTTCTTTTCCTCTTAGGTCATCCATTTTTCCTTATTAAGTCAGTCCTATTGGCACTACAAACATTCTGTTATTCCTATTTCTAACATGTCTTCAATCCTCAGCACCTCTACAAAAAAATAATAAAAAATACCTTTGTTTTCCCTGCTGGTTATCCCACTTTATTTCTTTACTTCCTTTTGTACAAGACTCAAAAATGTTTTATATGGTTTCCATCCCTATGTAATGATTGCTTTTCATTTCCTCTTAAACTTTTAATCAGGCATTCACCCCTGCCATTCCATAGGAATGTTGCTAGTGATTTCATGCTAAATCATGAAAGGCTTTTTTTTTTTTTGACTGAAGAAATTTATTTACTTTTTTCCAAAATGATTTTTTTTTTAAACTTAAAAGGTCAAGGCTCTGCTACTTGTCCATTATGGTTGTGTGCTGGTTTCTCCTCTGTTAGTCTCATCTCATCACCCCAGCTAATGGAGGCTCCACATTCTGGAACTTCCACTCCAGCCCGAGACAGTAAACAGTAAATAAGCAAATAGTATGTTAGGAAATAAGAGCTTTGTATTAAAAAGGGTAGGGCTGAGTAAGGATTGGAGAGCTAGAGCACTGTGTATGTGTGCAGAATACTGACAGAGATTTAAGCAGTCTTGAATGAGGCGGAAGTTGGCCAGACAGTCCTCTAGTATTCCAAATAAAGAGAAGAGCTTGAGCAAGGGCCTCAAGATCAGATTGTAACAGTAAGGAGGCCAGAGTGGTGGAGGAGGGTGGGGTAGGTTAAATGATCATCTGAGGGGTCCTTTTGGCCTTTACTCTGAAAGAAGTGCTCTTGCATTGTTCTTAAGCAGAAGACTATCATGGTGTGATGCACCTGGCTGAAAATGGTGGTTGTAATGTTGGTTCTGCCTGCATTCAATCTGTCAGTCTTGGGCCTACTCAGAATTCCCAGTAGTACTCTTGAGTCAGAGCCAGCATCAGTCATCTCTCACCTGGATTTCCTAAGTTCTTTACTAAATAATGTGCCTGCTTCTACCATCTGGTTAATAAAACAGCCAGATTGATCCTTTTAAAATGGAAATCAGACACCATCACAGCTCAGCTCAACGCGCTCCCTGTCTCAGGCCCTTTCCCCTCATCCACATTCTTCTAACCACACGGGCCCTCCTTTCAGATCCTGTTCACCAAGACTTTCCTTCCTCTCGGCCTTTCTACCTGGAAGGACCTTCCCCTTGACCACTTTAGGGCTAATTTCTTACCTTCAGGTCTTAGGTTCAGGATCAAGCGTTAGCGGGCCCTCCCCGACCCCGTTCTTCCCTGCCATTGTGCCCAGTTTGTATATTTTGTGGTACTTATCTCAGTTTCTTTGCTTACTCATTTACTGAATATTTGCCTCACAGAATGGTAAGTTAGGAGGATAGGAAACTGCCCCAGTGCCTAGCACCAGTGCCTGACGTACACAGACGTCTAATAATAAACGTGTGTATGTGTGGGTTTCCCAGATGGCTTAGTGACAAAGAATCTGCCTGCCCATGCAGGACAGGAGATGCAGGTTTGATTCCTGGGTTGAGAATCCCCTGGAGGAGAAAATGGCAACCCACTCCAGTATTCTCACCTGGAAAATTATATGAACAGAGGAGCCTGGTGGGCTGCAGTCCATGGGGTCGCAGAGAGTTGGATGTGACTGAGCACACACTCAGACCTATATATGTGTAAGCTTGCATTTGAATGACATGCTCCTCTTGGGAACATGCTGCCCTCTGCCCTTGTCCCCGTTCATTCATTGCCTTAGCAGTCACCAGTCATTCAAGAAACAGTGCCGGCATAGGGCCAGAAGATTCCTGGACGGCCCCTGTTAAGGTTGGTGTTATGCCCCATCCCATAAGTCAGCAAAGGCAGAAACTGTGAAACTGATAACTTAGGAAAGCCCTTTAGGTTTGAGAGCTGATGAACCCCCAGGGCAGAGCTTGAGCAGGTTTGTGTCTGGGTGCCACAGCTGAGCAAGAAAGGCGGAGTTGGAATCCCTAAAGACTAAAGAGGAAGTGATGAGTGCTCTCCCTCTAGCTTCCTTCATGGATAGGGTGGAACGTCTCTTTTGCTTGCACACATCACAGTTCTCTGTGATAATAACCAATTAAGTGCTTTGCATTTACTCCAAACAACTCTTAAGAGGAAGCTTATTATGAGGTAACAGTCTCAGAGAGGTTAATAGCAAGTCTAGGACTATAGAAAGAGCTTGGATTTAAGTTCTGGCAATCCAGCTCTGGAGCCTAAATTTCCACCGTTAGTCTGGTCAGCGTGTCCTGAGACCTGTGGCATTGTGAGCGCCTTTCTCAGTTGCACTCAAGGTTCTGTCTTCCTGGCAGTGTCAGACCTGTGAGCCTCTTCCAGCCACCCCTGCACCTGCCCGTCTTGAACTTGGTTCACCTTGTCCAGTCTGGTGTGGTTCCAGGTGAGGGGTGGGAGAGGGCCTGTGGCAGCGGTGGCCTGGTCTCTGGATTGTTGGCCAGTTGCTCTGCTTAAGGATGTTGGCGCAAATGCCTCATTGTGTCCCTATGGAGAGGCACAAACATGGACACATGGTTCACAAACACAGCCACTGAAGCGTGCTGACTGTGCCCCAACTTGGAGGAAATACAATGGCACTTAGGGTGGGGAGGGTCTTTTCCCCTAACCACTCATTTTCCTAATTCTCATAGCCACTGTCCTTCCTCTAGGACGCCAGAGCCAAGGGTGGGCAGGGCCACGGTCACTGGAAGTTAGTTCACCTCGCCCAGCGCAGAGGGAACGACCCCCTCACCACACCCCCTCCATGCAGGGCAGATCTCGCGTCTAGCCTTGGGGCTGCTGGTGCCTTTGCCAGCTGTTGCTCTTCGTTTCAGTAGCTGCTTGCTTTGGCTTTCTCCCGTGGTGAACAAGCAGTAGGAATTGGGGGTCTTTTTTCCTCACTGTTGAGTATCTGTGGGGAGGGTGTTTTATTTTGATTTTTGGTTGCACTAGGTCGCTGCTGCTGTGCGAGGGCTTTCTCTAGTTGCAGCAAGTGGGGGCTGCTGTCTTGTGGTGCCCAGGCTTCCTCACTGTGGTGGCCTCTTGCTGGGGAACACAGGCTCTGGGGCACCTGGGCTTTGGTAGTCGTGGTGCACAGGCTGGTTGCCCCTCAGCATGTGGGATCTTCCCCGACCAGGGATCAAACCCATGTCTCCTACATTGGCAGATGGACTGTTATCCACTGACCACCAAGGAAGTCCTATTTAACCTTTTTAAACCGTGCATACATGGTGTGTGTGCTAAGTCGCTTCAGTTCTTTGCAACACTATGGATCATGACCCGCCAATCTCCACTGTCCATAGGATTCTCCAGGCAGGAATATTGGAGTGGGTTGCCATGCCCTCCTCCAGGGGATGTGACCCAGGGATCAAACCCAAGTTCCTGTGGCTCTTGCCTTACAGGCAGTTCTTTACCACTGAGCCACCAAAGCAGCCCCTTTTTAAACCATACTTGCTTTAATTACTACCTCATTGAGTTCTTGTGGATTAGCACAGATGATGGATGAGCTATTAAACCTGGGCCACTGTGCAGTTTAAATTTGGCCTGGATCCTCAAAGATCTGCAAATCTAAGATACTATTTGAAATCATCCTGCCAGACCTTTCCCTCTTCCTTTGTGGGTTCCTGAGTCTGAACTGTAATTTCTTGCTCTTGGCAATAGAAATAGCCCTGATCTTAAGAAAGCTTTGAGATGGATTCTTCTGACAAAACTGACAACTCTTCCTAGGAATATATTTTTATCTTCTTCCTCTCAAATGTCCCAGAGACACTTCATCTCTGAGGCCCAGATTTGTGAGCCAAAGGCTATGAGGCCAATCTTAGGCTAGTTCCTTCCCTTTTCTGGGCTACGTCGCATCCAGGAAACCTTTTCCTGCCCTTGGACAATCTCTGAGCAGTGCATTGAGTCCCCGGAGGGCCTTATATCTTTTATGCCACACTGTCTAACTTCATTGTGTGGCTGGAAATTAGAGGAAAGGGCAGATCTGAGTCTGACCCAGGCCTGAAAGGCGGGGCTTGGGCTGCAGTAGTCTAAGCTTTTGCCAAGTTGGAGCTGTGGCTCAATAGTTTATCTCCCCCACCACCCTAGGAATAAAACCCAGGGGGTTCTGAGACACCATCTGAGGAGAATCTGCATGCTTTTCTCTGGCTGTAGTATTTCAGTTAGGCTGGGGTTCTTTTGCCTTGAAGTACCTTAAGGTGCTGCTGTGTGGCTGGGCCTTGCTTGAGTGGTGCCTAGAAACTCTGCCTCAGATAGCTGACTGCTCAGGAAGAAATTTATGGAAATGGAAGGCCTTGGGTATTATCCTTCCTCTTTCTTTTCTCCAAACTGGGTTAGGGATGTGTTCTCGGCCTTCCTCCCTCACAAACATTTCACTCGCTTTATGGACTCCTGATGAGTATATTTTCATTTCAAAGGAAAGAGATATTCTTAAAGTCTTAATCTTAAAGCACAAAGAATAAGCTATAGAGCTTTGGTCAGTCAGTTCAGTCGCTCAGTGATGTCCAACTCTGCAACCCCACGGACTGCAGCACGCGAGGCTTCCCTGTCCATCACCATCTCCTGGAGCTTGCTCAAACTCATGTCCATGGAGTCAGTGATGTCATCCAACTGTCTCATCCTCTGTCGTCCCCTTCTCCTCCTGCCTTCAATCTTTCCCAGCATCAGGGTCTTTTTCAGAGTCAGTTCTTCACATCAGATGGCCAAAGTATTGGAGCTGCAGCTTCAGCATCAGTCCTTCCAATGAATATTCAGGACTGATTTCCTTTAGGACTGACTGGTTTGATCTCCTTGTAGTCCAAGGGACTTTCAAGAGTCTTCAGCACCACAGTTCAAAAGATTCAATTCTTCGGTGCTCAGCTTTCTTTATGGTCCAACTCTCACATACATACGTTACCACTGGAAAAACCATAGCTTTGACTAGATGGCATTTGTCAGCAAAGTAATGTCTCAGCTTTTGAATATACTATCTAGATTGGTCATAGCTTTTCTTCCAAGGAGCAAGCATCTTTTAATTTCATGGCTGCAGTTACCATCTGCAGTGATTTTGGAGCCCAAGAAAATAGTCTGTCACTGTTTCTATTGTTTCCCCATCTATTTGCCATGAAGTGATGGGACTGGATGCCATGATCTTTGTTCTTTGAATGTTGAGTTTTAAGCCAGCTTTTTCACTCTCCTTTCATCACAACACTCTTTAGTCCTGTTCGCTTTCTGCCATAAGGTGGTGTCACTGTGTATCAGATGTCATCTGTGTATCAGGTAATTGATATTTCTCCTGGCAATCTTGATTCCAGCTTGTGCTTCATCCAGCCCAGCATTTTGCATGATGAACTCTGCATATAGGTTAAATAAGCAGGGTGACAGTATTCAAACTGGACATATTCCTTTCCCAGTATGGAACCAGTCTGTTGTTCCATGTCTGGTTTGCTGCTTCTTGACCTGCATACAAATTTCTCAGGAGGCAGGTAAGGTAGTCTGGTATTCCCATCTCTTGAAGAATTTTCCAGTTTGTTGTGATCTACCCAGTCAAAGGCTTTGGCATAGTCAATAAAGCAGATGTTTTTCTGGAACTCTCTTGCTTTTTTGATGATCCAATGGATGCTGGCAATTTGATCTCTGGTTCCTCTGCCTTTTGTAAACCCAGTTTGAACATCTGGAAGTTCTCAGTTCACGTTCTGTTGAAGTCTCACTTGGAGAATTTTGAGCATTACTTTGAGATGAGTCAGTTTTGTTGGTAGAATTGCACAAATAATTCTCTGAACTCTTACAGTGCTGTTACATTTCTTATAGCAATTACCATTGTAGTCATACTTTCTTCTCTCTTAAGATTTCTCATCTCCCTTGCCCCTCAGCACTCAGTGGTGCCTGGTGTAAAGCCTTTAGGTAGGGCCTGGCCTGGAGCAGGTGCTTGGTGGTGGTAGAGTGGAGAGGCACAGCCCGTCCGTGGCAAAGGCTTGACCAGTCATCCTCAGGGAGTTAAACCCTGTGCCCTGGAATTGTGTATGTGTGGTTATTTTTCTGTGAAGTATTTTTTCTTCCTTAAAACAAAAATGAACTCTGCTGGCTTGATGATTAGGTGAGAGACCTCTATCATGTACCAGGCAAATCTCACTATTCCCTTTAAACTTTTAAAAAATATTTAAAAATTTGGATAATTCTTTAAATTCTGTAGGGCTTTACAGTTTTCAAGAGTCACACAATTTCATATAATCCCTTTTTCCCCCCTACCCCTTGGCTGCCCCTCCCACTTCTTCTCCCCACTGGTAACCACCAGTTGGCTTCTCTATGTCTTATTTTAGTCATTTAGTTGTAGTTTTAGATTCAACATGTAAGTGATATCATACAGTATGTTTTCTGACTTATTTCACTTAGCATGACAGTGAAGTGAAAGCGTTAGCCACTGTTGTATCTGACTCTGCAAGCCCATGGACTATAGCCCAACAGGCTTCTCTCTCCATGGAATTCTCCAAGCAAGAATACTGGAGTGGGTTCCGTTCCGTTCAGTCGCTCAGTCATGTCCGACTTTTTGCGACCCCATGAATCGCAGCATGCCAGGCCTCCCTGTCCATCACCAACTCCTGGAGTTCACTCAGACTCACATCCATCGAGTCTGTGATGCCATCCAGCCATCTCATCCTCGGTCGTCCCCTTCTCCTCCTGCCCCCAATCCCTCCCAGCATCAGGGTCTTTTCCAATGAGTCAACTCTTTGCATGAGATGGCCAAAGTACTGGAGCTTCAGTTTTAGCATCATTCCTTCCAAAGAAATCCCAGGGTTGATCTCCTTCAGAATGGACTAGTTGAATCTCCTTGCAGTCCAAGGGACTCTCAAGAGTCTTCTCCAACACCACAGTTCAAAAGCATCAATTCTTCGGCGCTCAGCCTTCTTCACAGTCCAACTCTCACATCCATACATGACCACAGGAAAAACCATAGCCTTGACTAGACGGACCTTAGTCGGCAAAGTAATGTCTCTGCTTTTGAGTATGCTATCTAGGTGGGTCATAACTTTTCTTCCAAGGAGTAAGCATCTTTTAATTTCATGGCTGCAGTCACCATCTGCAGTGATTTTGGAGCCCAAAAAAATAATACTGGAGTGGGTAGCCGTTCCTTTCTCCAGGGGATCTTCCTCCTGAACCAGGGATTGAACCTGGGTTCCCTGCATTGCAGGCAGATTCATTTTCTGAGCCACTAGGGAAGGCCTCACTTAGTAGAAAGTTCATCTACAAATGGCAAAATGCAAATGGGAAAATCCGTTTTTTTACGGCTGAGTCGTTTATAGGAATACCACCATCTACACACACCCACACTCTACATATCATCTTTTTCCATTCATCTGTTGATGGACACAGGTTGCTTCCATACCTTGCTATAGTAACTGTAGATAATGCTGTTGTGAACACTGAAATATAATGCTATTCCCTTTTATTCCTGCCCAATCATAGTGATCTTTGATGAAAAATGAATCTGATCCTGTTATCCTCAAACTTAAAGCCCTTTTATAGCTTCCAGTTATTTTTTCCCCCTTAGCCAGATTATTTGAATGTTTGCAACTATGACTATACACAATTTTTCTTCACATGTCTAACAGCTTTATTGCCGTACAATTTACCCATTTAAAAAATATTTACTTGGCTTCAAGTTTTAGTTGCAGCATGCCGGATCTTCGTTGCATTATGCAGAGGCTTTCATTGTGGTGCGTACACTTTCTAGTAGTGGTGAGTGGGCTCAGCAGTTGCAGCACCATGGGCTTAGTTGCTTTAGGACTTGGGGGAATCTTAGTTCCCTGACCAGGGATCAAACCCATATCCTCTGAATTGCATATGCTCTGAAGTCCACATTCACCCATTTAATAATTCAGTGGCTCTTAGGATATCTGCAAAGCTGTACATCCATCCTCATAATTTATTCTAGAGCACACGCACGTTACTCCAAGAAGAAATCTTGGCTCATTTTGGTGGTCT
>SJXQ01008107.1:248601-266679 GCA_006408695.1 Aepyceros melampus
TGATACTAAGGAGATGAGTGGACTTCCCTGATAGCTCAGTTGGTAAAGAATCTGCCTGCAATGCAGGAGACCCCAGTTCAATTCCTGGGTCAGGAAGAGCCCCTGAAGGGAAAGGCTACCCGCTCCAGTATTCTTGGGTTTCCCTTGTGGCTAAGTTGGTAAAGAATGTGCCCACAATGTGGGAGACCTGGGTTTGATCCCTGGGTTGGGAAGATCTCCTAGAGAAGGGAAAGGTTACCCATTCCAGTCATCTGGCCTGGAGAATTCCATGGACCATACAGTCCATGAGGTTGCAGAAAGTCAGACATGACTAAGCGACTTTCACTATCTCTGTAGATTTACATATTCTGGGCATCTCATGTGCATAGCATCATACAGCATGTGGTCTTTTTGGGTCTGGCGTCTTTCAATTAGCAGGTTTTCAGCATCATCCATGCTGCAGCATGTATTAGTACTTCGTTCTATTAGATAATATAATGGGTTATATGGATGTTATCACATTGTACTTAATCAGTTGACAAACATTTGGGTGGTTTTCACAACTCATTTTTTAAAAATATGCAGACTTGAACCAGACACTCGATTGAAAAAATACACAAATGGTCCATAAGTACGAGAAAAGGTGCTCAATATCATCAGTCATTGTTCTTCTTTAGTCACTAGTCTTTTGTGGCCCTATGGACTGTAGCCCACCAGGCTCCTCTCTCCTTGGATTTCCCAGGCAAGAATAGTAGATTGGGTCGCTATTTCCTTCTCCAGTTTCCAGTTAAAGATGAAATCCCTTAACATAGCCCACAAGGCTCTCATAACTGTGCTGAACTTAACCTCTTCAGATTTGTGTTATACAGACTTTGCTTCCTAATGGTCACCACGCTTGTCCTGATCAGGGCCTTTCACATATGCGGTTTCCTCAACTTGGAATAGCAATCACCCACCTCCACCCAGCCCCTAAAGTCAGCCACTATTTACATGTTTTCAAAGTACCCTGTATTCATCCCTCTGCAGTGCTTACAGCAAGCATAATAGTGAGTTTGCTTCTCAACTAAAAATCACAACTCATTCATCAAAATCCTGGTTTGGAATTCAAATCACTGATGAATCAATTCAGGAACTTTTAGTGTGAGAGGCCTTGTGGCACTTTAAAATGGTCTATAATGAGAATTTGGTCTTGGTGGATAAAAACTCCACATGGAATTTTTAAACTGAGGTTTAGAAATAAACCTGTTTGTTTCAGCATTCCTCTTATGTTGTCTGAAAAGTAACCCCTTTCCAGTGTCATCTGTTTTGGGGAGAGTGAAGGGATTCTTCAAAACTTTTTCTCCTTTACCTTTTAATTAATTTTTTTGGCCACAACATGCAGCATGCAGGATGTTAGTTCCCCAACCAGGGATCAAACCTGAGTCCCCAGCAGTACAGGCATGGCGGCTTAACCACTGGACCACCAGGGAGGTCTGTCCTTCACTGTTTAGACTGTGCTGTGCAATACAGTAACCACTAGCCACATGAAGCTAATTAAAAACTTCAGTTTGTTAGCTCCACTGGGCACATTCCAAGTACTTTTAATAGCCACATGTATCTAGTAGCTATAAATTGGACTGCAGATACAGAACATGTTCAACAATGCCAAAAGTTTTACTGGACAGTGTTGATGTAGAACTGTAACTGAATCATTTTTTTTTCTGGCTTTTTCTGCCAGTGATACAGAAATCAAGATATGTTAAATTGCTATGTTGTGACTTCCCTAGTGTCCCACTGGCTAATACACCATGCTCTCAATGCAGGGGGCCCAGGTTCAATCCCTGGTCAGGGAACTAGATTTCACATGCCACAACTAAGACCCAACGGTCACATAAATATTTTTTAAAAATGCAACATTAACTTAGCACAGAGCAGGACCAGAGATTTTAGTGAAGCTAACAAAATCTGTACAAATTTATCTGCTCTGCATGATGCCTTGCAGATCAATCACAATGAAATCTGTCTCTGCCCTAAAAAAAAAAAACAAAAAACACACCAAAAAAACCCCAAAAAACCCAACTAGGACATTCTGCCTCTTTGGGGAATACTGGGGCTAATGTGGGCTTTGTGTACATCAGCTCTAGTTGGGAGTGTGTGCACAGAGCAGGGAACCTCTAGATGGTTGTCTACTGCCCCCCAAAATCAGGGAGAAATCTTGCTTCACTAATGTCAGACAAATATATTTTAAGTACAAAATATGTGGGGAAAATACAATTTTTAAAGGTTCACAGAATTTACATCACCATGTAATACAGGATACAATAAAGTTTAATTAGACTCTATCATTAAATTTATTTTATGAGGACTTACGCGATGATAAGAAAATATCATGTCTATAAATCTTTTTAAAATTTTTCTAGAGGATGCATTTTATTGGACAAGATTATCACTGCCACTTATGAATACCCTAGTTGCTTTTCTGCTCAAAATACTGACATATCCCCACATCATCACAACTATTTTATTCATTTTAGCCAAAGTCTAATTCTAGTTTAAATTGTGAATTTAAATAAACATATACTGTGAAGTCAAATTGAGTCCATATGACAGGTCCTTGTTCTCACTTAACCTTTTCCTGACACAGGGTTCTCTCTGTGGGGCTGACTTTTATCATTACTAACCTGGGTTTGCTGATGTGTAAACAGGAAAAAGCAGCTCTGGTTATTTACAGAGAAGGAGCCTGAACACTAGGTGTAGCATACTTATTAATGTCTCAAGATGCTGGCTAATATATCTCCACTCAGTGCTGAGGCTGTAGTACTTATCTCACTAAATCCTTTCATGTAAATTTCAGGTATCTGTTCTTCCACTGAAGTTTGTAGTTTGAGCACAACTGAGAAAGAACCAGAAGACGTTTGTGGTAAATTAAGTCATACAAATACAAAAAAAAAAAACCTTAAGTGTTAGAAATGTTTATTTGTCAAAATATATATATTAAAAAAAAAAAAAGTAGGAGAAGTGGAGTAAAACAAGGCTAAATTTCAGCTACTGCTGTACCACGATCACAGGTCAGACAAAACAAAACAAAACAAACAAAACAACCACCAAACCCCAATGGTCTTAGCAATTTCAGAAGATTAGCTTCAGTGTTAAGAGTCCAGAGCTAACAGAGAAGAGTAAAAGGTTGCTTGCCTCTACGTGGTCATTTTAAAGGGAAAGGAGGTGTTGCAGGTGGGCAGGGAGAAGGGGTCAACTCCTAAGAAAAGCAAGATAAGAGGGACCCCACCGTACAGGAGAAAGGGGACGCCAACACAATCCTTACCTAGGGCTGCTCAGAGGCTGGGAACGCGAGGAGCAGAAAGGCTACAGAGACTATTACCAGGAGGAGAGAAAAGTGAACGTAGAAGAATTAAATTAAGAAAGAAAACATAGTTGGTCACAAACTCCTTTGTTTACTGAAACATGAAGCAATGGAAACATCCCGGCAAAGGGGACCGCGCGGAGCAAGTTCTCATATATGACCGCAGCCCGAGGGTTCAGTCCGCAATTATCCTACCTGAAAGAGAGCACAACACAAGAGGCTTACACAATGCCTGGAGAGCAGCTTGGCTCCGAGTACAGGGGCCCTGGTCCCGTCCTGTATTCCAGGGGGAAAAAGAACAGAACAAAACAAAACCAAGTCAGACTGGATCAAAGTTACGTCTCATGCCATCACCTTTCTACTATGGCTATATTATAGGAATCTACCTATATACAGAACAAGAAGCAATCTGGAAGACTGCTGTACTGGTGATAAATATATCGTTCTCATTTTTTTACCCATCTTTTAGGTAAAACTACTACTGTGATACAAGGCTACTGTCACTGAAACAAAGGGCATAGAGATATCAAGAACCATAATTTAATTTTTGGTTTCAAAAAATCAGAAGATGCTAGGTCTCAAATATGGTCAATTACACTATTCTAAATATGTCTCATTTTAATCCTTCATATAAACACGTTTTCAGAAATGACAATCATAAAGGGTTTCAAGGAGTGGTTCATTCATCCTCCAACATACCTGCATTATCATACTGTCACAGATTTAGAGTCACAATTACAGTAGTTCCTTTAATTGACCAAATCTCCCTACCAAAACAAGAGAAGAAATCCTAAATTCTCTAATTCTTCCATTGGTGATGGGAACTCCAGACACCAATGGCTGGGGGAAAAAAAAAGTTAACTCACACCAAGTTCCTCTACTTATTACAGACAAAGGGCCAAATCTTGGTCTTGATCTGTGCCAATCGACTTCAAAAGTTGTGACGTTCTTGAATCAGTTCTGCTAGGGTGAGACCCGAATTTGGATCCCCAACAGTTCTGGAGTATTTCATCCTGGCAGCCTCATTAACATCAGGCTCCTGGGACTGCAACCAACTCAGGGTTATTCAGTCCACATGAGGTTCATACCTGGAAGGTAAGTTTCTTTAACAGTCATCACTAAAAACAGGTTAGTTGAACAACCACTGCTAGCAGTCAAAAACCATGTAAACATACCTTAGTAATACTTTAAAGACCACAATATATACTATTTAATGTTTAACTCTGGAACATAGTTGAGAGAAGTGTACAGTTATCTAGAAGACACCACCTGACTTTAGAGGCATACCCTAACTTCATGGAAGACCAGCAGCATTGAAAGATTAATGGCAGACTGCACTAGCTGTTAAGACCATCTACTTCGTGCACATGGACACTCCCTGCTACACAGCAGTCACAGCAGATTCCTGTCCTGTCACAGTCACACAGGATATAACATCACAGGTTCATGCATTTGCTTCTCACTAAGCAAAAGGGAAAATTCCTGTCACTTGGTTTTCTTCTACTCATACATCAAAGAGGTATGTTAGGAACCCTGGAAACTTGGTGGTAACTCAGTTTAACTTTCCTACTGGGCCTCCAGTTCTGCTGATGCTCAATTTCAAGGTACTAGGTATCAATCTCTAGATACTCCAATTATTCTTGACATTCCAACATCTTTGCTTACATTACCTGAAAGAGGAAAAATTAAAACTGCCAAGGTTACCATCAATGGGATTTCGTACACTTCAGAAAATTACCTGTTTAATCTAGTTCTTTACATGTTCTCAAAAAATCCCCCAAATTTGCTGGAGCAATGGGAAGTGTCAGGCTCTAGATGGTAGCATCATAAGCCATGCAGAAATACAGCTAAGTCCCCATGGAGAACAAGATGTTCTGGATTACTAACAAGGAAGGGACTCCACGGAACCCACAGCAGACAGTGGCATCAAAACATTGCTTTTGAGCAAGTGTCTTGGAACTAAATGCCTACAACTCAGAGGATTTTATTTGGCTTATTAGAAGAGTTTTCTCTGATAAAGGCTCATGAGCTAAGTAACAGTTTTATTAGCAAATTGGAAATCTGAAGTTAGTTTTAATCCTCATTGGTGACATTTAACTTCTGAACCTGTACTCTTCAACGTACATCACAGTGACTTTTGTGGTGTTAAGAGAAAGTGGTTTTGGACTCAGTAGGCCTGACTATGAATTCTGGCTTTACCTCTCAATCACCAGATGACATCAGACAAAGCACCTAACCTCTCCAGGGCTTAGACTCCTTTCTCCGTGAGAAAGTGTCTTAAAACCTCGCTGTGTCGTTAAACGATGTATGTACAGAGCACGCAAGTGTTGGTTCCCTTCAACTATGTTTCTTGTAACCCAGATCTGCTTACATTTGATTAAAGAACAATATCCTAATAAACTGAGTTGTTGTTTTCCTGGGATGGACAAGTTGGTTGGAGTTGTAAACGAAGACCTCAGCAGGCCAAATGAAGCTCTGGCCTAGAGAAATAAAGACTGAGATGCAGTGACTACCTTTTGGATACTGTCCTGACAGCAAACAGGTGGCTTTAGCCTCCTCTACGTGGCAAGGTCTCCCTTCTGGGCAACTAAATGGAATCTCTTAACCACACCCACCCCACTCTCACCTCCAGTTTTTAAAAGGCTGAGTACCGTGCTCGGTCCACATACTGCTCCCGTTCATACCGGGCCATGTCATACAGAGAATTCCGTGCAGCTGCTGAAGCCTGAGACAGCTCACTCTCTGGCCCATAACCGTAGCCCTCTCCAACTGTGGGGAGTACAGCTGCACCACGACGCAGGGGGCTCCTGTCCTTCCGTAATAGGAGGAAGTGGTGGCAGCGGCAGCAGCCATAGCAGCTGAGGTGGCAGCAGCGCCTGAGTTTGGCAACAGGTGTCTGTCGTAGGGATCAACGGAAGTGGAGTTGAGGTGACTGGTCACAGCTGTGTTCTGGACTTGAGGCAGATGAGACATGGTCTGCTCTGCATAGTTGTAGGCGGAAGCTGCTGCTGCTGCTGCCACTGCCTCGTAAGAGCGGACTCGGTAACGCTTATAGTAGTCAAGTGCTCCGTATGCGTCGTTGTAATACATGGATTCCCCGTAGCCCATGGTATAAGGTGTGCGCACCGCTCCATACTGTTCATTATACTGCTCGGTAAAGTCCGCCACGCGACCTGAACGATCTACTGGACACTCTTTGGACCAGTGCCCTTCCTTCCCACACCGATAGCAGCCGCTCTGGTCTCCCATCCCAGGGGCAGTGCGAAGCCGGCTGGTGGACAACTGCACGTGCATTCGTTTGCCTTTAGGAAATAGATGTGAGAAGATTCATTATAACTCGTTAACCTTCCTTGTCTTCCCCAAAATCAACTAGTTGGCAAGACACACAAACATACAAACACACACTCCTATAACCCTATTTCAACAATCCCCTCCAAAAAAAGAAGCTGAAGTTTTAACAGATTAGACTTAGAAAATCTGAGTCCTCAGAAACCAGTCAGTACTTTCTACTTATACCAGTAGACCGGGATTCCCTCCTATTTCCGTCTCCAAGACTTTCTTCTCCCCAACACAGAAATTGAGTTTCCACTTTTCAATACTAAGACTAATATCAAAACCTGAGAATTTTTCCACATCAAATATCCAACAGCACCTCAGTTATGCTCTGCATAGTAAAGCATCTTACCAACCTCTCACTGATTTACTCAGGGCCACATAAGGCCTAAGCATGTACTGTAGCTTAAAAAAACCACAGCATCTGCTGTCCATCTTGTTTCTTCCAGCCATTTTTGCAAGCTTCACCAGAAGGCTATGTTGGGTACACAAATTCTACCTGCGCATCATCTGCTTCAACTCCAGGACCTCTTCCAAGTCAGTTATAAGACCTTCCAGACTTCACCCCCAACCCCATACTGCTTTTTAAGCAAAGGTGAATGCATGCCTACTGACCCAGGTCTCTCAACAGCAAGAGGTAGCGGAACTGGTTTCTCAGGGACAGTGTGTTTTCATATAATGGAATGATTGGCATTTCATCCTGTTATGCAGTAAACTACATAAACCTGTAAACAATTCTTTACAGGGAATTGTCTACTTGTTAGAAAAATGCAGCACTGGCCTAAAGGCTTCAGGGCACCCGTACAAACAAGCCACAACCATACTTGCAGGAAATGACCAGCACGAGGAACAGCTAAGAGAAGAAACAATTTTTGCCCCGGGCCTGTGTACAACCAAGCCCAGGGACCCTTGCTAATGAAAGCATCCAAGGTCTTTAAAAGCAGTTTGAGAAAAGGCATATTCTTGGCAGCATTTGGTGCCAAACTGCCTAAGACTTTGGAGATCAAGTCAATGCTTTACAGATCATAGCCAAAAGCAGCCAGTTCAGATGTAGAGAACTGGGGCTTTGCATCACTCTAAGGGCTGCTCAGGACAAATCCCCCCTCCGCGATCAGCAGGTTGCTCTCTCTGTAACAGACCTTGTTCTGGATGCAGCTATGCGGTAGGAGGCCTCGTGCTCCACCATCCTGTTGGAAACAGCCCGATTCAGGACGGCAGCCAGAACAGCGCCATGCACTGACCCTGAGAGGGGAGCGGGTTAGTGCAGTAATATCACTTTAGTCAAACTCAGTTCTGCCCAACGTCCAACATTCCTACCACCCCAGTTTCTAGTAGCTGCTGCCTCAAACTTAAAACTCTTTCTTTAGCAGAAACAAAGGTGCTCAGGTTTTTACTTCCAGCTGCTAGTAGAGAGGCAGCATCCACCATAAACAATGATACAGTCAACAAGATACCAAACAGCAATTTAATATGAAAGCAGCATTTAGCCATCCCATTATTTTCAGAGATACAGATACTCCCATTTTAGAAGTTATTACAGGTCAAATGCTAACTGTGCTTAGAACAGAAACACACAGATTTTTGTCCCAATTTATATCCCAAATGTAGAATTCCCTATAATTTGGACCGGAGGGATTACAAGCTACTTGGCTTTCAAACATGCATGGTGACATTAAGCGTGTGTGACAGACACAAACTGTTTCAATTCTGAAGTCAGTGTAACCATGCCAATCTAAAAAGCAGCTAATCCAGAGACCTAGAAGTACATTTTCAAGGAAAATATGTAACTAAATCCTTTACAGATTATGGGTCCATTTTTTTTCTAAGTAACAAAATCCAGTGATTTTTTTTCCCCTTGATGTTTCTATTACTACAATCTCCACCACTGCTTTCAGAGTGGAACTCAGAAGTTTATAAACATCTGTAGTAGCTGTAAAAAGGATTCAGGTAAATAACTTTTAAAATCTAGAACTAAAAGATCTACAACAGAAGTGATAGATTTTTTTCACATAATCTTTCCAAAGGTTGTAACCAGGCGTTTAATTTAAACTTCTTAAGATTCTTATGATAATTGAAATATACTGTGCTTCTCTATTACCTTAAGGAACCAAAGCAAAGAAAACTGAAAAGAAGATTAAATTCTACTATTCTACTACACTTGGAGAGGCCAAAAGCTTTAAAATTTTCTGAAATCTCCAGGAAAATTACTGAGGTATGTTGCCAACATTTCCCAGAAAACCAGCCTCCACCGCCCACAAATGTTTTCTTTTGAAAGAAAGAGGTGGGCAACCTGAGATCTTCAATGCTGAGCTCCTACCAAATAATAGAACCCAGAGATTAGGGATATAGCTTGATATACAACTGTACTCCAATTTAATGTTTGTTTACATATTGGTGAAAAACAAAACACATAAACTCATATAACATTCCCAGCTCAGCTGCCTGAGTTATTACTTGGGAATAGCTTCTTCAGGGTCTTTCAATGCAAACTGCTTGCTAAGTCAGTAGCAGTTCAGTTCACTGCTGTTTATGGGGAGGAAACAGATCCCAGAGACTCAGGTAAACTCAGATTTTGCTGCTTTCTTTTTAAGTCATACAGTCAGGAAGCCTCAGAAGCAGCCATTAACATATAAAAATTCAAAAGAAAACCAAAGTGGCACTCTTAAGAGGTCCCCTTTATTAGGAGATGAGTAAAAACACTTTATGAAAAAAAAGTGACAAATTGGTATCTAGGTTGTATTTTCTGTAAGACTGCAACTTTTTATCCAATGCTAAACTTTCTCTTGTCATCTGGAAAAAAAACAGAGCTGGTTATAAAAATGTCTGTACGTAAAACATAATGAAAAGTTGAGTGCTTTCTCCAGAGGGCCCAGGCTAAGAACATGAAAACCAAATAAAGGATCCTTTTTTCCCCCCAATATGACATTTAAAAAAATCTCACGGATCACTGTGTTATTACATCCTGAATGAAACCCACTGTATTAAAACACATTTCTTTCAAGCCAACCCCCCTCTCAATTAACTGACGTCCATATACCTATTTCTGATCCTATTCTTTTACTCAATTGCGTATTAAAAAGGTAAAGACAAGTAGTATTATACTAGAACATCACTGCAGTTTGTACCAGACTTAACTGCATTCTTTCACATTTTGCTTGTTACCTATCAAGAGAGAACTCCCATTTCCTCCAACACTGTCCATTCATGATGCCCTCCTTCATCCAATGAAAATAATTCAGAGTATTTTTAAAGGTATCTGAAGCGCAACAGCTTTCCAAAATAATAAAAGAAAACCAAATGTAAATGAGGAAAGGTATTACATTGTAAAGAAGTTTCTAACCAGCACAGAAACATCTGTTGTTGCAAACACCACTCACCTTTCATCACACAGTGCTTTTCCTGCCAAAGCACCTTCACACCTATCACCTCATTCTAGCCTACCATCCTGTGAGGAGGTACAGCAGGGGCCATTATAATTCTACTTTACAGGTGGGGAAAATGAAGCACAAAGAGGTTAAAACACTTGTCCAAGCTCATATGACAAATAAATGGTAGCAAGTCTCTACAGTTTTGCCCTGTGCTTTAATGAGCAGCTAAAAGCCGGGACACTGGCTGAAGCCGAAAATAGCTGATGCATTATTTGCAGTCTCTACTATCTGCAGACTTTCTTACCCTTTTCTGGTAAACTTTTCCTCTTCTCCATTTCTGTTCTGTTTTCTAGGTTTAGTAGAGGACCCTTAAGTACGTCTTTACAACCCTTTTAATGGTACTCAGAGAAAAAAATGATCTTAATTTATAAACCTGAAAAGTGGATGTAAACATGTGGTCTAAGATGACACTATCAACAAAAAGCTTGTAGAACAGCGCTGTACAACAGAACTTCCTGTGATGATGTAAATGTTCTGTATCTGCACTGATACAGTCACCACTAGCCTGTATGACTTCTGAGTACTTGAAATGTGTGCAGCACAACTGAGAAACTGAACTTTAAAAATTTATTTAATTTCAATTTGATAGCCACATGGGGCTAGTGCCTACCATATCAGCACAGTTGCAGAGAATCTTCAACCTCCTGCAGTACTAATGACAACGTATGTACTTTTATTAATGATATAAATAATTCGATATGACACCCTAATCGGAATCTCCTCAGAAGCAGAACCATAATTCCCATTCAACCTAACATTTTTAGAAATGTCCTTTTTTCCCTTTAGGATTAAATAATAGTATGTGGAGCAGTATACATAGCAGTTTCTGGCTCTGCTTATATGGTTCATCACATACTCAAAAGATAACCCCCCAAAATCAGATTCACCACCCAGATTTATAATACAGAGATTCACAAAGATGTCTTTGTTCTTTCCCACCACGGCCCATTGCCCAGGGCAGTAAGGAGTATAAACCCTATGCATTTAAACTCTCAAATATATAAGGCTTCCTCATCATAACAAAAGGAGCAAGTAAGCCACAGACCTTTATTTATCCTCTTCTCCCATTTGCAGATTAAACTTCCAACAGCACCCAAATGAATGACGCTTGCAGGAAAAAGTGACCTACCGTTTGTGATTCTACAAAGTTGTTGAGAAACATTTGGCAAATCTGAAAAGGAGAAGTGTTTGCTTCTCCAAAAGTTAAGTTGTCTTTAAGCATGGTAAACATACAATCATTCTATTATTTCCAGCTAAAGTAGAATGGAAGACACCACCCTGCCAGCCCCATGGTCCTGTGTTCTTGCCTCTGTCTACACCTAGACCCCGCTCAGTTTTGCTACCCAAGCCCCAGAGCAGTTCACCTTGAAACTCTGTGTTGTCAAGGCCCCTGATGGCCTCCACTGCATCCTCAGCCCGCTCCATGTGTACAAAGGCGTAATCTTTCACGATGTCACATTCGATGACTGGACCGTACTCCTCAAACTTGGCCCGGAGCTCTTGGTTGGTACAAGTAGGACTGATGTTGCCTACATGCAACTTGGTTGAAGCTTTGCTCTTATTCTTGCTGGCCTCCACGTTGATGTTCACCCCGTGCAGCTTGTAGTGGTGCAGGTTGCGGATGGCATCCTCGGCCGCCGTCTTGTCCTCTATGTGCACAAAGCCGTAGTTCTTAATGATGTCACATTCCAGCACCTTCCCATACTGCTCGAAGAGCGAGCGGATCTCTTGCTCTGTGGCCTCCCGGGGCAGGTTTCCGATGAACAGCTTCACCATTCTGACAAGAGCCTGAAAGAGAAGAAGGGAGATTTTCAGAAGTTAGAGGCCAAAGTTTCAATGCACTGCATTTTGGATTAATCCTCCCAAGCTCTTGGCACCTTCAAGATGCTCTCACAGACGCTCCTTTTTTCAGTAGCGGGAGAAAGGTTAGCTTTTAAGGAGTAGTGTGAGCTGTGTGTAACACGCGAACGGATCGGCTGTCAGCATGCATTGCATAGTCCCTCGTGAAATAAGGTGCATTTTAAGTAACAGGCTTAGCCTGAAACACTCCTGTTTGGGGGCAGCTAAGAGAAGAATCCAAATGGGGGGGGGGAGAGGCATATATCTAACTGTCCCTGGTAACAAGGTTTTGGAGGGAAATCTGTGTACCTCTCTTCCGTGAGGCATCACCGTTCAAAATACTTTACGAATAAAAGGGCCCCCTCTGCCCCAACTGGGACCCCCACCCCCGCCCCGGCGACCCAACTCCAGTGCCTTTTCCCCAACAAAGACTCGACTCGACCCCTGCCCCGCCCCCTCCGGAGAACGGCCCCGCCTCCTCCCGTTGTCTTCCCCGGACCTCCCGCGCCGAGAGAACCCCAAACCCTGGGCCCTCCCCGTCCGCCAGAGGCCCGGCCGGCCGGCTCTCGGGCTCCCCACACACCCTGGGGGGGGGGAGAGGCATATATCTAACTGTCCCTGGTAACAAGGTTTTGGAGGGAAATCTGTGTACCTCTCTTCCGTGAGGCATCACCGTTCAAAATACTTTTACGAATAAAAGGGCCCCCTCTGCCCCAACTGGGACCCCCACCCCCGCCCCGGCGACCCAACTCCAGTGCCTTTTCCCCAACAAAGACTCGACTCGACCCCTGCCCCGCCCCCTCCGGAGAACGGCCCCGCCTCCTCCCGTTGTCTTCCCCGGACCTCCCGCGCCGAGAGAACCCCAAACCCTGGGCCCTCCCCGTCCGCCAGAGGCCCGGCCGGCCGGCTCTCGGGCTCCCCACACACCCACAGAAACCTTGCGCACCTCCGGGTGGCAGCAGCGCTGGCGGCGGCTCCCGCGTCAGAGAGAACCCTACAAAATGGCGACGGCCGCTCAAACCTCGGCGCGACCGGGCCTTTCTCGCGCGCCACCTGACGCACGCGCGAGTGCGCGCTGCCCACCCCCTCCTCACCCTCGCGGGAGCCAGGCGACCAATCCCGCGGCCGCGTACAAATGGCTGCCCCGGGCTCGGCTCCCAGTCGCCCCGCTAGGGGGCGGGGCCCGCTGTGGTCGGCGCGGCGGAGCGGAGGTCAGCCCGCCCCCTGGCCCGGCTAGCCAATCAACACCGTGGACGGCGGGGTAGGTGGGGGTCGGCGCTCACGCGTCAGAAGGCTCTGGGCGCAACCACCACCTTGGTGAAATCGGAAGCCCGGGAGTCACAGTGGATCATAATGGATCCATTCACAATGGATCGTGCTATTGGGCCGTGTCGAGGGGCGGAGGTGGGGGAAGGACGGCCGCTGCTGATGACAAAGGGTTATCCCACTGAGTCCCTGAAAAACGGGTTTTCTTAGCGATTGGCCAGCCTCTACGGTAGCTTGGGGTAACATTTCAAGCAAACCTGGCCTTTTTTTTTTTTTTTTGGTAGAGCTTTATAACATAATTCAAAAAATTTTAATTGAAAACATGTACTTCATTGGTGAAGAACAGAACCGAAGATGGCAGAGCTGAGATAGCTCGTAGAGGCATTCTATCCAGGCTACGCTCAAATCAGTTGGGTTTTGTTTGTCACATATACACGAAGCCTGGTTTTCTCTCCCTAGCTAGAGAATTAAGCTCTAATTATGTGTCCTTAACAGTTCCTGATTCGTGGTGAGCACACCAACAAATGCTTGGTATAGAGATCAGAGAGGTTTCTTGTTTTGGGGACAGGCCAGGGTCTCCACCTCCAGATCAAGCTGCTGGAGGACAGGGCAACTGACTGGGGCATTTTCCAGCTTTCAGAATTCAACTGTGGTCCAAGAGCACCTCCTGCTGGCAGAAAGGAAGTTACTAAGGGGGATTATTGCTCACTGTCAACTTTGGACGAAGAATAGACGTTTATGGAGATTGATGGATTTAGCTTACCTCCAAGTAGAGCATGCCAGGATGTTTGTCCGTCACCGTTCCTCCTTGGTATCTTTTCTGATACTATCAGGCACAAACTCAGCATGCCGTCCTCTTCCTCTCCAGCTACTCGGTTACATTTCTTTTACTGAATTCTTTGTTTTCCACCAATTTCAGAAGAGGCACTGTCCTTCCAATTCTGATAACACTCATGCTTATCTCCCACCTAATTCTATTTAACCCTCCCCTTCCCTTCTCTTGGTCATTTCCCTGTTTCTCTCTATAGTCAGACTTTTAAAACACCAGCAAGGGACCCCTTTGCCCATTTCTGAAATAGTTTTAACTCATCTTTGCTATTAATTTTTCTAACTTGAGTTTCTTCCCAGTGTTTCAGGATGGAGTTTTGCAAACAGTGTGAACCTGCTGTTGCCCACCTTTATGTCTGTTTTGGGTTCTGTCTTCCTCTCCAATTGCGCAAGTTTTCTGAGGTTACCAAAACTAATATCCTTTTAATATTAATGTCCTTTGCACTTTTCTAAAATTTTTCATTCGTTCACCATCCTTTCCACCTGTGTTTTTATGCTGTTTCTCTTCATAGCTCTGACCATACCATTCCATCTTCCCCCCATCTATTTCCCTATTTTTATCTATTCCCTTTTACCTCCCCTTCCCTTTCCCTCATTTTTTGAAAATGAAAGTGCTCAGTTGTGTCTGACTCTGCAACCCCATGGACTGTATAGTCCATGGAATTCTCCAGGCTAGAATACTGAAGTGGGTAGCCGTTCCCTTCTCCAGGGGATCTTCCCAACCCAGGGATCGAAGCCAGGTCTCCCGCGTTGCAGGCAGATTCTTTACAGCTGAACCACAAGGGAAGCCCTCATTGGCAACCGTTAAATGAATTTAGAATGTATTATTTTGTGTTCTTGCAAGATATATTTTTTTAAAAATTGAAGTATATTTACCATGTCGTGTTAGTTTCTGGTGTACAGCAAAGTGATTCAGTTGTACATATACATGTATTCATTTTCATATTCTTTTCCATCATAGGTTATTACAAGCTCTTTATTTATTTGTCTTAGTTGTGACATGAAGGATCTTTTTAGTTGGGGCATGGAAACGTTTAGTTGCAGCATGTAGGATCTTGTTCCCTGACCAGGAATGGAACCCAGGCCCTCTCATTGGAAGCTCAGAATCTCAATCACTGCACCATCAGGAAATTCCCTACAAGATATTGAATATAATCACCTGTGCTATACCTTAGAACCTTGTTGTTTGTCTATTTTATGTATAGTAGTTTGCATCTGCTATTCCCGAACTCCTAATTTTCCCTCCCCTACCTTCCTCTTTGGTAACTATGTTTGTCTTCTGTAAGGCATGTTTTTTTAATGCACTTTTGCTTTCTCCATTACAAAAAATGTTTCATTGTGGACATTTTCAAAAAGGCACAAATAGAGAATATTATGAAATCTTCTGGGCCCCTTACTCAGGTTTGACAGTTATCAACATTTGCTCATCTTATTTCATGCAGCCACTTTGCTTTGTGTGTGTGCATTGGGGCTAGAGTTTTTTTTAAGGCAAATTCCAGTCATAATGTCGTTTCACCTATAAGTTATTCACTGCTGCTACTGCTAAGTCGCTTCAGTCTGTCCGACTCTGTGCGACCCCATAGACGGCAGCCCACCAGGCTCCCCTGTCCCTAGGATTCTCCAGGGAAGAACACTGAAGTGGGTTGCCATTTCTTTCTCCAATGCAAGAAAGTGAAAAGTGAAAGTGAAGTCACTCAGTTGCGACCCCATGGACTGCAGCCTACCAGGCTCCTCCGTCCATGGGATTTTCCAGGCAAGAGTACTGGAGTGGGGTGCCATTGCCTTCTCTGAAGTTATTCACTAACTGCCTCTAAAAAATCAGCTCTATGCGATGCTAATGTCATCTGATGTTTATATTTAAATTTCTCCTGGATTGTCCCAAGTATCTGTTTTTCCATCTGGTTTCTCCTAACATGGATCTAAACAAAGTCCACCCTTGTTCATTTGGGTAAATTAATTTATGCAGATGTGTATGTAAATTGTGTCATATAGCTCATTGTTTCTTACTTGTTTCACTGAGCACTGTGTAGTTCTTGTTGTTTAGTCAGTAAGTCCTGTGTCTGACCCTTGCAACCCCGTGGACTGTAGCCCACCAAACTCCTCTGTACATGGGATTTTCCAGGCAAGAATACTGGAGCAGGTTACCACTTCCTTCTCCAAGGGGATCTTCCCAACCGAGGGATCAAACCCACGTCTCCTTCATTGGCAGGCAGATTCTTTACCACTGAGCCACCAGGGAAGCCCTACGTTATTGTGTGGTATCTAACTACTGAGTAATACTCCACAGTGTGCAGCCACCGTATTTTATCTATCTCCCAGCATGGGACACTCAGGTCGCCTCTAACTCCTTATTCTTGTTATAAATAAGCTTGCAGTTGGCATCCTTATGTTAATTATGTGTACCCTAATAAATTGGTGTGAAATTTTGAGGGGAGTTAGAGACATTACTTTGGCGACTAAGGTCCGTCTAGTCAAGGCTTTGGTTTTTCCTGTGGTCATGTATGGATGTGAGAGTTGGACTATGAAGAAGGCTGAGGCCGAAGAATTGATGCTTTTGAACTGTGGTGTTGGAGAAGACTCTGAGAGTCCCTTGGACTGCAAGGAGATCCAACCAGTCCATTCTGAAGGAGATCAGCCCTGGGATTTCTTTGGAAGGAATGATGCTGAAGCTGAAACTCCAGTACTTTGGCCCCCTCATGCGAAGAGTTGACTCATTGGAAAAGACTCTGATGTTGGGAGGGATTGGGGGCAGGAGGAGAAGGGGACGACTGAGGATGAGATGGCTGGATGGCATCACTGACTTGATGGACGCGAGTCTGAGTGAACTCTGGGAGTTGGTGATGGACAGGGAGACCTGGCATGCTGCGATTCATGGGGTCGCGGAGAGTCGGACACAACTGAGTGACTGAACTGAACCAAACTGAACTGAGGACTGGGATGGAATTTCTGGGTTGCTGAGTCATAGGGTATACATTAAATTGTTACCAACCAGGGTTCTTGGCTTTCTCCAGTCAATAGAAATTGATCAGAGGCCAGACAAGAAATTCAGGCAAGACTCTACTGGGGGCCCTGTTGCAGCAGGAGGGAAGTGAGAACAAACAGGTCCCCTTGCTGGCTTGCTCCCCAAGGAGGCGCAAGCTTGTTCTTTATATGGGGTGAGGGTAGGGGTGTGTCCAGGGGTTGGGTTGGAGGGGTGGCTTAGGAGTTTTGCCCCCTCCTTAGGTGGTGGTGAGTGCAGGGAGCATGTGCAGTATGCTGCTTTTGCTTTTTGCTTCAGGCACCTCAAAAGTGGCAGTTGTGTTTTTTGGTCTCTTTGTATCTTTTGGTCCAGAATTTGCCCAAATTGCACATGCACGCAGTTATTTTTAGTGTCATCTGAGGAGAGTTGTGTCCAAGCACAAGCACTGTAGCACTGCAGCAAAAGGTTCCAGATCCCAGGGCTGTCTCAGAACTAACTTGACCAAGTAATGTCAGGTTGTCCTCTGGAAACCAGTCTACCTCCCACCCGAGGGAGCCTGCATCTCAGCGTCTCTGCCAGTGTTTGACATTTATCCAGTTTTCTAATTTTTGCCAGGTATAAAATGGTATATCATTGTTGCTTTATTTGCATTTCTCTCATTACTAATGATCCTAAACATCTCTTGTTTCTCTTAAGTTTGGGAGGTTTACTCTTCTGTAACTTTCAGTTCAGTTCAGTCGCGCAGTCGTGTCCGACTCTTTGCGACCCCATGAATCGCAGCACGCCAGGCCTCCCTGTCCATCACCAACTCCCGCAGTTCACTCAGACTCACGTCCATTGAGTCTGTGATGCCATCCAGCCATCTCATCCTCGGTCGTCCCTTTCTCCTCCTGCCCCCAATCCCTCCCAGCATCAGGGTCTTTTCCAATGAGTCAACTCTTCGCATAAGGTGCCCAAAGTACTGGAGCTTCAGTTTTAGCATCATTCCTTCCAAAGAAATCCCAGGGTTGATCTCCTTCAGAATGGACTGGTTGGATCTCCTTGCAGTCCAAGGGACTCTCAAGAGTCTTCTCCAACACCACAGTTCAAAAGCATCAATTCTTCGG
>SJXQ01008107.1:272649-342615 GCA_006408695.1 Aepyceros melampus
CCTGCCAGTTGGGTGCCAGCCAGCGTACCCGCCAGTGCGCCCGCGATTGCGCCTGCCATCCGGAGTGCCAGGCAGTGTGCCCGCCAGTGCACCTACCAGTCGGGTGCCAGCCAGCGTGCCCACCAGTGCGCCTGCCAGTCAGATGCCAGCCATCGTGCCTGCCAGTGCGCCGGCCAGGGCGCCTGACATCCGGCATGCAAGGCAGTGTGCCCGACAATGCGCCTGCCAGTCGGGTGCCAGCCAGTGTGCGCGCCAGTCGCCTGCCATCCAGCATGCCAGGCAGTGTGCCACCAGTGTGCCAACCATCCGGCGTGCCAGCCAGTGTGCCCGCCAGTGTGCCTGCCAGTCGCCTGCCAGTCGGGTGCCAGCCAGCATGCCAGCCAGTGAGCCCACCAGTCATCTGCCATCCAGCGTGCCGGTCTGTGTGCCTGCCAGTGAGCCTACCCTCCGGCGTGCCAGCCAGTGTGTCCGCCAGAGCGCCCGCCAGTGCGTCTGCCATCCGGGGTGCCAGGCAGTGTGCCGACCAGTGCGCCTGCCAACCGGCGTTCCAGCCAGTGTGCCCGCCAGTGCACCTGCCAGTCGGGTGCCAGTCAGAGTGCCTGCCAGTGCTCCTGCCAGTCAGGTGCCAACCAGTGTGCCCGCCAGTGCGCCGGCCAGGGCGCCTGACATCCAGCGTGCCAGGCAGTGTGCCCGACAATGAGCCTGCCAGTCAGGTGCCAGCCAGCGTGCCAGACAGTGTGCCCGCCAGTGCGCCTGCTATCCGGATGTGCAAACAAACTTTGGGAACCGTAAGAGGTCCTCTCACATGTAAGGTATAATAATAGGTCACCTTGGATAAATAGCTTGTCTTCTTTGAGCTTCATCTATAAATTGAGAGTAACCACGGCATGTTATGTGACTGTTGTGAAGGTGAATGAGACCATGCATATGATGGATGCCTATAAATCATATGATGGATTAATTCCCAGTTCCAGGAACACCAAAATCAGTCAAACTGATACTATTCAACACACCTTCATCTTCAGTTATCTGGTTCACGTAGGAAGGTTTTGGTAAAAGGTGGGGATCTGAAATAAACTCTCAGAGGACAGAGAAGTGGCTAAACTACCTTCTCCCGTACCCCCTCCCGCCTTGCAATCATCCCCTTCCTAACCCTAATTTATAGATTGAGAACTGAGGACAAGGGTCTAAGGGTACCTGGCCTTATCTGCAATTCTCGGGGTTAGGCGCCCATGCAGCGTGGCCGCCGAGCCCCGCAGTTCCGCGCCTCCACCCGCCAGGGGGCGCTCGGCCCGACGTCGGCCCCGGGGCTGCGCGGCTGGAGGAGGCGGAGCCCAGGAAGGCAGGCAAGATGGCGCCGTCCGCCGTGTTGCGCCCGTTCTGGAAGCTGCTGGCCCCGGCCAGGTTCCCGAGTGTCTGTAAGTATCTTCCTCGAGCAGGCCGGCCCGAGCTTCCAGCCTGCCGTTCCCAGGGTGAGCCCAGCCCTGCGAGGGCAGGAGGGGACTGCGCCCGGGCTTGTCCTGCAGTGACCTTCGCCGACCCTCGTCCCGGAGCCCACGCCCGCCTCCACCCGCGACTGTCGGCTCATCACCCGCCGCCCACCCTCCTCCCAGGGCCAGCGACCTCCCTGGGGCGCGGCGAGTGGACTTAGGCGGGGGAACGGGGAGCCCTTCCGCGGGCGCTTCCGAGTCGTCTGAGGGTTCGCAGGAGCCAATATAGAGGGTTTGAAGGCGTCCTGGACGACCGAGGCCACGGTCTGGCGCAGCCGGAGGCCCCGGGAGAGTCGCACGACCTCTCTGAACCTCTCCGTGGCTGTTTAAATGAGGAAGTAAGGGGGAATGGAACGCGATTATATGCATTTAAATGGCAGGTTTATTCCTACAAGGCGGTAAGTTACAGATTTGGAGGCCCTTTCGGGCTTCCCTGGTGGCTCAAAGGTTAAAGCGTCTGCCTCCAATGCGGGAGACCCAGGTTCGATCCCTGGATCGGGAAGATCCCCTGGAGAAGGAAATGGCAATCCACTCCAGGATTCTTGCCTGGAGAATCCCATGGACAGAGAAGCAGTACATTACAGTCCACGGGGTCGCAAAGAGTCGGACACGACTGAGCGCCTTCACCTTCACCTTCCACCTTCTGTCCCCTTTCAGCTTCATCGCGGTCAAAGTTCTACATTCAGGAACCGCCACATGGCAGTCCTAACTGGCTGAAAGTTGGATTGACCTTGGGCACCTCCGTTTTTTTGTGGATCTATGTAAGTACTTACTCCCTTCAGTCGTGCCAATCCAACCTATTTCTCCATGAGAATTCCTACAAGGCGGTAAGTTACAGATTTGGAGGCCCTTTCGGGCTTCCCTGGTGGCTCAAAGGTTAAAGCGTCTGCCTCCAATGCGGGAGACCCAGGTTCGATCCCTGGATCGGGAAGATCCCCTGGAGAAGGAAATGGCAATCCACTCCAGGATTCTTGCCTGGAGAATCCCATGGACAGAGAAGCAGTACATTCAGTCCACGGGGTCGCAAAGAGTCGGACACGACTGAGCGCCTTCACCTTCACCTTCCACCTTCTGTCCCCTTTCAGCTTCATCGCGGTCAAAGTTCTACATTCAGGAACCGCCACATGGCAGTCCTAACTGGCTGAAAGTTGGATTGACCTTGGGCACCTCCGTTTTTTTGTGGATCTATGTAAGTACTTACTCCCTTCAGTCGTGCCAATCCAACCTATTTCTCCATGAGGAGAATCCTAAGGACTAAAAAATGTTAAGATTTCAGAGGCAGGTACACACTACTATATTTAAAAGAGGTAACCAGCGAGAACCTACTCTATAGCACGGAGAACTCGGCTCAGTATTCTATAATAACCTAAATAGGAAAAGAATTTGAAGAAGAACAGATACTTGTATGAGTATAACTGAATCACTTTGCTGTACACCTGTAACACATCATTGTTAATCAAATATAAAACAAAAATTTTTTAAGTGTAACCAGGATGAACCTTATGTCATTGTTCCTTTGCATGGTTTTGTGAATGGCAGTTTTACTACATATTATTTATCCTTTATTTCTTAATGAAGATGGAGACAGGTTGAGTTTTATGAAGGCACTTTTTTCAGATGCCATAGAGACAGATCATAAGTGAAAAAGAAGAGGGCAACAGAGGATGAGATGATTGTATGGCTCATCACCAACTTAATGGATTTGAATTTGAGCAAACACTGGAAGATAGTGAAGGACAGGGGAGCCTGGCATGCTGCAGTCCTTGGGTTCACAGAGTCAGACACGATCTAGCAAGGGAACAACTAATACAAATTAAATCCCATTAAATTTGTTAGACATTAGATTTTAACAGTGTAAATACATTGTTGGAAATTATACCTTTTTGTTTACTGTATGCCAAATGCTTTACCTGTAAAAACTTACTTAATCTTTTCTAAATACAACACTATGTGGTAGTACTATTATTATTGACCTTTTATGGATGAAGAAAACACTTGGAGAAGTTAATTTGCTGAACCCAGTTCTCCCTACTACAGAGTTACACTGTAGACCACTGTGAAATAGTGTCTTTCTATAGATAAATTTTTTAAAAGTTGACTTAAACTATTGATGCTCTGTTAGCATTTAAATTTTTTGTTTTGTGGCTAATGGTTTTGAAATTTTCTCCACTGCTGCCCACCTTCAACTCCTAGACCTGTATTTGGGATTTTTTTTTTTCATTAAAGTGATTCAGCTCTTTGACATAAAAAGGAGTAAAAGATACTGAAAGTCACTTACAATTTAGTAACTAATCCTTTTTTAATGGGGAAGGAAATGGCAACCCACTCCAGCTTTCTTGCCTGGACAATGGAGGAGCCTGGCTGGGCTACAGACCACAGGGGTCAGACAGGACTTAGTGACTGAACAACAACAATTCTTTTTCAATAATTCTTTTTCAATAATGTTTGCTACAATGTAATTTTGTATGTTTTTAAAGTTTTCCTAAAAAAGAAACATGTTGCTGAGAGCTCTGATTGGTAATGAATCGTTGCAAAAAATGTCACCCTGTATTAAGGCATTGTTCCAGTTGCATAATCCGTCAGACAGTTATTCTAAGAAAGTGGCTGCCCTCCATGACATCTAATTCACACGTATATAATTGGGCAGTGCAGGTTGGTCATTCACTCACAGTATGAAACTTCTAAGGTTAGAAGTATAATACACATCCATCAACCTCATTTAATAACCGAGTTCTGCTTTGTCGTGTTGGTTTGGCCCCTCAGTGGTAAGGCATTCTAGTCCATTAATTACCCACTGAATGAAGCAATTTATTTGCAGAAGTTGGATTTACACTTTGGAGGGTTGCCTTCTCAAATTAGTACGTCAGATTGTGGTGAACAAGTATATATCATTCATTGTTTTGGGACTTTTTTATCCCTTAACCTTTTATTTGTAATTAGAATAGTTGTAATTCTTTTAATGTGTCCTCATTTCTCTTGTGAAATATAAATATCATCTGTTGCTTTCCTTCTTTTAAATTGCCAGGGAAATTACATTTCTGATTTTAACTGTTCCTACTTCTAGCTCATCAAACAACGTAATGAAGATGTTTTAGAGTATAAGAGAAGAAATGGGTTGGAATAAACTTTTGAAATACTAAAACAGTAAGTATACAATTTTATAGGATGAACAGATGATGCAAGATAATTTGACCTTTTAAATGTGTTTTGCTTATTGTTTTATCAGGTTTATACTTTTCAGCACCTATATTCCTGTCTTTGAAAAATTTATGAATTTTTAGTACCTGGTTCAGATATCTCTTAGCATAGTCATTTTTAACCATTATGCTTTGACTGCATTCACAGGAAATTGTGCTTAAGAGTGAAACGGAAATCATATTTTCTTAAATTTAATAGTGCTATACAGAGTGCCTTGCTAGCCCTTAGGACAAGTTATCATTGCTTATGTATGACTTTCTTAATATGTCTTTGTCATATACCACACAAGTGTAAAATTCGATGAAAACAGGGCATTCAATTGTTAAAAAATTTTTTAAACTGCATGGTGATTTTGTTATGATTGTCACTACAGCTAATACCTAGTTGGACAATTCATAATAAAACCTAGCTATGTATATGGGTGCCATATTTCTAAAAATCCTTTTAAAGAAATCCTGTATTGAGCCTTTTGTAAAAGGAAAAATCACTTTTCTAAATCTCAGCTTTCGTGGATTAGGTTGATTAAACTAGGTAACTTAGATCTGCTGGATAATAAAATAGTAATCACTAATACTTATCACCTTGCCCATTTCACTGCTTCAGTCAACCAGTCAAGATAAATATGAAATAGGTATTTAAATTGAAACCAGATGTTTTTGCTACTCCTGTAGTTGGGATGAAAAAAAATGTTTTTTGCTAAAACTTAGATAAAAATGAGGAGTTGATATTTTTTTGTGGATTTTGTTTTTAAACTTCCCTTGTTGCTGTAAGATGAATTATTCAAAATGGTCTAATTTTAATATTATTTCTGCTGGTTAATGTTATAGCTTTCTTTTCTTTTTTTCATTATAGGTGTGGTCCATATAGTGATTATAGCGTTCCTCTGGATTCACGAATCTATTGAGTTGTAAACGTGAGAGAAAGAATTATGTGTGAATATATGTCAAGTCAGCATTTTTGTTTTACATAATTAAATTAAAAATACTTCTGTATTTTTCAGATTATGTATATTGTGACAATGTATAGAATGTCAGTTCTAAGGTAAATTATTAAAATATTTTAATGTGGAACGTGCCATTTGATAATAGGGTCAATGATAATTAAGGACACATTTGTAAGAAAACTTTTCAAGGATATAGATTTTTAAAAAGTCACTGCTGGAGGATTTACTCCCTATATCAACTTTTACTTTCTAATCAAAGCATTTATTCTTTAGAGATCAGGGTGGTAGAGCTACTCCTATTCTATTGTCTAAAATACAAAAGAACCCAAGTACTGTTTTCTTCTAGAGGAGAAAGTGAAGGTGAATCCTCTTCAAAGAGAGTTTCTTCTGACTCCATCTCCTTGAATTTGGATGATTTTCATCTGGGTAACAGTTTTTACACCTATATGGCCACACAAAGTTTGTGGCCTCTTTTTGCTAACATGAATTTTATCCAGTGAATAGCAGACTAATTCAAAAAGTGAGGGAGGCAGGGTTGGTGGAAGTTAATAGACACAAATTAACAAACACCTCATTTATCCCTCATCAGAACCCTTTCTTATGAATCAATTAAAATTTCTTTTTATGCCATTTCACTCCATTCTGATGTTAAATAGAAAGTTTCATTGACTTTGTGTGTGTCTGGGGCTCTGGCTAGCACTTATTCTGAGAGATTGATTGTTCAATGTCTTTGGAAGTTACTTCCAAACGTAAATTCACAGTTAAATTATTTCAGAATAAGTGTTTAATCCAAGTTCAGTGAAGGACCAAATATAATAGTAACTGTTAGCATTTGTTAGTTCAGAGTTTTACCTGGTAGAAGTGGAAAGGACCTTAGAGGTCATATAGACCAATTTCATAATTTTACATGTGCAAAAACCAGAGGTAAAAAGTCATTTGCCCAGCATCAGTGGAAATAGAATAATGGATCCTTAAAGATGACCATGTCCTATTCCCTGGAGTTTGTGTATATATTAGGTTATATGGCAAAGGGGAATTAAAGTGGCTGCTACTGCTGCTAAGTCACTTCAGTCATGTCCGACTCTGTGCGACCCCATAGATGGCAGCCCACCAGGCTCCCCCGTCCCTGGGATTCTCCAGGCAAGAACACTGGAGTGGGGTGCCATTGCCTTCTCCAATGCATGAGAGTGAAAAGTGAACGTGAAGTTGCTCAGTTGTGTCCGACTCTTAGCAACCCCATGGACTATAGCCCGCCAGGCTCCTCCATCCATGGGATTTTCCAGGCAAGAGCACTATGGAATTAAATTTGCTAATCAGACATACAGATAGATTATCCTGGATTATCTGGCCGGGCCCAGTGTAATCACAGGGGTCCTTATAAGTGGAAGAGGGAGGCACCAGAGTGTGTCAGAGTAATGTGATTGGAGAAGGATTCAGTCAGCTATGGCTAGCTTTGACAAGGGAAGAGAGCCAAGGAATGGAGAAGGCAAAGAACTTCCCTGGAGCCTCCAGAAAGGAACTCAGTCTTGCTGACACCTTGATTTTAGCCCAGTGAGACCCATGTTAGATTTCTCACCTACAGAAATATGATAAATTTTTGTTGTTTTAAACCACTAAGCTTGTTAACAGCAGCAATAGGAAATTATTGTCACATGGTATTGGACCAAGAAGTTGGGTACCAACTCCCAATTCAAAGAACTTTTAAAGAAACACTTAAAATTCACATCCCTAAAGGAAACAGAAAACTCTAAGACACTTTAAATTCTGGAAGCTGATAGCCTCAGTTGGAAATACAATACAGCTTTAATAAGCCAAGATCTACTGTACATCAGGCCTTGAAAATATTGCTACCCTGTGTGGACTTTGATCTTGATTGTGCCAGTGTAACCACATGGAGAGCCATCATGAAGACTGGGGCTGTCCAAAAGAATCTTGTGCAGCGATGGAAATGTTCTGTCTGTGCTAACCAATGCAGTAGCCCTACTTCCATGTGACTATTGAGTGTTTATTTCTTTTTAATTCTTTTAAATAGCCACACGGGGCTGGTGGCTGCAGTATTGAACAGTAGAGGTGCGGATTCTGAGTAACACCTCCTAGAGTTGTGCCACATAGGGGTGCTGGTAGAAGATGGTTTCTAAACTGTTGAAACCTAACTCAAATTATATTAAACTAACAAAAGTTAAGAGGCTGCAGAATGACTCTAAGACCCCCTTAACAGGCATGCACCTGTGCCCAGGAATAATTGAGGCCTGGAACTCAAATGTCATCAAGACTTTTGGTCTTGGCTCTGCTTTCTGTATATCTGCTTTATTGCCTTTGCACACAGACCATCTCTTCCCCAATTCACATTCTAAAGAGAAGGCCACAGTCAATAGCCCCTGGATTTACACCTCAGTTTAAGAGAGAAGCTGAACTGAACAAGAATCATTTTGATACTAAATACTTAAGAGAAACTTGGCCAAGTGACAGTTCCTTTAGCAATAACATAAAAGAACTTCCATAAAAAAGATGCAGGCAAAATCATATGTCCAATGCTGTCAAGTTTTTTAGGTCAGAATCAGACCTTTTTTTTTTTTTCCAGATTTAGTATCTCTGAGATAGTCATTTAAATTATTTTCTTAAGTTGCAGTGGGAAAAAAAAAAAAGCTTTATGAGCTTAGTTTTAAGAAGTTGTGGTTAAGTTTTGGCCCCAAAAAGATAAGTGAAGTCCTGACCCCCAGTATCTCAGAATGTTACCTTGTTTGGACACAGGAGATTTGCAGATGAGTGTACTGGAGTAGTATGTGTGCTTAGTTGTATCCGCCAGGCTCCTCTGTCCATGGAAATTTTCAGGCAAGAATACTGGAGTGAGTTGCCATTTCCTTCTCTGCGGGACCTTACCTACCCAGGGATTGAACCCACATTTCCTATGTCTCCTGCATTGCAGGAGGATCCTTTATCCACTGAGCCATTGGGGAAGCCCTTTGTAAAATGGATCCTTAATCCAATATGACTGATGCATTCTAAGAAGAAAAGAGGCAGAGAAGATAACCTTAAATGAGGGAGGCAGAGATTGGAATGATGCGTCTGCAAACCAAGGATGACTGGTAAACATCAGGAGCTGGAAGAGGCAAGAGAGGATTCTTGCCTACAGGTTTCATGCCTTGATTTCAGACTTCTAACCTTCAGAACTGTGAGAGAATAAATTTTGTTGTTTTAAACCATCCAAGTTTGTAGTCATTTGTTTTGGTAGCCTTAGGAAAATAATATGGAAATGATAGGGAATGTCTTGTTTCTTTTACTACAGAAGAGAAAGTGAATAGATGAGAGGAGTGCTGAGGAATCTCCAAGAAAAATTACCATCTTGATTACCCTTTCTCCATTTTATTGAAATAGAACATTAAAAGGGTGCTTATCAGCACCTTCTCAATTGCTTGCCAGTTTGTCTTCCTAGATACTTTTTAAAAGTATTCATTTATTTGGCTGCACAGGAGTCTTAGTTGTGGCATGCAGCATCTTTAGTTGGAGCAAGTGAGATCTAGTTCCCTGACCAGGGATTGAACCCCACCCCCTTCTTTGGGAGCGCAGAAGTCTACCACCAGGGAAGTCCCCCTATATTCTAAACTGTTTCACCTTAGATCCATATTGATCTGTTGAAAGTACAAGTTATAGCCTAGAGATTTAATATTAAGAGAAACAAAGCTGTTTCTAGCTTTCTATGGAGTCCAGGAAGTCAGTCTTTGAAAATTGCCTTTAATTATATTAAGCCTTGAATAAGTATTAATATTGTCAGTAGAGGATTCTTACAATATGTTTTCAAAATTAATATTGTCAACAATCACAATTGGGCAGAAATCACTAAGCAAACCAATTTAACTCCAACCCTAGATTCTTGTTTTCCCAACAAGACCAAGAAAAAATGTCAAGGATGTGCTCAAGGGCAGCATTATAAACAATGTGACTAACAGCTGGGAAACTTGTCTGAGCCTTACAGAGTCATCTGTAGCAAAGACCTACTGTTAAAATTCTCTTGGGGTTCTGGAAAACAGCTTGCTATAGAACGAATTTGACAACCCACAGGCATGTCCGCTCTTGGGAAGTATTTCATCAAGATGTGAAAAGAGGCTGGCATCAAAATGGAAAGCCACATATCCTACGAGAGCAGTAGTTCAGTTCAGTTGCTCAGTCATGTCCGACTCTGCGACCCCATGGATCGCAGCACGCCAGCCTCCCTGTCCATCACCAACTCCCGGAGTTCATTCAGACTCACGCCCATTGAGTCAGTGATGCCATCCAGCCATCTCATCCTCTGTCGTCCCTTTCTCCTGACCCCAATCCTTCCCAGCATCAAGAGCAGCAGAGTAGGTAGCAAATTCCCTTTGATCCAAGAGGCACAAGCTTAAAGCTAAGATGAAAAGGGATGTGGAGAAGTAGCACTGTTTATCTCACAGTTCTTGCCTCTCTCAGCTAGGATGGCCACATTCAACACAGAGGACACAATAAACTCCCCACTGGACTTTACCATATGATGAGAGGGTGAAATATAATGGATCCTGTCATATGCCCACTGAGTGGCTTCAGAACATTGTAAGGGAAACTTGAGCTTCAGTTTAGGCTGGAAGTCAGAAGCTAGTACTGTCTCCCCCAACTAGCTGAGCATGTTTTATACCTAATGTGCTTTTGCACTTCCCCAAACCCTGTGAGTAAAGGAATTACCCACATTTTACTCAGACCAGTAAATTAGAACAGGTATGTGACTCCCAAACTAAGACTGTTAACAACAGTGTTATACTACCTTGATTTTTTTCATGTGTAATACAAGGATAATCAACATTCCTCCATCTACTCCTTAGGCTTGTGTAGAGGACGAAGTACAGATGTGACAACATGTTGGGAAAAATTTTAAAGCCCGATATACATGTGAGTTGGGCTTCCCTAGTAGCTCAGCTGGTAAAGAATCCTCCTGCAATGCAAGAGACCCTGGTTTGATTCCTGGGTGGGGAAGTTCCCCTGAAGACAGGATAGATGACTCACTCCAGTATTCTTGGGCTTCCCTGGTGGCACAAGGTTAAAAGAATCTGCCTGCAATGTAGGACACCTGGTTTCAATCCCTGGGTTGGGAAGATACACTGGAGGAGAGCCCACTCCATTATTCTTACCTGGAGAATTTCCATGGACAAAGGAGCCTGGCAAGCTACAGTCCATTGGGTTGCAGAGACACGACTGAGCAAAACACAGCACATACATGTGAGTTATTTTTGTATTGTTTGAATTGGTTGGTTTGCATTGTTTAAACCAGTTTGGCTCTAACCAATGCTCTTCTTTTACATTTATTATTGATATCCGGTCAGAGATATCTTTGTGATCATTGACCCTCATTAATGGGAGGCTTGGCAGCCACTGCTGAGAAAAAATGTTGCTTCCAGGTATGTCTCTGTAACCTGAAACTGTGAGCAGTACCAGAAATCATATCTTGTTCCTTGAAGAATGCCCCGGAACGCCAGTGATAAGATACTTGGTAAATATTTGTGAAATAGATTATAAGCAATCCTTAGCATCTAGAACACGTATGTTGTAGGCATTCTGATAGATCCTGATAGACAGTGTGAGTGACTGACAGCAGGTGGCTGCTGTGGAACCTGAGGATGATCCAGAGAAGCTCAGTCTATACTGAGACCCTGAGTCTACCTTGGAATTCCAAAGGGAGAGGTCTAGGACCCTGTTCTGGGAGCCATTACCATTTACAGGTGTTTACTCAGAGAGAATCCTGTTTTAGAGAAGTTGCCAGTATACTAAATACCAGTATAATGTATACACTAATTCTTTTTCTTTTTTTGACTGTGTCACCCCTCTTGCAATATCTTAGTTCCCTGACCCTAGATTGAACCCAGGCCCCCAACAGTGAAAGAGCCTAGTCCTAACCACTGGACTGCCAAGGAATTCCTTGGCATTCTTTTTTTCCCCCCCTAGAATAATTTATTTAAATGCATTTACTGCCTTTGACTATTTCCTCTCCCTGGAAACTTTCAAAATTCAGACCTGAGTAGGCCAAAGAAAGAATGAGCTGTAGTGGTAGACAGATTTTTTTTTTTTTAATCCAGCAGCACCAAATTGGAAATAGTAAGGAGCTCTCCCCACTGATTCGATTCTATTTGTCAGTCTGTTCTATCTGCTGGCAGTTCATTCTAGGATGTGTGCTTGATGCTGGCCAAAGGTAGCAAGTTTACTAATCTGCATTTTGTTATATTTTAGGACTACCTAATTTCTTGGTAGATGGTCTGGGTCTAGCCCCATCTTCCAGGCTTAGAAGTCTAAATTAGACCTCTCATTAACAGCTTACCTAATTGCTCTTAAGATTTAGTCACTAGGAATAGCTCATTATTTTGACCATCAAAAAATAAAAAAACAGTTCTGATCATTGGCTTGTACTCGTTAAATGAGAGTATATTAAATATTATTAGAATTAGGTTAAAACTAGAACCTCTGAGGAATGTTTAGTTATTTGCATAGCAAATGAGCAAATATTTTGCCTGTAATATGCCCAGAGAACTTGAAACTAGAAGGACCATGTTCATGTCCTTAAAAAAAAAAAGTCACCGCCATTGTTTGCTAAATGGAATAATTGCCACCTTCCTCAGAGGGGTGAAATGAAAATTAAAAGAGAAAATTATGTGAAAGTGCTTTGTAAACTGTCAAATGCCAAACATGCATAAGGGGTTATTACAGTAGGAAATGGTCCCTTTCAAAGGTTGATCATTTCAGGGAAGTCCCAAAGATTAATCATTTAAAAAATGTTATAAGCATGAATTACTAGTTTCCGTATTCAAACTATGACAGATTCTTGAAGACATGATGAGGAAAGTAATTGAAATTTGGAGAAAAAGCCTAATTAGTGTTTTTAATTGATTTGGAAATACTAGTTTCACATCCCGGAGAAGGAAATGGCAACCCACTCTCCAGTATTCTTGCCTGGAGAATCCCGTGGACAGAGAAGCCTCGCGGGCTGCTGTCCATGGGGTCGCACAGAGTCGGACACGACTGAAGCGACTTAGCAGCAGCAGCAGTTTCACATCCCGTAGAGGAATGTGCAGCACTTTTGGAGATGATATTTAAAGTCACTGTAATAATGAATTGCCTAGAGATTCAGCCATTACCTGGGAATTTTCTTAGGATTCTGAACATCACCCAGAGCACCAGTGGAATGCTGAGGCTGTCTCTCTCTTTGATTCGTCTCCTGGGAGCTTGCAATTGCAGCTACCCTTTCCACTCCTAGGAAAGCTATTGGAGTACATGAGATAAAGTGGGTTCCGATTTCATGGGGCATGATCAGTCATGTCTGTCTTATTCCAGATGCGAGGTCCGAAACATTTCCAGTCCACTCCGAGTGGAAGATAAGGCAGTGAGCAGGCAGATGACAGCTACTTCACGTTTCCCTATCCCGATCCTGAGGTGCCGCCGCCAGCTGAGTTCTCAGGCCCAGGAAAAAGCACAGAGTCTGGAGACTGGGTTGAGGGAGGATGGTGCAGAAGACCAACCCCTATGCACATCCCCAGAGACCGCCCGGGCGGGGCGGGCAGGGGTCGGTGCCCCTCCCCGGGGCGGGGCTCGCAGTCCCGCAGCCGGCTCAGGGCTAGAGAGGCTGCTTCGCTGCTAGCAGCTGGCGAGATGTACCTCCGCCGGGCGGTCTCCAAGACCCTGGCGCTCCCACTGAGGGCGCCCCCAGGCCCCGCGCCGCTCCGGAAAGACGGTGAGTCCCAGGTGCCGACCGGGGATCCTCTCCCGGCGTCCAAGCCTGAGGACAGGTGCCTCGCGCACAGATTGCGGGGGCGCCCCCAGTACCCGTCTGCCCTTGGTGGGTCAAATCCATCCCCAGGCAGCAGAAGTCTGAGATAGATGGGGGAGAATGGCCGGGAAATCTCCCCGAAATTTTTGGAGATGTTGAAAATAGGGAACCTTTCCAGCGCGGGCTTCTGAATCCGGACTAGATTTCCTGAGTTCGAATCTTGATCTTGGGCAAGTGATTTAACTTCAGTTTTCTCAACTGGTAAATGGACAACAATTGTTGTGAGTTTTAATGAATTATGTAGTTAGAAGCGCTTAGAAAACTGCCTGGCTAACGTAGGCATAGCTTCCACTGGTATTGACATAGGGACGAAGGCGTTCTCCATCTTTACGAGGAAGCAGAGGTATTGGTGGGCAGGTGGTCACAGATCTGCGGGCCGGGCGGGTTGCGGGAGGCAGTGTCGGTCCAGTGGAAACTGGGTAACTGCTCTTGAGAAATAAACTCCAGACGTGGCCAGGACTCGGCCCGCGCGGGCCGTGGCATCCTCGCTGAGGAGGCGGCTTCGTCGCACCTTCTCTGGGGGCTGCAGAGAAAACTGGAGCTCACCAGCTGTTCGACTGCGGCGCCCCTGGATCGGTCACCCGTAGATTTTCTAAAACATGGGGAAAGTGAGGTGGCAGTGCGACTTGGAAGCTTATTAAATAAAAATTGACACGTACGAAAGCGCCTAGCATAGGGCCTGGGACACCGCAGATGCTTAAGTGTGAGCATTGAGAGCATCTTTCCCGGGCAGCCGGCGACCCTGGACCCAGGTCCGCGCTCCCGGAGAACTTCTGCCCCGGCGGGCTCATTCCTAGTCCCCATCCCTCTCCCCTGTCGTTTCTGTCCCTGATTGGGGCTCTGGCTCTTAGACAACCTCATGGAAAATTCTTAGTTCTCCCTTCACTTTGCCTCTCTCCTAAGGCTTTAGCATAGTTCGTGCGTTGGAGTCGGGGAGAGGGGAAAGAGAAAGACTCCGGCGGAAAATTCCATGGCCCATTTCCACACACCCTCCCCTCACTTTGATTAAGCCTGTGGTGGTGATTAGTGGTAGTGGGAGGGAAGCAAGGTCTGCCTAACTAGCATTATTTTTCCTCTTAAAATGCTCCTGGGAAGAAATTGCCTCCATTAACAGAAATAAGGAGACTTCGTTTTCCTTGATCTTTATACCGAGTAAGATAGAGCAGGTTTTCCGCTGGTGAAATAAGAGGAAACCATTCATTTGAAATTTCTGAAGATAACGGGGGAGACAGATGAGCCCCCTGACCGCGGCCTTTCGCGTTATCTTACCGCAGCCCTCACCGGCCACCCGGACAAGCGTATATATCTTTTATTTTTTTGGTAGCTACACATATTTCAGATAATTACTTGGGGCAAAAGAAAAGCAGTTTTAAAATTCTAAATAGGTTAACAATACTGGTTGTAGCAGTACTAAAAAAAAAAGACCAGTACTTTTTCTCATTTTCACCTAATTACTTTTTTAATTTATTTAAGTATTTTCAGAACTGTTATTGTCTGAAAATTTGGCTTTGATCGTGAGCATTAACCTTTTATTGGTTCTTTCAACTTTGATGAAAAATGTAATTGTTCTCTGGTTTTTGCTTTTAAAAATGTAAAATTTTAATGAGTAATTAAATTAGGTTTATAGTAAATCACTGGAAAAACTCAGAGGGGCAAAATAGAAGTCGCTGATAAATCCTATCACTTAGTGAATATCACTGTTTATTTGTATTTTAGTGTACACAGTGTTCCACATCTTTTTTTCCCTGCATTTTTTTCTTTTGTACATTGCTTCCACAAATCTGGGATAGTCCTATAAAGATTACTTTGCTGTAGCTTTTCACCTAATATATTGTAAATATTTTCTCATATAGTCTTCTGCAAAAATTAAAATATTTATGTTTCACATTATGAATATGCTAAAATTTATCTATTCCTTGCTGAATATTTATTTCTCATTTTACTGCTCAGTTGAATATCTTTGTCATAATTGTATTTGTATTTGTCTTTACTTAAATGTTTGTAATTTTCTCTATTTCTTCCTATTAAAAAAACCTTTATGATATTTCTTCCTGGTTGCTGACTATGAGAACTACATATTCCCTATTTAATAACAGATGTATTTTTAAACCAACAAAAGCTCCACTAGAAGTCAAAGACATAAGAGGCTTCTTACCATAGCCTCTCTGGGCATATTTGTTGGGGGGGGGGAGTTTTTTTTCTTTCTTTTTTTTTTAAATTAATTTTTATTTTTTTAGTTTGTTTTGCTTTACAATACTGTATTCGTTTTGCTACACATCGACATGAATCAGCCACGAGGGTACATGAACTCCCAATCCCGACCCCCACCTTCCCCAGCCCCACACCCTCTCTCTGGATTATCCCCGTGCATCAGTCCGAAGCATCCTGCATCCTGCATCAAACCTGGACTGGTGATTCATTTCACTTATGATATCACACATGTTACACTGCCACTCTGCCAACCCATCCCACCCTCTCCCTCTCCTGTGTCTCTTTTGCTGTCTTGCGTACAGGTTTATCATTACCATCATTCTAAATTCCATATATATGTGTAAGTATACTGTATTGGTGTTTTTCTTTCTGGCTTACTTCACTCAGTTTTTTTTCTAAGCAATGATCATTTATGCAAACTAAGAACATATATACAAAATCTTTCCAGTTTTGCTACTACAGAGATTTGTAGTTTGTGAAGATGTCTTAAGATTTGCCTTCTGCAAATCAGAGCTTCTTCCTGGTCCCCACACCCTTATTCTCTGTGTCAGGTCGCATCAAAATACTTTGCATTTTCCTCATCACAGAGGCCTCATGCTTTTGCACACGCTCTGCCTCCTGCCTCCTGCCTCCAGCGCCATTTCCCTCCCCTTGTTTATCTGACCAACTCCTCCTTTCCCTCAAAGCTAGGTCATGTCTCTTCAACTGTGACAGTTACACTGAGCCAGCTAGCTGAGTTCTTTCACTGACTGCATTTTCCCGCTGTTGTTGCTTCGGCTTTCATATTTCCTCTATTACATCATTTGTCATCTGCGTTGCAGTTATTTGCCTACAGTTACTTGTCTCTACATCTTTTTGTTCTTTTTTGAGGCTAGGGACCTTGTGTGTTGTGCTTACAGTCATATTTTTGTTAAGATTGTTTAATTTATTTTTGGCTGTGCCTCAAGGCATGTGGGATCCTAGTTCCCCAACCAGGGATTGAACCCACACTTTACGCATTGCAAGTGCAGAGTCTTAACCACTGGACTGCCAGAGAGGTCCCTTCAGTTATACTCTTAATGCTTCTAACAGTGCCAAACACATTACTGTCCAACTGTGTTTGTCAAATGAGTAATACATGTCTCTACTTTTTTATCTTTAAAATAGAGAATTTTGGCTTTAAGCTTCTTCTACCTTTGAGTTTATTATAAAAAATTTCAATTCCACAGCATACGGTATATACAAATTCTGGCACTACACAGTTAATATATTTAAGTAGAGTAGTGTAGTACCTTATCTATTTCTATTAGTTTGTACAAAATTGCCCTTCTGTTTTAGATATGAACTTATTGGCAACATTTGTCTTTAAAAAGTTTATATCTGCCCATCTTTAAAGGTTTTATATTAGAAGAATTAAAGTTTCTATGTCTGCATTTGTGTTATAGATTTACAGAAACATGTATTTCAATATATGTTTTTATTTAACACAAAAATTTTAAGCACAAATTACTTAATTCACTTTTAAAAATAAACTTTTCCATTGAATGCTGTGGTATAGTATATATAATAAACGGATTTCTTTTGCTAACCTGTATTTCACTTGACTGTTAAAATTGTTTAGTACTTTTGTCATTTCTCCTTACTCACGCCTGCATTCCTCCTAAGCAAAGCATGATGCTGAGCATCAAGATGACAGGTTTCATAAGTAATTATCAAATCAGATTGAGAAAATGTCAAGTGGAATTATTGCCCTACCTTGTAATACTGTATTCCTTTAAGCTAAAATCAGTTGATGTTAATATAGTCTATGTTCACTGAGGGGAAAAAAATTTTTTTATGTAATCATTTAAAATGTTTTGCCCATGGTGGAGCTAACTGTGTTTAAACTTGTTTTCGTAGCATCTCTTCGCTGGATATCATCTAACAAATTCCCTGGATCATCTGGATCAAATATGATCTATTATCTGGTTGTAGGTGTCACAGTCAGTGCTGGTGGATATTATGTAAGTGATTAAATAACCCTGGGGTTCAGGGATTCATATGTTTTACAATCTGTGGTAAAACTCAAAGCAATGTCAAGATTAGGACCTACAAGTAATTGAATGTACAAGATTATGAAAAAAGAATTTAAGTATAAAATGCTTAATACCACTAAGTATAGATGACTTCCAGTAAAAAACAATGTTATTATAAATACGAGTAGTACTAATGGCTGACATTTGAGACCATAGTTCAGACTCATGATTCATTTAATAATTACAACAATTCTTTAAGGTAAGTACTATTAATAACATTCACCAAGAACTGTTTTGAGAGAGAAACTTTTAAAAAACTTAATAGACTATTTTAAAGACGAGTTTTAGGTTTACAGAAAAATAAGCAGGAAGTGCAGAGAATTCCCATATTCTCCCCTTAACCCCCTAACCCCCTTTTCCTGATCAACAACCTCCCCTTAGTGAGCCACAGATTCTTACAACTGATGAGTCAATATTGATACATTGTTATTAACTGAAGTCTGCAGTTTACATGAGAGTGCAGGGAGAAGGCAATGGCACCCCACTCCAGTACTCCTGCCTGGAAAATCCCATGGACGGAGGAGCCTGGAAGGCTGCAGTCCATGGGGTCGCTGAGGGTCGAACACGACTGAGCGACTTCGCTTTCACTTTTCACTTTCATGCATTGGAGAATGAAATGGCAACCCACTCCAGTGTTCTTGCCTGGAGAATCCCAGGGATGGGGGAGCCTGGTGAGCTGCCGTCTACGGGGTCACACAGAGTCGGACACGACTGGAGTGACTTAGCAGCAGCAACAGCAGCACTCTTAGTGTTGTACATTATATGGATCTTGACAAAGATAATGACATGTGTTCACCATACACCTTCCCCAGTGGCTCAGGGGTAAAGAATCTGCTTGCAATGCAGGGGTCTCAGGAGAGGCAGACTGAATCCCTGGGTCCGGAAGATGCCCTGGAGCAGAGCATGGCAACCCACTCCAGTATTCTTGCCTGGAGAATCTCCATGGACAGAAGAGCCTGGTGGGCAACAGTCCGGAGTATCACAAAGAATCGGACACGACTGAAGCAACTTGGCATGCACACAGGCACATTCACCATTTCAGTAGCATAGTCTCACTGCCCTAAAAATCCTCTGTGCGCCAAGTAGTCATTCTTCCTTCTTTCCCCACGATCTTTTTATTTGTCTCCATAGTTTTTATTAGCTTTATATTTTTTTGTTAAAAAGTAGTATTTGTCAATGTTTTTTTAAAAAATTCAAAATACCCACATATATAATATCAAAAGAATGTTTTCCTGCCTGGTTTACCTTATTCATTCCCTGCCCGTAATCACTATAAAACAGTGCTTTTAATAGTATGATTTTGAAGCTAAAAAAAAAAACTGAAGCGGAATTCCCTAGCAGTCCAGTGGTTAGGACTCTGCACTTTCAGAGTTGTGGGCACAGTTCAGTCCTTGGTCAGGGAACTGAGATCCCGAAAACTCTGCAGTGTGGCCAAAATAATAATAATAATTCTATTAAATTGAATCATTCCTAATTTTGTCATAAACGTTCTAAATTGAAATTGAATCTTTATTATGAATAAAAGTACAGTAAGTATTATTCTTCAGAAACCATAAGACTACACAATCACTACATTTTGGTTTGACACTACAGAACTTTTTAGTCTTAATTATGAGCAGTTTGTAGGACTATGAAGACAATGAAACCAAAATGCATATTCTAATCTTCAGGAATTTGAAAGCCTCAAGAATCTAGTGAAGTTCAAAGATGTCATTTTTATTATTGTCCTCTAATCGGCTTTCATCCTTACCTAGATCCTTTGCTTTTACCAGCTTTCCACTGCTTAATATTGAATTCACTGCCCATGGCTACTCTAGTCAGAATAGGCCACTGGATAAAGCAGATTAAACTAGGTCATGTGATTATGTGGGAAGCTGGAAGACTGAATTTCATCTGGACATCGCCACATCCCTAATTATGCTTACCAGTGCCAGACATGAACCTCTCCAGTCCGCTAAATCTTTCTTTGCAAAAGCAGGAGTAAACTGGACAGTTAGAAACTGGCTACTCCTGAGAGCTCTTTCTGAGCTTGTTCTCTGACGGTAGGAGTGGAAATTGGACAAGGCGATGATCTCTAAGTCCCTTTCCACCTCTATATATAGTTTTAATTTTGAATGTTGGAAGCCTTAATTCCCAAGAATCTTAGGCTACTTTCAGGAGGAAATACAGAATGTGAGGCACTCCAAAAACCTGTATTCTTATAATATTATTCTATCATATTAGAATAATATTATTCTAATATAGAATAATAAATTATATATTAGATTTAATCCAGAGTGAATTACAGATGTTCTGTAGCCAAGAACACTTTTTCATTTCCAAGTAAAATCTATTATGAGAGCCTCTTAAAATCTGAGAAAGGCCCAGGTCACTTCAATTTTTTGAGTCCAGCTATATTTAAAAAAAAATTATTTATTTACTTCTGGCCACCCAAGTAGCATATGTAATCTTAGTTCCTCAACCAGAGATTGAATCTGCACTCCCTGCATTGGAAGCTCAGCATCTTAACCACTGGACCACCAGGGAAGTCCAAGGTCTGGCTATCTTGAAAAGCGAAATGCCAGACTGGGTTTTAAAAGCTGTGGTAGATTTTAAATGCTCATATTTAATAAATGTATAATGTCATTTGGAGAAGGCAATGGCACCCCACTCCAGTACTCTTGCCTGGAAAATCCCATGGGTGGAGGCATGGGGTCGCAAAGAGTCGGACACGACTGAGTGACTTCACTTTCACTTTTCACTTTCATGCATTGGAGAAGGAAACGGCAACCCACTCAGTGTTCTTGCCTGGAGAATCCCAGGGATGGGGAGAGCCTGGTGGGCTTCCGTCTATGGGGTCGCAGATCAGACACGACTGAAGCGACTTAGCAGGTAGCAGATAATGTCATTTGGAAATTATTTCCAAAGTCCAACTCTGAGACCCTCTCTTCTAATCGATCTTTCTTCTACTCTGCTTGATTATGTTAGATTTTAAAAAGCTAGGTCCTCTAGGTTACACATGAGTGTGAGTTATTCTTATACTTTGATTCTATTTTAACAGCTCAATTGTGTTTTAGCCCCTTGAACAATAAGACTAATGTCCTTGGGATATTCCTGTGCGGAGGGCCATTTCAGGGCTGTGAACTTGGGCACAGGTTCAGCTTTACTGTCCTGAGAACTGACTCAGCATATTAGTCCTGTAAGCCGTCAGGATTGCCCACCCCACTGGGAAAATACTCCTTGCTTTTATACAAAAACGTTGACTCTCTTTCCTGCTGATCCTGTTTGCTCTGTGTATTTCATAGCCAGATGGTTCAATTCAGATTTCACCAAACCCTGAGGGTTGCTTAAGGCCCACTTTTGCATCATTTTCACCATGAGCTTATACATTTTCCATTTTCATAGTCTAATTTTAACATGCCAAGAAATGGTTTGTAACTTGCATAGGAAATCTTCTAATGAGATTAATGATTATGATTATTAGAAATTTAGAAAATGCTACATATACATTTGTATATGTCATTTTTATTATTGTCCTCCTCTAATCGGCTTTCACTCTTACCTAGATTCCTTTGCTTTTACCATCTTTCCACTGCTTAATATTGAATTCACTGCCCATGGCTACTCTAGTCAGATATAGGCCACTGGATATTTTGTTGTTTAGTTGCTCAGACTCTTTTCCAACCCTCCAGGCTCCCCCCGTTCATGGGGTTTTCCAAGCAAGAATACTGAAGTGGGTTGCCATTTCCTTTTCCAGACAATCTTCCCAACCCAGGAATCGAACCCATGTCTCTTGCACTGCAGGTGGATTCTTTACCACTGAGCCACCTGGGAAGCCCCACATATAAATATACAATGTTTAAAATTTATCATCCTACCACTAAGAGGAAATCTTTACTAACATTTTTTAAGCTGAGATAATACAAACAATATTATCTAACTAGTGAGATTTTCATTTTTAAAATATCATTGTCTAATATGAATACAGGCCAGAGATTACTGCTTGAACTGGAAATGAAAAGATGCCTGTACATTGTATCTAAGGTTAAGATAGCTTTATTCCCAATTCTGTTTTGCAAGTAACCTATGGTCAGATTTCTGCTTTTAATGACTAACCCTAGAAATCTTCACTGGGGTCTACAAATCTGTCATTTTGGAAGATTTTTTGAAAACTTCTTATTGTGAGAGAATTGAGTTGAGTTTCATATGCAGTTATAATAACTAATACAAAGACAGCTTGTATACCTTTCACCTCATTTCCCCTGTGCCAACATCTCTCCTAACTATAATACAATATCACAGTCAGGAGACGGACACTGATACCATCTGTAGACCTTATTCAGATTCTGCCAGCTTTACATGCACTTGCGCATGTGTTTGCATGTGTGTGTGTGTGAACACTTAACTGCATGTATTTAGTCCTAAACAATTTTTATAACGTGTGGAGATTCGTGTGTTTACCACCACAGTCAAGAGACAAAACTGTTCCTTCATCACAAGGATCTCCAGTGTTGTCTTTTGTAACTGTGCTTCCTTCCCTCCTGCTCTCTTCTCCCTTCCTCCTACTTCCTGGCAACCACTAATCTATCCTCTATTTCTATATTTCTTATCATTTCAAAAATGTTACCCACCCCTCAAATAACATTAAGTAGATGGAGTCTAAAGGTATGTAACCTTCTGAGACCGGCTTTTTTCACTTTGCATGATTTACCTGGAGATTCATCCAAATGGTTTCCTGTACCTATAGTTCACTCCTTTTATCTACAGTTCATCCCTTTTATGGCAGAGCAGTATCCCATGTCATGGGCACACCACAGCCTGTGTAACCAATCAGCCTGTGTAGGACTTCTGGACTACTTCCAATTTTTTGGCTATTACAATTAAAGCTACCATGAATGTGTGTGTTCTGTTTTTGTGTGCACATAAATTTCTGCTTCTCTGAGATGAATGCCAGGGGATATTTTTAAATGCCTATCAGAATATTTTTACTCTAGCATAATTTATTACTTTCTTCTTTGTCTTTATCTATTTTGTGTGTTTTCAATTATCTTTGACCTCTCTCACAGCATTTCTTTCTTTTCTTTTTTACATTTAATTTGGCTGTGAGGCATGTGGATTCTTTGTTCCCCTAGCAGGGATAGAACGTACAGCCCCTGCATTGGAAGGGTGGAGCCTTAACCACTGGACAACCAGGGAAATCCCTCTTTATTTTTAGAAAGCATTCTACTTAATGACAAAGATTTCCAAAGAGGAAATAAAAAAATAGATGGTGTGTATTGGTTTTTCCTGTTTGAACTGTATATACCTTTAAATTTGACATGGTGAAACTTCTTGCTCAAGAAATAAATTTAAGCACACATTCACTTTCAGACTTACAAGAGAGTCACATCAGGGAAAGCCAAACGCAGCGATCCTGTAACAGATTTGAAAGGAAAAACCAAAGCGGAGCCACATCCTCCCCAAGGTAAAGTGAAGTCACTGTTTTCTTTTTCCTTGAGGCACTGATTTTCATCATCATAGTCTAGTGATGAACACTATTTGATTTTGGCTTCTTTACTTAGTCCAGAATGGCTGTGGGTAGGAGTTCGTTCAAAAGGGAAAAGTCCAACCAAAGCCTAAAGACATTTTGGATGTGTGAGCTTGGTAAATGAAAACATTGTACATTTAAACTGCTGACAAGCATCTTTGACTTCTTTGTGTGATAACATTACTTTGCCCCTTCTCAGGCTCCCATTCATGCCTATAAGCTTGACCTTTCATTTCTCTCATTATTTTTTTAAGTTATGAAACTCATTTTGTTTCAGTTTTGGCTAAGACCATCTGTGTGCAGTAACATTAGTAGAGTCAGTCATCTCTACTGAGTCCCTCAGTTCAGATGATTGATAAAATGGCAATTAGTAAGAAGAGAAACTTCATATTTTCACCCTAATGATACTTTTTGCCTTAAAGTGCTTGCTTTATATCATACTTTCTTCCATTTCAGCTATCACATCATTATTATCAAATACTATTAAGGGACAAGGAAAATAGCTTCTCATGTACCAATTTTAACATTTTTGTCATGAGAACAAAAGGAGAATATCATTAATAAACATATTGAATATAATCATGAGATGGTTGACTGTAATAATACTAAAATACAGCATTTCCATAGCATTTCCTTGGTTTTAACTGTTTTCACATATTTTAGTCAATCCTCCCAATAACTTTGTTAGGTAGATATTATTAATATACCCATTTCACAGGAGACAAAACTGAGGTTGAGGGAGGATTAGTGACTCTTCAAAGTCATCAGTAAGTTGGTTGTTTTCCCATGCTATTGCACATGACACATGGCCTGTATGTTTTCATGACCTGTATTTGAATAAATAATAATATAAATTATTATTTTTTAAAGTTTAAGAGTTTCCAAGTGGTTTGCAAAATAGCAGACTCCCCATTTTTCCTCTCCAGAGGCAACCAGTAACACCAGTTTCTTTGTGTCCTCCTGGAGAGTCTTTATAAATATAACTATTTTGGTTTAATATTACCCTCCTTTTGTCCTATCACAAATAGTACCATACATGTACACTGCTCTTTTCCACTTAACAGACTACCTTGAAGACCATTTCATATCGGTACTTATTGTCTCGGTTTTAAATTTTTATATATTTATTAAAAAAATTTTTTTGGCAGCAAGGCAGAACAAAGTAAGGTAAGGCGGTTACCTTACTTCCCTGACCAGGGATAGAACCCACACCCTTGGTAGTGGAAGTACAGAGCCCTAACCTTTGGGCTGCCAGGGAATTCCCTGACTCAGCTTTTAAGATGACTGTAGAGTGTCCACTGTATTCTCCTGCTCTTTAACACTTTTTTTTTAATGGACTGAATTTTAAAGGTGAAAAAGAGAACCTTGTGGGTGCTGAGGAAGCCAGTTTAGAAGCCCCTGAAGTATCTTCAACGGAAGCTTCTCCGGTGCTTACTGAAGAGATTCCCGATGCTCCAGCTGTGGTCGTAAAAGAGGCTCCCCCCTGTCCAGATGACGCCGAGGCTGCTCCTGCAGAGACCGTGGCGGTCGGTGCGGAACCGAGGCCAGAGATGACAGACGCGGCGACAGTGGAGACAGCAGAGGTCAGCACTGAAACGACCTCAGAGGTCACGAGCGCAGCTCCGGAGGAAGCTGCTGCCGTGGATAGCGATGAAGGCACATCAGAGAACGAAGGCCGTGGTGAATGTGCTGAACTGGAAGAAAATTCTCCAGTTGAGTCAGAATCCTCTGCCGAGGAGGATTTACAAGAAGACGCCTGTGCAGGTTCTGAAGCCGCCTCAGCGCAAGGCTAATCTCATGCTGATTGACACCTCAGCAAAAAATGCCGTAGAGGGGCTGATAGGTGTTTTTGTAGTTTTAGTAACCTTAGATTTAAAAAAAAAAAAAAAAAAAGCCTCTTTTCTGGAAAATGGTATTGTGCCTTGAGGATTTTTGTTTTTGTTATCTACCGATCGATTTCAGAATGGAGAGATTTGAGATTTTACATGTCTGAATAGTTTTCTGCTCTCTGGGATCAGAGTACAACATGGCAGTAAAGAGCTTAAAGAATTTCATCTGTGAATTTAAATTTTATGTGACAGAGATTGAGCTATCTTTACAACCTGCATTCACATGAATTTTGCTGTAACTCTACCTTTCTTTAATGTATGTAAGTCTAGGTTCTTGAGTTTTAATTTGAACTCTAAATAAATTTGGAAAATCTTTAGTGCTTCTATTATTATTCACTCACATCTATATGTATGAATAGTATATATTAACATGCACACATATAACATCACATGAACATTGCAGTGTTATCAAAGAAAAGATAATATATGGAAAACTCTGTGTATAGCAATACGTATATCCTTTCTCCTATCGGTGTTACATGGGGACTGTGCCGATATTTTCCATATTAGCTTAGTTCTCTTTGAGCAATGTTTATTGAGGACTTACACTTCGTGCTAGGGGTCATTCATTCATTCCCACATTCAGCAAGTATTAACTGAGCATGTATAATTTACCAGGCACTGTTTAAGTGCTGAGATTTTTTAAAAAAAGCAAAAATTCCTGCCCTTTCCAGTTCATGTTCTAGAGTATATATATATTAATAAATACTCTGTGCTGTGCTTAGTCACTCAGTCATGTTCCTCTCTTTGTGACCCCATGGATTGTAGCCCACCAGGCTCCTCTGTCTGTGGGGATTCTCTAGGCAAAAATACTGGAGTGGGTTGCCATGCCCTCCTCCAGGGTATCGTCCCAGCCCAGGGATCAAACCCAGGTCAACAGATAATAAATAGTAAGCAAGATAAATAAGAAAACTCTAAACAGATAAATAATAAACAAGATGAATATAGTCTGTTAGATACTAAGTATTTGGGAAAAAGTAATGAAGATAAAGGAATCCTACGTGTTGGTTTAGGGGTGGGAGTTGTCGGTTTAGGCAGTGCAGCCAGAGAAGACCTTATTGAGAAGCTGGCTTGTGAGTAAAAACCTGAAGGATGTAGAAGAGACCTTGTCATGAGAACATGCGAGGGTAGAGAGCAGCAGAGAAATATTCCAGGTGAGAAGACTAAAAGGATCTGAAGCGTGAGTGTGTTAAAGAATTTGAGGAATTGCAAGGTGGCCAATGTGTGGTTAAGGTGGAATAAAAAAGAGAATAGTGAAGAGATTTCAGAGAGAAAGAATGGTTATGCAGGGGTGGGCTAGATCACTCAGAATCTACAGGTTTGGCTGCCCACGTAAGCTGGGAAGTTGCAGTGGATGCTGTTGGTGCTCTGACTAGATCCGCTCAACTGGGCCAGTACATCCACTCCCTGCTGCTGTGAGTGTTACACACACCCTGCTCTAACGTCACCCCCAGTGGCTCACAGTGATGACTGACTACCGCGCTGGCACAAAAGGTGGGGCTGACACCGTGGGACAACTCAGAGATCCCCAGGGGCTCAGGCTGAAGCTGGTTCCCAGCTGAGATTACGTCATTGCTTGGCTATTTCTCCTGTTACATTTTGCTTGCCTCCCTTTCTGTTCTGAGAGCGCTCCTTTTAATAAATCACCTGCCTCCAAATTCCTGTTTCAAGCTGTTGCCAGGAAATCCACCTAGGATAATTGTACCAAATGTCCTAGGAAGCAGACCCTAAGAATAGGGCTCTGGAATTGTATTACTCGCCAGCTAGATAGCAGTAAGGACCCCCATCACTGGTGGTGGGTGGAGGACCGCTAGTCACTGGCCTTCTGTAACAGTGTGGTTGCTAAGATGTTCACTCAAGGTAAAATCAGGTAGACTGTAGGTGGAAGGTGGTATACGGGCTGATTTAATCCCTTTGGAATTTGAGAGGTACCAAGAAATAATAACTAGGACTTGATCGTTGCAGAGCAACATTTTATTCTGAAGTACAGAATGTACCTGGGACTGGTTTTGAATTTGCCTCAATACCAATTCCACGTTAGACTTGTAAGTCTATGGTCTACGCACAATAAAGGGATGCTATTTCACTCAACGTTCTGTAAGATGGAGCAGAAATACTACCCAGTACCACTCTTACAACCTCAAAATACACACAAAAATGCATTCTTCTCTACTGTTTTGGTTAGGACGGTTTCTGCTGCAAATAACAGAAACCAACTCAAAACTAAGTAAACAACAGAGATAGTTAACAATCTAACCAGCTCTCCAGAGGTCAGGCAGCTGCAGGCTGATTTATTCTGTGGCTCAGTTGTCAAGAACCAGGTTATTTCTATTATTCTGCTCTACTATCAAAAGTGTTTTGGCTTTATCCTTGGTCGGCTTTCCTCATAATCACAGGATAAATCACTGTAATTCTAGGTATTTTATTCAGCCACAATAATGTCCATTCAGAGTCTTTAAAAAATGAGAATTTCCTCATCTTAAAAAATGTATATATATTTTTTTCTTTTTAATGTTATAGTGTGGAAATTTTCAGGCCACAAAATGTAGAAAGAGCAGTATAAGAAATCTTCATGTGCTCTCACTCAGATTTACCAGCTATCAGCTCTTGGTAAATCTTGTATTCGTAGTCTCACTCAATCTTCTACCACTACCACTGCCTGTATGTAAAATAATAATAACAATTATTATTAAATAATAATAACAATAATAACTAATTATCTAATCAGAAAGCAAATTTCCTCAACTGCCTCATAAAGGATTTTCTCCCTACCTTCAGTTTGTTTTTTGGCTCAGAATCTGAAGTCCACAAATTGCAGTTGGTTAATATCATGTGAAGAGTTGACTCACTGGAAAAGACTCTGATGCTGGGAGGGATTGGGGGCAGGAGGAGAAGGGGATGACAGAGGATGAGATGGCTGGATGGCATCACTGACTCAATGGACGAGAATCTGAGTGAACTCCGGGAGTTGGCGATGGACAAGGAGGCCTGGCGTGCTGGGATTCATGGGGTCGCAAAGAGTCGGACACGACTGAGCGACTGAACTGAACTGAATATATCCTTAAGTCTTTTTTCTATAGGTTCCCCCTCATCTCCCTTTTATTTCTCTTTGTAATTTTTTTTTTTTAATAAACTGAGTCCTTTAATCTATAGAATGACCAGATGATTCACAGTCTGGGTTTTGCTTATTGCCACTACATGTATTTTTTTGGTTTTATTTTCACATGTTCTTCTCCTCTGTACTGCCTATAAGTTGGTGTTTGGATCTAGAGGTTTGATCAGATTTAGGCTTATTGTTTGGACAGAATACTTCATAGCATTCCTGTATAATACTATCAGGGCTTACAATGTATAATTGTTTTTTTCTTTTTGATGAAGTCATCCATCCATTATTGGAATCACCTGTTATTTCACTAGCAGTTGTAAAATGGTGATATTGTAATTTTATCATTACATATGAGCAGGACTACTTCTATAATGGAGAACTTCATTTACAAACTCTTTGATTATACTGAGGTAGATTTCATATAGGAAAGATAGATTAAATAGTTGGGTTTTTTTTTTCCCTTTTTTTGGTGTGGACTATTTTTAAAGTTTTTATTCAATTTGTTACAGTATTGCTTCTGTCATGTTTTGGGGGGATTTTGGCCCCAGGAATTGAGGGCTCTTAGTTACCTAACCATGGATCTTGAGCCAGCATCACCTTCATTGGAAGGCGAAGTTTTAACCACTGGACCACCAGGGAAGTCCTGGATCTTTCTTTTTATTTCCAAGTTTCAAAACATGATGGCTCTCTAGCATGCTCCATAAGTGACCAATATATTATTTTTTGTGATCATTATGAACTCAGCAATTTAAACGTAAATTATATGCTTTAATCAATTGCAATTATTATCCTTATTAATACTCAGATTTCCCATCCATGACAAATGGGAGATTCTTGAATGCGCTTCCTGACTCTTTTTGACTTAAAACTAATAGTCTTAAATGGCTTCTTTGCTTTCTGTATATAGGCTATGAAAATCCTATCCCAAACCTGGAATCAGCTATTTCTTTAAGAAGCGTTGCTTTTTTTTTTTTTTTAGAAGCCTTGCTTCTTTTTTAATGTGATAGTAGTATTTAAGGATTTAAGTATTGAAACTACAATCTAGGCGACTAAGGGATGTCCTTTGCTACTGGGTTGGTCATTGTATTTAGGCCTTTAAGTAGACATAGTCATGTCATTTCACATTACCCCAAACAGCACTCTATGTAAATACTTGTTTCCCGTGAGAGTGTATTGTCAAATGTTCAGATTTTTGCTCACATGATGGATAAAAAATATCTAGTTTGGGTTTAATTTGCATTTCCTTTATTAACAGTAAGGTTGAACATTTTTTCATTTGTTTAAGAATCATGTATGTTTCTTTCATGCAAACTATTTGTTCATATCTTTAGTATATTTTCTATAGTGATGTCAATCCTTTTTTTATTTTTAGAAGTTCTTTATGTAACAGAGATAGTAAACTTTTGTTTATGATGTAGACAAAAATATAAATACTTTTTCAAGCTTGTCATTAATCTTCTTCATTTGCTTACAATGTTTTTGTAAAATAAGAGATTTTTAGTTTTTATATAATCAAATTGATTAATCTTTTTCTGTATTGTTTCTGAATTTTGAGCTATGATTAGTGTAGCAGATTGGGAAAAAAAAAGTAGCTACACATTTTTCCCTTGTATGCACACTCCTGTGAAGTGTGACTTTACATCTCTTCCTGTCAAGAGATGGGGACTATTTTTTCACCTCCTTGAATTTAGGCTTGCCTTGTACTTTGCTTGGTAGAATGCTGAGGAAGTGACCTCATGAGAGTTCTCCTTCTCTTGGATCTCTGAGTGGAAAAGCCTGGACTAGTCCATGAGGATGAGAGACCATGTGGAGAGAGAGGCCCCATCTATCACTGGCGCCAGCCACGGATCTGTGAGTGAGGCCCCCCTAGATCAGCATGCCTGATTGCTGCAATTGTGAGTGAGCCAGGCAAGACCAGATAAGAACCACCCAGCTGAACACAGACCAAATTGCTGGTCCTCAAAATTGTGAGCAAAAAAGATGGTTGTGTGTTAAGCCGTGAATCTGGAGCAGTTTAAGCAGAGGTGTGGTTAAGATATTAGGAAATAAATTTTTCAATTTGGTGCAGCCCAGCTTTCATATGTTGCATTTCACATTCCTTAACTGGGATGAAGAAAGAACTAGCTGTGTCCAGCAGATACAGAATTGATCTGGCTTAACCTCCTGGCCAGCTGTTGCCTTTTCTGAAATTTTTTTTTTAAACTTCTAAATGCCAACTGTGACTGTACACAGAGGATTTTTTTTCTTTTAAAACTCAATATTTATTGAAAATAATCTTTTCAAGTCTAACAGCAACTTATATTTTATTAACTTTTTTTGACTTTAACAACCAGTATAATGAAAGCTTAACAACAGTATTCTATAAGCAGCATTTTAACAATCAGACCACCGACTGATTTTAATAGAACAAAAAGATGCATTTACAGAAAAAGTCAAAATGGGAGAAATATAGAGTGTGGGGCCTAAGATGGAAAACCCATTGCAAAAGATAAAAATTGGCATCAGACAACCAAGTTACTTCTCTTTGATGAAGATAGAGATATAAAGGAAGAGTAAGTTTAGGAATATGTAACACACATTCTAATCATTGACATGCTCATGAAATTTAAATATTAGTTTAACTGTTGAAAGAAATGTATGGAGCAGTCTTGAACAGTGGATCTGAGGCAACTACTCTGTCCAGTTTTTCAAAATGTGAATTTTCTATTACAGTGTATTCCACAGCCAGGTTTTGAGAGTTGAAGCTGAATTCAAAGATTAGTTTCTGGATGTGTTAGCAGTTTCTGTGCCAAGTATTAGTCCTGTCAGATAGCATCTGTTGACCAGAGGCAACACTGTCCTGTATAATAAAGAACATCATACAATGTTTTCCCTCAGTTAAAAATCCCTCTAAAGAAATTTCTAGGAAAAAAATGTATTTATTTTAACTTTGGGGGTTAGTGAATATGCTGGAAGAATTTAGAAAGTTAAGCATTATTATTTGACTTTTTCACATAGATGTATAATTTTAAATATTCATTGCCCCTATTAGTGATTAAACTTAACCTGAAAAACTTAACCTTTATTTTCTGAGATTAAGTCATATGGAGTGATTTCTGCATTGTAGGATGAGAATAAAGAGGAAATTAACATTTAGGAGAAATTCGCTAGTGGTCTAGTGGTTAGGACTCTGAGCTTTCACTGCTGAGGGTGAGTGTTCAGTCCCTGGTTGCAGAATTAAGATACCACAAGACAGGCAGCGTGAACAACAATAATAAAAACAAAAGAATGACCAATTAAACTGATTATTAAAACTCATATTTAGATGATAATTTATTGAATTAATACTGAAGTGATTTTTATATGAAACTTTCAATAAGGAAAACAATATATTTTATAAGAACTCAAATAGTAGCAAAATATTCTGAAATTAAGCTTTTTTACAAATTTATCACCATCACATCTCTAACTCCTCCCAGTCCATTTCATCTCCAAACTGTCTCGAAATTGTCACCTTAGTTCAATTCCTCATACCTGCAGCCTCTTAGCAACTCTCCATATTGGTCAGTTCACTGTTATTTTTCTAGAATGGTTAGTTGATCCTGTTATCTCCCAGTTTAAACTCTTTGCTAACCCACCAATATCTGATTGAGGACATTTGAATTTGTGACTACTTTGCAGTCAAAATTCTTATTATATGGTATGATATTTAGGGCCTTCCACAAACCACAACTGTCCAATATCTGTTCAATCTTATTTTTTTTGTCTTTACTCCTATTTTCCTACAACTTCCAGGCACCTCCCCTCTCCCATGACCCAAACAGCCTCAATGATTTGGCATCATCGTTACTTGAATTTCGTATCCTGTATTTTGCCTCAGAGAACTTGTACACATGGTTCACTCCAAATGGAAAGACTCTCTCAATCCCTCAGCTAGCTCAACTTCTTTCTGATTACTCAATTCAAACGTTATCTGCTCTGCAACACTTTTCCTCACCTGACTGAGCGGAAGCCACCACACCTTCTTTTGTGTCAGTCTATACCTCACTCTGGGGGCTTACCAGGTGGCGCTGGTGGTAAAGAACCCGCCTGCCAATACAGGAAAGATCCCCTGAGGAGGGCACGGCAACTCACTCCAGTATTCGTGCCTGGAGAATGCCATGGAGAGAAGCCCGGTAGACTATGGTCCATAGGGTGGCAAAGACTCAGACACAACTGAAGCTACATAGCATGTATGTACACACTTCATGCTCTTATTGCGCTTATCATTTTGCTTTCCAGTCATCTGTTTATATTTTGGAACCTCTAAGAGACTGAAATTTGCCTGCGATGAAAGACCATGTTGCATGCATGCAACTAAGCACGCATGCATGCTAAGTCTCTTCAGTCGTGTCTGACTCTGTGCGACCCCAAAGACGGCAGCCCACCAGGCTCCCCTGTCCCTGGGATTCTCCAGGCAAGAAGGAGTGGGTTGCCATTTCCTTTTCCAGTGCATGAAAGTGAAACGTGAAAGTGAAGTCGCTCAGTGGTGTCTGACTCTTAGTGACCTCATGGACTGTAGCCTACCAGGCTCCTCTGTCCATGGGATTTTCCAGGCAAGAGTACTGGAGTGGGGTGCCATTGCTTTCTCCAAAGACCATGTTAAGGCCCTCAGTAAGTGTTTCGTGAATGAAATCATGATACTCTCAGAGTTTGGCCTGTTTTGTAGAGTTGCTTCTATGAAACTGCTGATATTTGGCCATTCTTGACCTATCAAAATGGCATTTTTTATAAAATTCAACCTAAATACATTCCAAGAGGTAAATCTTGAGAAACGTTCAGATTGCCGATGTTATTAAAATATTTATAATTTTGATTGTAAACACAGAATTTTCTAAGAGTATTTGGAAAATCAACTGAAGAAATCCCCAATTGTAGACAAACACACACACACACACACACACACATATATATATATATATTTTTTACTTTTTTATTTTTGGTAAAGAAATCAGCCTATATTTTTCCTCTTTTAGTACCAAGCCCACTTGTCATTTTGAACTGAATTTTCATTCCATTTGCACTTTTTTTTTTTAAAGAAAACATTACTTCATAGATCTCTTGCTAAGGTTTCCATCCAGACCTTTTCCTTCCTGCCTTTGTTGACAGGCAAGCACAGGTTTTTGGTTCAATAGTGCTCTGGGAAGACTTTTCAGCTTTGGAACAGGCATCACCATGTTAATCAATTTACATGAGAACTGTAGCTGCAGGCAGATTCCAGTGCAATCACACGCGCCACCTCACATTACTTTAGCTTCACTGTTCCTGAAGAGATTGTTTCCCAAGTATTCAACATGACTCCACAACAATGACTGTCTCTGTCCTGAAGGGAGAAAGTTGAACAGAAATACCCAATATCTTCATATGATTCCTCAAAATTCATTCAAAAATCAAGTCAGTATAATAAAGTTAATCTGGGAGCTTATATAAGTTTTTGTAAAAACATTTCTCGTCCAACAAAAACTCACTTCAAAAGATTTATCCATGAAAACAGTAGTAGTGAAGCAGAGTTCATCTGACTCTTTTTTACCTATTGGCTATTTTGTTACTGTAATATTTTTTGCTTCTCCCCGAAAGTCAATTTCCTCATAACTCAGCATTAATTGGAAGCAGAACTTCTCATACTCTTAGTGCATGCAACTGGCCATCATCCGGACTGTGTGCATTATCTTTGTATGGATGAGTTCTGTCTAGTCGAGTTTCCATAGCTTTCAGTGTAATATAAATATATGGTGAAAAATGAAGGTAGTTGTGTGATTGTTAACTATACTAGATATGAAAACTTATAAAGCTATAGCAATTAAAGTATTAATAGTTGGTATAGCTGAATAGTGGAGAAGGAAATGACAATCCTTTCCAGTATGACTGAGCTACTAAGCAACAGTAATAGCTAAAGAGATGAACAAAGAGCAGTGGAAAAAAATAAGCAGCTGACAAACAAGCCGACATATATCTGAATAGGAGTACTATGATTGGTTTGGAATCACTGAGGAAATGATGAACTCTTTAGTAAGTGATACAGGGACTACTGAATATCCATATGAAAAAATAAAATAAAACTAGCTTCTTATCTCACAACACACACAAAAAAGTCCAGATGGATTAACAATTTAAAAGTGAGAAGAAAAATTCTAAAATTTTTGGAAGGAAATATTTCTTTGACTTCAGGAAAGAGAAGGATCCCTCAAGACACAAAATTACAAAGCAAAAGAAAAAGATTGATACATTTGATTACATTAATATAAAACCTCTATACAATAAAAATAACCATGATGAAAGTGAAAAGATAAGCCACAAGATATAAAACCTTCAAGATATAAGAATCTAGGCTATTTCAAGAATTTCTACCAATAAATAGAAAAAGAGAAACATCCTTAGCAGCAATTCACAAAGAATAAGAATTCATAGATGAAAGAAGCTAAATGGCTAATATATATACGAAAAGATTCTCAATTTTACTGGTAACCAATAAGAGAGCAAACAAAAACAATAATATGCAAAAAAATGCATACTATCACATTTGTAAAAACTTCAAAAATCTAATAGTACCACTTCAGTTCAGTTCAGTCACTCAGTCATGTCTGACTCTTTGTGACCCCATGGACTGCAGCATGCCAGGCCTCCCTGTCCATCACCAACACCTGGAGTTTACTCAAACTCATGTCCATTGAGTCAGTGATGGCATCCAACCATCTCATCCTCTGTCGTCCCCTTCTCCTCCCACCTTCAATCTTTCCCAGCGTCAGGGTCCTTTCCAGTGATTCAGTTCTTTGCATCAGGTGGCCAAAGTATTGGAGTTTCAGCTTCGGCATCAGTCCTTCCAATGAATATTCAGGACTGATTTCCTTTAGGATGGACTGGTTGGATCTCCTTGCTGCCTGAGGGACTCTCAAGAGTCTTCTTCAACACCACAGTTCAAAAGCATCAATTCTTTGGCACTCAGCTTTCTTCACAGTCCAACTCTCACATCCATGTATGACTAACTGGAAAAACCATAGCTTTGACAAGAAAGACCTTTGTTGACAAAGTAATGTCTCTGTTTTGAAATAAGCTGTCTAGGTTGGTCATAACTTTCCTTCCAAGGAGTAAGCATCTTTTAATTTCCTGGTTGCAGTCACCATCTGTAGTGATTCTGGAGCCCCCAAAAATAAAGTCTGACACTGTTTCCACTGTTTCCCCATCTGTTTCCCATGAAGTGATGGGACCGGATGCCATGATCTTCGTTTTCTGAATGTTGAGCTTTAAGCCAACTTTTTCACTCTCCTCTTTCGCTTTCATCAAGAGGCTTTTTAGTTCCTCTTCACTTTCTGCCATAAGAGTGGTGTCATCTGCCTTCTGAGGTTATTGATATTTCTCTGCATATAAGTTAAATAAACAGGGTGACAATATACAGCCTTGATGTACTCCTTTTCCTATTTGGAACCAGTCTGTTGTTCCATGTCCAGTTCTAACTGTTGCTTCCTGACCTGCATATAGGTTTCTCAAGAGGCAGGTCAGGTGGTCTGGTATTCCCATCTCTCTCAGAATTTTCCACAGTTTGTTGTGATCCACACAGTCAAAGATTGGCATAGTCATTATAGCAGAAATAGATGTTTTTCCGGAACTCTTTCGCTTTTTTGATGATCCAGAAGATGTTGGCAATTTGATCTCTGGTACCTTTGCCTTTTCTAAATCCAGACTGAACATCTGGAAGTTCACAGTTCATGTACTGTTGAAGCCTGGCTTGGAGAATTTTGAGCATTACTTTACTAGCGTGTGAGATGACTGAAATTGTGCAGTAGTTTGAGCATTCTTTGGCATTACCTTTCTTTGGGATTGGAATGAAAACTGACCTTTTCCAGTCCTGTGGCCATTGCTGAGTTTTCCAAATGTGCTGGCATATTGAGTGCAACACTTTCACAGCATCATCTTTTAGAATTTGAAATAGCTCAACTGGAATTCCATCACCTCCACTGGCTTTGTTCATAGTGATGCTTCCTACCGTGCACTTGACTTCACATTCCAGGAAGTCTGGCTCTAGGTGAGTGATCACACCATCGTGATTATCTGGGTACCAAGGGATGTGTATAAATATTCAATGTTTATTGGTAGATCCAATTTGAAAAGGAATTTGGCAAAATCTAGTAAAGATGAATATACCCTGTGACCCAACAATTCCATTTTTAGGAATATATTCTAGAAATGGAAACTCTCACATGTGCTCTTGATGATATGTACCAGAATGGTCAGAGAAAACTGTAATAGTGAATAAAATAAAAATAGCCTAAATGAATCTCAATAGAAAATGGAAAAATGATTTTGTTCATTGGTATAATTGTGTCCTGGAAAATTGAGATTTTGGGTCAATATTCAATCTAGCTCTTTATTCATTTTTCTACATGGTTACAAAGAGGAATACCCTTATTCTATTAAATATACTTTATAATCAATTATATATGTCTCATTAATAAGAAAAAGTTTAAGGAGTTGCCTGGTTGCCCAGTGGCTAGGATTTCACCGTGGTGGCCTGGGTTCAATCCCTGGTTGGTGAAGTGAGATCCCACAAGCCATGTGGCTTAGCAGGGAAAAGAAAAGTTCGGTGTTTTACATTAGCAGTCAGGTGACAGTGACTAAATATGACAAAGTTATTGAGCGAAATCAACCTCCTATGCAAACCTAATTTATAAAGTAAACAATTTCCTGCAGCAAACATTTTAGCAAACATAATTACTTACTCAAGTAAACCTTTAACAACTTTTTTGGTAATTTTTAGTAAAGAAACTTAGAAAAGTTATTTTCTGTTGATAGGATAGAAAAAAATATATATATAGATTTCACTTAAATTTTTGGTAACTGGTATGCAAATACAGTATTAATCCTTACATTTCTTTCCAAAGAAAGAATACATTGTTAATGTGGTTCTTAAAGTTCTCAAAATCTCCTTTCATTGGCTTCTTAAAATTTTCTACTAAGTGCCATTGAAATTTATGATCTATTATTTCAACTTCTAATCAATAATGAATTTTAAAAATGGAGGATTATACATTTGTATAAGCAGAAAAGCACTGAGGTAGGTGGGAAGAATGTGAGTAGTATATAGCAGTGAAAATGAAAGAAATAAAATGACATATATCAACATGGATAAATCTTAAAAATATAATGTTGAATGGAAAATGCAAGTTGTCTGTAATGTATAATTGTTGTTTACGTTCCTTAGTTGTGTCTGACTCTTTGTGACCCCATGGACTATAGCCTGCAAGTCTCCTCTGCCCATGGGATTTCCCAGGCAAGAATACTGCAGTGGGTTGCCATTTCCTTCTCCAGAGAATCTTCCCTACCCAGGGATCTAACTCACGTCTCCTGCATTGACAGGTGGAATCTTTACCACTGAGCCACCAGGAAGATGTGAGAATTAATACAGAGAAATGTAGAAGCAGGTAGAAAGAAGAGGCAATGATTACAGATTTATGAGTAAGTTTATTGAATATAAACCCTTCTAGTACTTTAAACCATCCACTCAAAGTTAATCATTCACTACAATGACTTCAGTCAGCTGTCATTTTAAAGGAGAATGAATATTATATTTCTTTAACAGGGAAAAGAAGTATAGTAATGAGAATTCATTCAATTATAATGTAATTGACTCCTACTTAAAACATCTTAGAACTTAGGAAAAGACATAGAGGGAATCCTTTTCTGCCTCCCTACACGAGTCCCCGGGAACTCTGTAGGAGACACAGAAAACATGAATAAATTGCAATTCCCTACCACATTCTCCACTCTCAGAAAAGATAAAACCAGGAACGTCAGTGTCTAGGACTCCATGCTTCCAATGCCAGGTAGCGGGGTGGGAACAAATCTGATTCTTGCTTAGGAAACTAAGATCCGACATGCCACCCTGCATAGCCAAAAAATAACAATAAAAAATTTTTTTAAAAAAGATAATACCAGTTAGGCACGTCCCCAGTCACTTTTGGCTTGGAAGCAGAGCTGCAAGTGACAGCCAAAATGCTCTCCCCAGCCAAAAGAGGCAGACAAGAAGCTGTCTTCTCTCCTCCTGTGGACTCCTGTCATATAGGAGGTGAGAGAATCCTGGTGTGGGCCCAGGTATGAATGATAAATGACCCAGTGGAAGGAGAGTTGAATCATGGTGTATGATGGTACGGATAAAGGCATTATAGCTGGGTTTTTTTGTTTTCCTCTTTGAGATTTTAAGGATTGCCTGTTACTTGCTTTTTTCTCCCTTGGCAAGTTTTAATTTTACAAAAATTCCTTTCCTCGAAATGGTTTGAAAATATTTGATTTTCTTCCAGGCATTTTATTGAAGCAATTTCCTGCTTTATTTTTTAAAAAATGTAAAATGTGGAATGGGGATAAAAAAAAGATCTACCTGACTTTAGAACAAATCATGCTTATTTAAGCCTTATCCAAAGTATCCCAAGAAAACTGCATGCTTACCATCTTTCATAGTTGGTTGAAAAAGTAAAAACAAAAAAGTTTGTTACTTGATTGCCCTATAATAAATATGGAAAATGATTCCAATTTCATTTTGAGCCTGCCCAAGTTATAGGACTGAGTACTTTCTTATGATTTCTTTCTGAAATCTGTTACAGGTTCTGTGATTTCCTGAGTGATCAAAGACCTGTGATTATGCCCCTCTGCATAACCTCTCAACTGGAAATTTTTTTTTTTATATCAACTGGAAATTTAAGAACAGCTTTTCTCCTCAGCCATAGGTGTTGCAGATTAGAGGCTAGATTCTCATTTTTTGTTGTCAACAGGATATTGGGAATGGGCCGTCCTGATCTTGGAAGAGAAAGAAATGGTCCAGATTGTCCGGAGCAGTTGTTTAGTTTGCTAAGTCGTGTCCGACTCTTTGCAACCCCATGGACAACATATAGACCACCACCAACATATGGACCACATATATATATATATATATATATATATAAATTTTATTTAATTAATTAAATTAAATGTTTGGGATTTGCAGGTGATTCCTGTAGGGGGCACTGCTACTGTTCTAATTAGGGTGTATGCCCCAGTAGGCTGGATTTGCTACCTAGAGCACTAACCAGGTGGATATAAGGTTATATTACCTTAGTTATCACAGAGCTGGGACTTGTTTGGACAGGACCATTGCTTTTCTGGTCTTTTTCCACAGTTAATGCTGTCTTCAGGACTAAAGCATTCCCATGCTTTCACATGAACCAAAAAAAAAAAATTAACGTAGGTGTTAGATAATCAGAACACTAGTACCTAGAGGCAATGCTTTTTGCCATTAGTCAAATATTTTATTTGTCTCAGTTAACCCATCTGGACTGCTTTGAACTATTTTTCGACTGCAGAAAGTTTCACTTTATTTTAAGGCAATAGAACATAAGACAATTATGATATTCTTGGGCATTTCCTTGGTTCAGAAGTGAGAAATACAAAATGAGGCTTTTATTAGATGATTTGAATTTAAATTTTAATTTTTCAGGGGGAATAATACATACATCTACAGCCTAACCATTAAATTCTAGACTGGTTCCAAATAGGAAAAGGAGTACATCAGGGCTGTATATTGTTACCCTGCTTATTTAACTTATATGCAAAGTACATCATGAGAAGCACTGGGCTGGAAGAAGCACAAGCTGGAACCAAGATTGCCAGGAGAAATATCAAGAACCTCAGATATGCAGATGACACCACCCTTATGGCAGAAAGTGAAGAGGAACTAAAAAGCCTCTTGATGAAAGTGAGAGAGTGAAAAAGTTGGCTTAAAGCTCAACATTCAGAAAATGAAGATCATGGCATCTCGTCCCATGACTTCATGGGGAATAGATGGGGAAACAGTGGAAACAACGTCAGACTTTATTTTTCTGGGCTCCAAAATCAGTGCAGATGGTGACTGCAGCCAGGAAATTAAAAAGACGCTTACTCCTTGGAAGGAAAGTTATGACCAACCTAGACAGCATATTCAAAAGCGGAGACATTACTTTGCCAACAAAGGTCCATCTAGTCAAAGCTATGGTTTTTCCAGTGGTCATGTAGGGATGTGAGAGTTGGACTGTGAGGAAAGCTGAATGCCAAAGAATTGATGCTTTTGAACTGTGGTGTTGGAGAAGACTCTTGAGAGTCTCTGGGACTGCAAGGAGATCTAACCAATCCATCCTAAAGGAGATCAGTCCTGGGTGTTCTTTGGAAGGAATGATGCTAAAGTTGAAACTCCACCACTTTGGCCACCTCATGCAAAGAGTTGACTCATAGGAAAAGACCCTGATGCTGGGAAGGATTGGGGGCAGGAGGAGAAGGGGACGACAGAGGATGAGATGGCTGGATGGCATCATCGACTCGATGGACATGAGTCTGTGTAGGCTCCGGGAGCTGGTGATGGACAGGGAGGCCTGGAGTGCTGCAATTCATGGGGTCACAAAGAGTTGGACATGACTGAGTGACTAAACTGAGCTGAACTGATAACCCTTTAAGAGATATCATTATTTGAAAGGTATTTTCTAATATTCTTTCCATCTCTCCCCACTCCCCTGTAAAAAAACTGTAAAACCCTAAGCAAGATTACAACTGGACCATGCAAAGGATGATTTATATTTCTGAAATCTGGTTACTTCTGTCTAGAACCAAGTCAAAAGTCCCTCTCTTGGGAAAGAGTCAAATTTTCTGGAGGACACATAGGAGCAAGGAGGGAGTTAAATCACTCCTGAGCACCAGTGGGATGATAGGGCACCCTCACTCTTGACTTGCTAGAATGAGCTAGTAAAAAGCTTTCCTTTAGATGAAAACATGCTTGACTCAAAGATCACTGATTCCAGACCTTGCCTGCCCTTCACTGTGGCTTCCAGGGTCCTTGCTTCCCTGCCAAGGACAGCTATTGTACTCAAACTCAGATAGAATCACAAGTCAAGGGCCTGGCTGGGTGCTCACTCATACATTCTTTCTTTCATTCATTCATCTTTACATAAGTCATTTTTTAGTACCTGCTACATGGCAGGAAGTGTTCTAAACAGACACCAAAACAGACAAAAATGCTCATCTTCAACAGACTTCTATTCAAAGGTACATTTCTATTAGCTCTGGTGCTCTGCTTTCTGTTTCCATGGCTACTTATATAGATGTCTGCAAGTATGGCTGGGGCTTGGTGTTTCTTCCAGGCACTTTGCTGCTGCTGCTACTGCTAAGTCACTTCAGTTGTGTCCAACCCATAGATGGCAGCCCACCAGGCTCCCCCATCCCTTGGATTCTCCAGGCAAGAACACTGGAGTGGGTTGCCATTTCCTTCTCCAATGCATGAAAGTGAAAAGTGAAAGTGAAGTCGCTCAGTCATGTCCGACTCTTAGCGACCTCATGAACTGCAGTCTACCAGGCTCCTCCATCCATGGGATTTTCCAGGCAACAGTACTGGAGTGGGGTGCCATTGCCTTCTCAAAGGCACTTTGCTACATGCTAGCAAAGTAATGCTCAAAATTCTCCAAGCCAGGCTTCAAAATCATGAACGGTGAACTTCCAGATGTTCAAGCTGGATTTAGAAAATGCAGAGGAACCAGAGATCAAATTGCCAACATCTGCTGGATCACAAAAGCAAAAGAGTTCCAGAAAAACATCTGCCTTATTGACTACACCAAAACCTTTGGCTGTGTGGATCACAACAAACTGGAAAATTCTTAAAGAGATGGGAATACCAGACCACCTTACCTGCCTTCTGAGAAATCTGTATGCAAGTCAAGAAGCAACAGTTAGAACCGGATGTGGAACAATGGACTGGTTCCAAAGTGGGAAAGGAGTACTTCAAGGCTGTATATTGTCACCCTGCTTATTTAACTTATGTGCATAGTATTACATTATGTGAAATGCCGAGCTGGATGAACCACAAGCTGGAATCAAGATTGCTGGGAGAAATATCAATAACCTCAGATATGCAGATGACAACACCCTTATGGGAGAAAGCGGAGAGGAACTAAAGAGCCTCTTGATGAAAGTGAAAGAGGAGAGAGAAAAAGTTGGCTTAAAATAAAACATTCAAAAAACTAAGACCATGGCATCCGGTCCCATCACTTCATGACAAATAGATGGGGAAACAATGGAAACAGTGACAGACTTTGTTGTCTTGGGTTTCAAAATCACAGCAGATGGTGACTGCAGCCATGAAATTAAAAAATGCTTGCTCCTTGAAAGAAAAGCTATGACAAACCTAGACAGCATATTAAAAAGCAGAGATTACTTTGCTGACAAAGGTCCGTCTAATCAAAGCTATCGTTTTTCCAGTAGTCACATATGGATGTGAGAATTGGACCATAAAGAAAACTGAGTACCGAAGAACTGATGCTTTGAACCGTGGTGTTGGAGAAGACTCTTGAGAGTCCCTCAGGCAGCAAGGAGATCCAACCAGTCCATCCTAAAGGAAATCAGTCCTGAATATTCATTGGAAGGACTGATGCTGAAGCTAAGCTCCAATACTTTGGCCACCTGATGCGAAGAGCTGACTCACTGAAAAAGACTCTGATGCTGGGAAGATTGAAGGCAGGAGGAGAAGGGGACGACAGAGGATGAGATGGTTGGATGCCATCACTGACTCAATGGACACAAATCTGAGCAAGCTCAGGACGTTGGTGATGGACAGGGAAGCCTGGTGTCCTGCAGTCCAGGGGGTCACAAAGAGTCAGACACGACTGAGTGACTGAACTGAACTGAACTTTTAGAAGTGACCTCCTCAGTGTGGTGCTTCTGATTGATTACTTGCAGACACTTCCCCCGCTGCAAGGCATTTCATAGTATTTAGGGAGGGAGAAATTCGTGCCTCAGCTTACACTGTGCCCCAGCCAATGATTCAATGTACTCCAATGTACAATGATTCAGTGTACCTCCAATGATTCAAGTACTTTGGAAAGGTCTGGATCATCAGCTACATTGTCCCTTCTCTACAGTAAATTTTTCCCCAAGGATTTTCCTCTCTCACTGCCACTTTTTAAAAATTAATTTTTATTGGATTATAGCTGCCTTGGGCTTCACAGATGGCTCAGTGGTAAAGAATCTGCCTGCCAAACAGGAGAAATGGTTTCAGTCCTCTGGTTAGGACGATCCCCTGGATAAGGAAATGGCTACCACTCCAGTATTCTTGCCTGGGAAATCCCATGGATAGAGAAGCCTGGTGGGCTAAAGTCCATGGGGTCACTAAAGAGTCAGATACAACTTAGTGACTAAAATAGCAACAATCTTGTGAAGTAAGGGATAATTTTTTAAATTGGAAGATAATTGCTTTACAATGCTGTGTTAGTCACTGTACAGCAAAATGATTCATATATATATATAGCATATGCTTATCTTCTCTTTTTTGGATTTCTTTCCCATTTAGGTCACCATAGAGTATTGAGTAGAGTTTCCTGTGCTATACAGTACATTCTCATTAATTATCTATTTTGTATATAATATCAAAAGTATATATATGTCAATCCCAATCTCCCAATTCCTCCCACCTGCTCTTTTCCCCTTTGGTATTCATCCATTTGTTCTGTATGTGCATGTCTCTAGTTCTGCTTGCAAATAAGTTTTTCTGTCTCATTTTTTCTAGATTTCACATATATGTGTTAATATACAATACCTGTTTTTCTCTTTCTGATGTATTTCACTCTGTATGATAGTCTCTAGGTCCATTCACGTCTCTGTAAATGACCTAGTTTTGTTTCTTCTTATGGCTGAGGAATACTCCACTGAATATATGTACCATATCTTCATCCTTTCCTCTGTTGATGAACGTTTAAGTTGCTTCCATACCCCAGCTATTGTAAATAGTGCTGCAACGAGCCCTGGGGTGCATGTGTCTTTTTGAATTATGATTTTCTCTGTATATGGCCAGTATCTCCCACTGTCATTTTAACTGTACGACTCTTACCAGGCTTCCCACAGCCTTCTTGTGCATGTGCAACAAATGCGATCTTGAAAGGGAGGGTCTACGTCCCAAACTCTAATCTCACAAAGGTTCCTGTTTTTTTTTCTCCCACCTCTATGTAATTTTGTAGATGTAAATAAAAATGAGAATAGAATGCTCTCCAGCTTCACTGGACAGCATCCAAGCTCAAAGTCCAGTGGTTGTTGCCTCTCTTTATCTATGTGTCTAAGCTCCTTTGTTAACCTAAAATAATCTCCCATTATATATGAAATGTTTCTGTTGTTCATTTGCTCAGTTGTGTCCAACTCTTTGTGATCCCATGGATTCTAGCACTCCAGGCTTCCCTGTCCTTCACAGTTTCCTGGAGTTTGCTCAAACTCATGTCCACTGAATCACTGATACCATCCAGCAATCTCATCCTCTGTCGCTCCCTTCTCCTCCTGTTCTCAGTCTTTCCCAGCATCAGGATCTTATCCAATGAGTCTACTCTTTGCATCAGGTGGCTAAAGGATTGGAGCTTCAGCTTTAGACTCAGTCTTTCCAATGAATATTCAAGGTTGATTTCCTTTAAGATTGAAATATAATATATATATATACACATACATAGATATAATAAACATTTCTACTAAAGGTGACTTTTTTAAAAGCTATTTGAATATTTTCTGGTTTTTATTTTAAATTATGTTATTTCCATGTGCTTGCTTCAGCAGCACATATACTAAAAGTAAGCTCTTCCCAATTTTCATTGTAATATATAATCCTTTTTAATTAAAAAATAAATGTAGAGAGACAAGAATATAAGCAATGTTTTACTAACCAAAGGAAATGATACTTATAATTCCATTACATTTTACATATTCCTATCTCGCAAAAATATTTTAAAATAATTTTTAAACAAATTATTGCTCCCCATACAGAAAAACATAGAGTATTAAAAAGTTCCCAGTTTTTCCCCCCAATAGCATTGTTTAATCAATAAATTGTGGCTGTCCTCCTAGAAATTCCTATGCGTACTTAATTTTCAGTCTTTTTGAAAACATAGGGCTTTGGGGGGAGGTTGGTTTACAAAATGTTATCTTTCTTTTTTTTCAGTAATTATGTTGAGGCATATTTTACATATCATATATTTCACTCAAGTGTAGAATTCAGTAATTTTTTTTTTTTTTTTTTTGCCACACTATGTGGCTTGTGAAGTCTTAGTTCCCCAACCAGGGATTGATCCTGGCCTTCCATATTGAGAACATGGAATCCTAACCACTGGACCATGAGGGAATTCCCTCTGATTTTTAATACAATTATTTTACTGTTTTACATGTGCAACTATCCCCATGTATACCCATGTTTTAAAATACTTCCATCACTCAAGATCCTTAACACACATTTACTGTCAACCTCTGTTCACCTCAACCCAGGCATATACTAATTTACTTTCTGTTTAGAGTTTTGCATTTTCTGAGCATTTTATATAAATGGAATCATACAATATGTAGTCTCTTGTATCTACATTCTTTCACTTAGCATAACACATTTTCAAAAAGTGGAGAAAAATGTTTATAAATACTTAATAAGTTTTATTTGAAAATTACCTCTCACAGGTAAATACAAAGAAGTTTTATTACTGTCAATGTTAAGGCAAGAACTAACAATAATTTTCAGCCATTGAGAACCAATGCAAGATATCCAAATTTTTTGCATTCCACTCTTCCCTCTAGTGGCCAAGATGAAAAAAGCATACTGTGTTTGTTGCTAGTCCAAACACATTCTAGATTCTTCAAATCCTCCTGAATGATAGACACTACATTTGGGAATTTCATGTGAGAGAGATTTCCTTTTTGTTTATTAGAGGCCTTTTATAAAGCAAGTTTCCTGAGAGGCATAATTTATCATTCTCTGCAGTTCTTCCCACCATCAAATTTACTAGCCTCCCCATGTGGAGGGATTTAGTATTAGAATTAAGAACTCAAAATGTGGCATCCAATTGCCCAAGTTCAAATTTCAGCTCTGCCACCTCCTAGTTATGGGACCTGGGGCGAGTTACCTGCAAGTTAGTGGCTGAGTTTCTTCTGTAAAATGAGGCTATAGTAATACCTGCCTCATGGTGTTATTGTGAGGACTCAATGGATTAAGATGTCTGGAACTCCTTAGAATGTCCTGGCACATGGTGGGAGTTGAATAAATAGTACATATTTTTCATTCCGGGATTCCCTGGTAGCTCAGCTGGTAAATAATCTGTCTGTGATGCAGGAGACCTCTGTTTGATTTTTGGATTGGGAAGATCTCCTGGAGAAGAGATAGGCTGCCCACGCCAGTATTCTTGCCTGGAGAATCCCCATGGACAGAGGAGCCTGGCGGGCTACAGTCTATGGGGTTGCAAAGAGTTGGACATGATTGAGCAACTAAGCACAGCACAGCAGAGCATCCTGGGTTCCATTTTTTCTGCCGTCATTCCTGCTGCAGTAAATGCCCATGCCAGCCCTTCCCTGAGCTCTCCTATTGTCCCCACCCTTCTTCCCAGTGATTTTGCTCTGGCAATTTTCTTATCTTTCTCTGTTCTGTGATTTCCTCCTCTTCACCTGATCATCCTGCTTCCTTCCATCACCAGTTCATGCCAAAGACGATCCCTGCAAACTTGTGATCAGTCCCCTGCTTAAATCCCTACAGTGTGCCGCCACTCAGCAACCTGAGTATTTAAAACATATTAACCAAAATTTTCTGTTTCTGCTCAGAATTAATGTTTTGTGGGGCTGAGTAATTGGCATGTTGTGTGTGATGGATGCTGAAAGGCTTTCTTGTCAAAGAAAGGCCACCAGGGAACTCACCAATATGGCCCACCTTTTAACTAATCCTCCATAACACAATTTAAACCATTGTTTTATCGGGCAGGACTTCAACACAGAAAATAACTTACAACTACAGCTCAATCCCAAATCTATCCTGGAGTCTTGGTCCAAGTGAGCACCCTGCTTGGCTCAAGCACTATTGTTATTGATCTCAGAGAACTTGCTCTTTCACCCAAAGATCTGCTTCATTACTCGAATCTTGCCCTTCTGTCTCAGAAGCCAGACACCACAACACTCAGTCCCTGCAGAGTCTCAGAGAGTAGGAAGACTTCTGTCCCAAGTCACAGTCCACTTCTCTTAAGTCCTCAGCTTCTTCTGTGCCTGAACCAACTTTTCCCCAAGTTGAGCAATAGTGGGAACATATTTGGTCAGAGAAAAGTTCACCTCCACATATAGTTGTGAATTCTGGCCCTCTTGTTCTTAGAGTGCAGTTCAAAAGTATATTTTCCAAAGTTTTAGTTATATAGTGTTAAGTAGTATTATGGGTAGGCGTAAACCAATCGGTTACACAATTCCCAGTGAACTAAATCAAGCCCTAAGATCATGGCATCTTGTCCCATCACTTCATGGCAAATAGAAAGGGGAAAAAGTGAAACTAGTGACAGATTTTATTTTCTTAGGCTCCAAAATCACTGTGGACAGTGACTGCAGCCATAAAAATTTTAATGTTTGCTCTTTGAAAGGAAAGCTGTGATAAACCTAGACAGTGTATTAAAAAACAGAGATATCACTTTGCCTACAAAGTTCCATATATAGTCAAAGCTTTATTGACTATGTCAAAGCCTTTGACTGTGTGGATCACAATAAACTGTGGAAAATTCTTAAAGATATGGGAATACCAGACCACCTGATCTGCCTCTTGAGAAACCTATATGCAGGTCAGGAAACAACAGTTAAACTGGACATAGAACAACAGACTGGTTCCAAAAAGGAAAAAGAGTACGTCAAGGCTGTATATTGTCACCCTGCTTATTTAACTTCTATGCAGAGTACATCATGAGAAACATTGGGCTGGAAGAAGCACAAGCTGGAATCAAGATTGCCGGGAGAAATATCAATAACCTCAGACATGCAGGGGAGGCTTCCTTGGTAGCTCAGATGGTAAAGTGTCTGCCTACAATGAGGGAGACCTGGGTTCAATGAAGGAAATGGCAACCCACTCCAATATTCTTGCCTGGAAAATCCCATGGACTGAGGAACCTGGTAGGCTACAGTCCATTGGGTCGCAAAGAGTCGGACACGACTGAGTAACTTCACTTACTTCACTTCACTTCAGACATGCAGATGACACCACCCTTATGGCAGAAAGTGAAGAGGAACTAAAAAGCCTCTTGATGAAAGTGAAAGAGGAGAGTGAAAAAGTTGGCTTAAAGCTCAACGTTCAGAAAACGAAGATCATGGCATCTGGTCCCGTCACTTCCTGGGAAATAGATGGGGAAACAATGGAAACAGTGTCAGACTTTATTTTTCTGGGCTCCAAAATCACTGCAGATGGTGAGTGCAGCCATGAAATTAAAGATGCTTACTCCTTGGAAGGAAAGTTATGACCAACCTAAACAGCATATTCAAAAGCAGAGATATTACTTTGCCAACAAACGTCCATCTAGTCAAGGCTATGGTTTTTCCAGTGGTCATGTATGGATGTGAGAGTTGGACTATGAAGAAAGCTGAGTGCCAAAGAATTGATGCTTTTGAACTGTGGTGTTGGAGAAGACTTTTTGAGAGTCCCTGGGACTGCAAGGAGATCCAACCAGTCCATTCTAAAGGAGATCAGTCCTGGATGTTCTTGGAAGGACTGATGCTGAAGCTGAAACTCCAGTACTTTGGCCACCTCATGCAAAGAGTTGACTCATAGGAAAAGACCCTGATGCTGGGGGGGATTGGGGGCAGGAGGAGAAGGGGATGACAGAGGATGAGAGGCTGGCATCACTGACTCGATGGCCATGAGTTTGAGTGAACTCCAGGAATTGGTGATGGACAGGGAGGCCTGGCGTGCTGCGATTCATGGGGTCGCAAAGAGTTGGACACGACTGAGCGGCTGAGCTGAACTGAACTTGGTTTTTCCAGTAGTCGTGTATGATGTGAGAGTTGGACCACAAAGAAGGCTGAGTCCCGAAGAACTGACATTTTTGAACTGTGGTGCTGGAGAATACTTTTAAGAATCTTTTGGACTGCAAGGAGATTAAACCAGTCTGAGAGGGTCATTTCCTAGGCAAGTTGATAAGAAGTCTAGAGGTCCCCAAGGGGTCTGGAATTCTCAAGGAGGAAGAAAGGACAAACATTTTTTCCCTCTACATTCCTTAGGATTATATAACAATAATGTATCCTCCCTGAGGATAGTCTCTGGATTAAACCTTCTGGCTAATTCTGCTATTTTAAAATGTAAATAATGGGAGTAGGTCTGGTCTTTACAAGGATTATACAATAATGTATCCTGCCTGCAGACAGTCTCTGGATTAAACCTTCTGGCTAATTCTGTTATCTTAAAATGTAAATTATGGGAGTAGGTCTGGTGAGGTCTTTACAACCTCCAGACATTCTTTGGATTCATTAGAGAGTATATAACTCCATTGCTAACACTAGCAAGGAGGTACTCTTTCTATCCCCTTTCTGATGTCTATGTCAGAAGCTTTCTCTATCTCCTTCATACTTTAATAAATCTTTATTACACAAAAGCTCTGAGTGATCAAGTCTCATCTTTGGCCCTGGATTGAATTCTTCTCCTCCGGAGACCAAGAATCCCGGCATCTTTGCGTGGTTCAGCAACAATCTTTCATCTCAATCCTAAATGAAAACAACCCTGAATATACACTAGGACTGATACTGAAGCTCCAATCCTTTGGCCACCTGAAGCTAAGAGCCAACTCATTGGAAAAAGCCCTGATTCTGGGAAAGATTGCAGGCAAAAGGAGAGGAGGGCGGCAGAGGATGAGATGGTTAATAACATCCAGACTCAATGGACATGAATTTGAGCAAACTCTGGCAGAAGGTGAAGAATAAGGAGGTCTGGTGTTCTGCAGCGCATGGGGTTACAAAGAGTTGGAAACGACTGATCAACAACAAAAATATCAAGCCCAGAGCCTTTCCTTCTGCCTGAAGAGAATACTAAGCCTGTGCATTTCTCCTTTATGTTTATTCTCTGTATTCTGCCCCTCCAAACAGCTACTCCAGAACAATGCAGGACTCATTGAAAGCATGGGAAAGTCTGGTTGCCTAACATTCTAAAAAACTTTACAGACATTTAGTGAATTACTGCCTAGCAGTTACAGGCTTTGTGAAGATAATGTCACAGTTGATCAGATATCCTTCATCAGCTATCTCCAACCTCATTATTTTTCATGTGTGTCAGTAGGGCCTAAGGAAAGCAGACAATGAGACAGAGATAGGAGATTTATTGGAATTAAGGCTATGAAAGATAAAGGAAAAGGATACAGGATGGGCCAAAGATAGCCTTCAGATCTTGATGTAGATCTGACATGGAGGAGCAAGTAGGATGGGGCAGAGAGAACCTCGGGCAAACATAGATCTGATAAAGGCTCAGCCAACTGTCCCGAGCAGATTTCCTGTTAAAGCAGATTTCTGTTTGGGTAGAAATGACCAGACCTAGTAACCTCGCTGTGCACAATCATTGGCTGGGGCTGCCTGGGAGGAGCAGCCTGAAAGCCAAGATGGATAATTCCTTGCAGCTGAACAGCAAGTTCTTCCCTGAAAAGAGATCCAAACACGGACACTCTTTGGCTTTCACAGCAGGGAAATTTCTGTCAGCTGACTTTCCATCAGTGAGAGGACCAAGTGAACCTTTACAAAGTGTCTTGCTCATCACTTTAGCAAGATCCACGTCCTAACTATTCTCTTTCTTGTTTACTTCTTTCCACCACTACTGCCAGGCTCCACTCCGAGCCAATATTTCTTGCTAGAAATATTGTAGTCATCTCTACTGGTCTTCCCATGCCCACTCTTGCCCTTCCATTCTGTTCTTCTCAGTGCATTCAGAGCCATCTTTTCAAATCTAAGTCTAATTAAAACCCCTGGTAGCTTAGCATTTCTCTTAAAACGCATAGTTAAATTAAAAGGCGCTTACTCCTTGGAAGAAAAGTTATGACCAACCTAGATAGTATATTCAAAAGCAGAGACATTACTTTGCCGACTAAGGTCCGTCTAGTCAAGGCTATGGTATTTCCTGTGTTCATGTATGGAGCGGGGGGTTGGACTGTGAAGAAGGCTGAGCACCGAAGAATTGATGCTTTTGAACTGTGGTGTTGGAGAAGACTCTTGAGAGTCCCTTGGACTGCAAGGAGATCCAACCAGTCCATTCTGAAGGAGATCAACCCTGGGATTTCTTTGGAAGGAATGATGCTAAAACTGAAGCTCCAGTACTTTGGCCACCTTATGCGAAGAGTTGACTCATTGGAAAAGACCCTGATGCTGGGAGGGATTGGGGGCAGGAGGAGAAGGGGACGACCGAGGATGAGATGGCTGGATGGCATCATGGACTCGATGGACATGAGTCTGGGTGAACTCCAGGAGTTGGTGATGGACAGGGAGGCCTGGCGTGTTGCGATTCATGGGGTCGCAAAGAGTGGGACACAACTGCGCGACTGAACTGAACTGAACTGAACTGAAATTCCTCTCATCTTTTTCAAAGTCCTAAGGTAGTTGCTGCCAACTACCTCTTCAGGCTAAGCTCATACTCTTCATTGGCTATGCTCTAATACAGTAGCCATCTTTCTAATCCTAAGAAATGTGCCTTGCTTCTTTCTTTCAGTGGGCGTTTACATATGCAGGTTTCTCTGTCTGGGATGTTTCTTACATTCTTTCCATGTCTGAGAAATACAGCATGAAGCGGCTGGGGTTTCTTTTCTCCCTATTGAACATACTCCAAATTTCTATTTTTTTAATTAAACAAAATGTAGATCGGAGGGCAGCATTTTTTATAAAAATAAAGGTATAAATAGACATGTAAGATATTGAAGGACAATATTACACCCAAGTCACGTGTATAAAAAATTTGAATACAATGTTGTTTTTAAGAAATAATTTATTCATTATTTTAAATTATTTTTCAGATCACTATAAAGAATAAATTTATAGCCAATTATTTCTGTGGAACCATGAAAAAATTATGCAATGTCCTTTGAAAAAAGTGAAATACAAATTGATAAATATAAGACTTTCATTTCTAGCAGTTCAGGCAACCAAATAACTGGAAAAACTCCTTGCCATATAATATCTAGAAATTTTAGATAAAAACATAATAAATATTTCTTTCAAGCGAAAGAGAGAGACAGAAAGAAAGATGGAGAAGATGCTAATAACTGACAAAATCAGGTGAAGTGTGTATGGGTATTCTTTGAATTATTATTATTATTTATTTTACTCTTCTATGTACTTAACATAACATAACAAGATAGGCCCCGAAATAACACAATATCAGGTGAAGCAGGAGAGAGGTTGGGGGTGGGGGTGGGGTGATCAAAATTATAGCATTTCAAGGTCCATGTGTTCTACAGGAAAGTAGAGATAACTTTTGTAACTAGAGAAAAAAGAAGCTGTACATATTTTTCAATTTCTGATAAGTATATTTTTTGTGTATATTAATGTATATTAATTTTTAATGTATATTAATCCCAAAGACATTACACAGCCTCATTTAAATACTTCTAAAAGCAGAGAAAAATATGCACAACGACATTTATCGCAACATTGCTTACAGTAGCTTCACAAATTGTAGACAGCCTAGTTTTAGGGTAATACTGTGCGATCATAAATAATAATGATGATTCCCCATATGTACTGACTTGAAAAGATTTCAGGCTTACAACTGAGCAAAATAGGTCACAGAATACATGCAGAAACAATTTACATAAAATTGCTTTTATACATCTATGATTATGACAGTGGTTGTCTCATGACAAGTGACTAGATGGTTTGACTTTGTGCCTTACACTTCTGCATTTGAATTTGTTAAAATGCACATAAAGAAATAAAAACAGTAAAGATGTTCTTAAGGTAAATGATAAAATAAATTACAAGTACATTCTGCTCAACATGGAAACATGTACATTATCATATGTAAAATAGCCAATGGGAATTGGCTGTATGACTCAGGGAACTCAAACTGGGGCTCTATAACAACCTAGAGGGGTGGGAAGGGGAGGGAGTTGGGAGGGAAATTCAAGAGGGAGGGGACATATGTATACCTATGGCTGACTCATGTTGATGCTTGGCAGAAACCAACACAATATTGTAAAGCAATTATCCTTCAATTAAAAATAAATAAATTTAATTATAAAAAAAATTATAAGTACTTTCTGCTCTTTCATTTCCACCTGGGCTTTGTTAGCAAAGTTGTCTGAAACCATTGGACCTAGAAATGAAGAGAAAGCAGAGACTAGAGCACAGCTCCTCTTTTGTAAGCAGTTGAGTGTGCACTTTGCAATAGGACTTCAACTTTCACAGCAGTGAGTATTGTATTCTTCTTATCTGAAAGTCAGGAATACATGGCCCATTCCTGTCTGGCTAGGACATCCACCCATACAAAGGGGTCATCACTTCCCCAGGCCAGTGAAAAAAAGGCTGCTCAAGGCTCAGCTGCCACTAGAGATTAGAAAAGCAGCTGTGATCAAGTAAGTGCCCTAAGGCTGAGGAACTCAATATCAAAGAATCCTTTTCCATTCCAGCATTCAAGATGACCCCTCCCTCCACATTCTTTCAATAGTCCACCTAATTCATCTACCGGAATACTTGCCAGTTCCTTCTCAGCAATTCATTCCTATCTTTTCTAAACTTTCCATCAGGGATTTAACACAGTATGCAGGTGCACTGGTAAGCTTTTTTCTGATCTGGGTGCCTCTTGGGGCCCAAAGGTGCACCTAGGTTTATAACTATTAGTATCACAGAAAAAGAAATGCATCCGAGAATTTTAAAAGCATTTAATATCAGAACATGTCTCCTGACCTCAGTGCCTTCGTTGAGCGTCCTGTTTGTACAGTTATGAACATCTGTCCAGCTTTTAAGTGTTAGTCACTAGTCGTGTCCGATTTTTTGTGACCCTATGGACTGTAGCTCATCAGGTTCCTCCGTCCGTGGGATTCTCCAGGCAAAAATACTGGACTGGGTTGCCATTCCCTTCTCCAGGAGATTTTTCCAAACCAGGGATCTAACTCTGGTCTCCTGCATTGCAGACGGATTCTTTATCATCTGAGCCTGCAAAATCCATTTTCAAAATACTATAGGTTTCTAGATGTTCAACTCCTGGTGGGAGTGCAGGTTAGGCACTCTTGAGCACTACCGTTGGGAGTATAAATTTCTACAATCTTTTTGAAAGAGAAAAACATTGCTACGGACTAAACTGTGTCCCTGCAGATTTGTATGTTGAAGCACTAACCCTGCCCCCACAACGTGCCTGTATTTGGAGATAAGCCATGTAGGGAAGTAATTCAGGTTAAATGAGGTCATAAGTTCAGTTCAGTCGCTCAGTTGTGTCTGACTCTTTGTGACCCCATGGACTGCAGCATGCCAGACTTCTCTGTCCATCACCAACTCCTGGAGCTTGCTCAAACTCATCTCCATCGAGTCAGTGATGCCAGATGAGTGTATCTTTCAGATGGGTATATCTTTCCTTTCTCCTTCGCTTTTCGCTTCTCTTCTTTTCTCAGCTATTTGTAAGGCCTTCTCAGATAACCATTTTGCCTTTTTGCGTTTCTTTTCCTTGGGGATGGTTTTGATCACTGTCCCCTGTAAAAATGAGGCCTAAGGGTGGGGCCCTAATCCAGTACAACTAGTGTCTCTATATGAAGAGGATGAGACACCAGAACTCTCTCCCTGTCTCTGCACGTGCACAGCAAAAGGCCCTGCGAAGACACAGGGAGAAAGCAGCATCTACAGGCCAGGAGGAGCTCTCATCAGAAAGTTATTTGCTGGGCCTCTAACCTCCAGAATGTTCTGTTGCTTAAACCATCCAGTCAGTGGTATTTCGTTACGGTAGCCTGAGAAAACCAGTACAGATACCAAAACTTTAAACAATGCTTAACGTTTTACACAGTTCTACCTAGGAATAATCTCTAAAGAAATCATCATGAATTTACACAAAAATGTAAGTTCAAGGGCAGTCTTTGTAGTCTTATAATAATGTGAAAAAAATTAGGAATAAATACCTAGGTCCATATTTTTGAATAAACGTGTGCGTGTGCTCAGTCGCTTCAGTCGTGTCTGACTCTTTGTCATCCCATGGACTGTAGCCCACCAGGCTCCTCTGTCCCTGGGATTCTCCAGGGCAGAATACCGGAGTGGGTTCATGCTCTCCTCCAGGGCATCTTCCCGACCCAGGTCTCCCGCAGTTCCTGCAGTGGCAGGAGGCTTCTTTACCACTACACCACCTGGGAAGCCCTCAATAGAAGTAGATTGAACAAGTAAATAGATGATGAAATTCTGTCTTTTAATATGCTGTGGAAGGATATTTAACATGGGAAAAGAGTCATAAACATCTTATTAGGTGAAAAAACAAGGTTATGAAATAGTGAATACAGTCATTAGGGAAAAATATTGTAATGCACAGAAAGAAGTGGGGGGACTTTCCTGGTGGTCCAGTGACTAAGACTCAACTCCTAAAGCAAGGGGCCTGGGTTCAATCCCTGGTCAGCGAACTAGATACCACAAGCTGCAATTAAAGATTCTGCTTGCTGCAACTAAGACCCAGCACAGCCAAATAAATAATAAACACATAAATAAATATTTTAAAAAAGATTTGTATGTAAATGCCAGTTTATGAATAATTTATTTAAAAAGAAAGAAGTGGGGATGGATTTACTTATATAAACACTTATTTTTTTAATATTTATTTTTATACCAAAGCATTAATAATAATAAGGTCAGGATGATGGATTAAGTAGCAATTTTTAGTTTATTTTTTTATTTATATATATATAAGTTTTAAAAAATATCACAGTGAATATGTGTTAATAATTTTTGGAATAAGAAACTACCTTCTTATAGTTATGAGCTTGACAGACCAAAACATCAAGCTGGAAAAATATGCTTGCGTTCAGAGTCAAACTGTAATTTTTCAGTAACAAACAAACTAACTGAATATCAATCTTTGGGTTTCAGGTGATGATAAACTCACCTAGAGCCAACAGTACAATATGACTGCTAAAAAAGTTAATATAATCTTAGGTTGCACAACAGAAGTACACCTTATGATACTTTGTTTAGTCCACACTGGAGAAGGCGATGGCAACCCACTCCAGTACTCTTGCCTGGAAAATCCCAGGGACGGGGTAGCCTGGTGGGCTGCCGTCTACAGGGTCGCACAGAGTCGGACACGACTGAAGCGACTTAGCAGCAGCAGCAGCAGCAGCAGGGCTTCACTGATGGCTCAGCGGTAAAGACTCCAGCTGCAATGCAGGAGATGCACGTTTGATCCCTGGATCTGGAAGATGCCCTGAAGGAGGGCACAGCAACCCACTCCAGTATTCTTGCCTGCAGAATCCTGTGGACAAAGGAGGCTGGCGGGCAGGCTACAGTCCATAGGGTCACACAGAGTTGGACACCCTGAAGCGAATTAGCACACATGCATGCAAAATGTAAAACTACCACATTTAAATAACAAGAATGCCACATTTAAAAACAGATAAACAGTTCAGAGGAAAACAACTGAAACAATGTAGGCTCACGTGGAGGTTAAATGAGGATGCTTACCGGGCTCATAAAAGATAAGAAGAAGGATAGACATGAAAGCTGGCAACAGAGGGCTAGCGTATGAAAGACAGAACTGATTTTGTTTTCTATTGTGCCCTTGAAAGAAAAACTAGAGTGAATAATTATTGCTTATAGGGAAGCAGTTTTCATATTAACTATAAGAAAGAACTTTCTAACATCAGCCTAGAGCAATAGGATGGGTGGGAAGCTGTTGAGTAAGGGCTGAGATAAAGGAGATGTAGAAAGTTCTGTATCCAAGTGGAAATTAGGCCAGGTAGCCAGTCAGGTCCATTCTACACCCAGGGTTCAGGTTATTTTCAGAGCATGCTGCTGAACTCTGTGCTTGTAATAAGGAAACATATCTCAGTGCTCAACAAGGTCAGTCAGGCAGCCAGGAGCTGTGACTTCAGGCTCTTTCCCACTCCTGACTGTCACGCTTGTTTATCATGTATTTGTTCCCTGCCCTGCCCCTCCCTCTACCCCATAGAAATATCTTTACAACAATAATTTAAAAGCAATATATATGCTCACTGTAAACAGCTTAAATAATGCAAAAGTGTGAGACTGAAAAAACCCTCCAGACTCCTTTCTGCTCTCTATTTCAGTATTCTTATATCTAAATAATGGCTTCCCTGGTAACTCAGCAGTAAAAAACCTGTCTGCCGATACAGAAGAGGCTTGTTCGATCCCTGGGTTGGGAAAATCTCCTGAAGAAGGAAATGGCAACCCACTTCAGTATTCTTGCCTGGGAAATCCCATGGACAGAGGAGCCTGGTGGGCTATAGTCCCTTTGGTTGCAAAGAGTCAGACACGACTGAGCAGACTAACCATGAGCACAACACTACTATTATAACAACGATTTTACCTAGACCAGTTGGAAGCAACCAAACATCCATTGGTTGGTTCACCAGCTGGATAAACATTTAAGATAAACTAAACTTGTATATACATAGAGTGGAATATCATTAAGAATGAAGGAAGGGGGGGTCGGGATTGGGAGTTCATGTACACTCGTGGCTGATTCATGTCAATGTATAGCAAAACGAATACAGTATTGTAAAGCAATACAAACTAAAATATAAAAATTAATTAAAAAAAAAAGAATGAAGGAAACTTTGTCACATGCTACAACACAGATGAGCCAGGAAAACATTGTGCCAAGTGAGATGAGCCAGTCACAGAAAGACAAATACTGTATGAGTTCACTCACATGAGGTGGGTAAAGTAGCTGAACACACAGAAGCAGAAAGTAGGGACTAGGTGAGGGGAAATGGGAAGGTGTTGAATGAGTACAGAATCTCAGTTGTTGAAAAAGTTCCGGAGATCTGTGTATAACAATGTGAATAAACGTAACACTACTGGACTGTGCACTTAAAAACAGTTAAGATGGTAAATTGTATATTGCATGTTTATTACCCAATTTAAAACTTTAAACATTATTGAAAAATCTTCACAGACCATTCTGAAGACCAACCCAATGGTCCCAAAGATTTGGGGACCATTGGATTCCACTGCAGCTGAAACTTTTCTCCTTATACATCTTGATCATGATGGTTTATAAGGGGTCTGTTTCTAAGCCCTTGGGGACAGTTCTAGCAGGTGTGTGTGTGTGTGTGTGTGTGCACGCTAAGTCGCTTCAGTCATGTCCGATTCTTTGCAACCCCATGGACTGTAGCCCACCAGGCTCCTTGTCCATGGAATTCTCCAGACAAGACTATTGGAGTGGGTAGCCATTCCCTTCTCCAGGAGATCTTCCCAACCCAAGGCTTTTAACCTTTATGTCTGCTGCATTGGCAGACAGATTCTTTACCACTATGGCCAGCTAGGAAGCCTGTTATATCAGCTACATTGCTGCTAAACTTTTATAAAAAACAGAACTCTTCTACACATCAAATTGGGTTCCAAAGTGGTTTCATTTTCAAACTCAAAAGAGATTGTTTAATTTTATACTTTGTTAGTGACACCTTTAGGTTTATTGTTTAAAATCATTTTTACATGTTATCTCATTTGATCTTCATAACAACAAACTTTGGGGAAGATAAAGTAGATTTGATCTTTTCATTTCACAGATGAGAAAATTGAGGCTTAGAGAGTAAATGTGACTTGTCATGAGTCAGAAATCCAGTTAGCAAACAGGAGAATGGAAACCTAGATCCCCAACTCCCAGAAGAGAGCTCTATGCTGTGAAAGTAATGAATATAGTAGGCACCATTTCACGTTCATTTTAGCAACTTCAAAGTTTATATTTTGGTAAAAATCACAATTTCACGAGGAAGCAAATTTATCTACTAACCGTGAGAATCACGTCTCTTGGAATTATCAGTTTGGGGACCATGAGAAATAAACCCAAAACACTGGGTTCCACTGGTAGCAGTATAATTTAATCTGGTCAAGGTCAAGGACACTTCACAAACAAGCTTTAGTAAAGTGATGGCTGATTATCCTCCCTTCTCACAGTATAGAAGGTCAGATCTGGGAGTCTGAGTCTGGGCTTTGTCCTTTTGGGTCTGGGTCACAGCAGACAGGAGTGAAATTGAAGGTCCTGATAGGGAAAGAAACCTGAGTGGCCATCCACAGTGTGGCCTTGAGGCTACCCTCATTCTCTATGCTGAGTGTCTCTATCTCAAATGCTTTTTCTTTTTTACTTTATTATAGTTCATTTACAATGTGTTAGTTTTAGGAGTACAGTAAAGTGATTCTGTTATACATATTTTCATTTTCAGATTCTTTTCTCGCATAAGTTATCACAGAAGACTGAGTAGGGTTCCCTGTGCTCTACAGTAGGTCCTTGTAGATTACCTACCTTATATACAGTAGTGTGTGTATATTAATCCCAAGATCCTGATTTATCCCTCCTTCCCACCCCACTATTTCCCTTTGGTAACCATAAATTTGTTTTTGATAACTATAAGTCTATTTCTGTTTTGTAAACAAGTTCATTTGTGCCATTTTCCCAATTAGATTCCACATAGGAGTGATGTCAGATGATATTTGTCCTTCTCAATCTGAGTTACTTCTTTTTGTCTGCTGCTGCTGCTAAGTCGTTTCAGTTGTGTCTGACTCTGTGTGACCCCATAGACGGCAGCCCACCAGGCTCCCCCGTCCCTGGGATTCTCCAGGCAAGAGTACTGGAGTGGGTTGCCATTGTGATCTCAGAATTCACCCAAATGCTTCTGAACTTGCATTTTTCCCACTCCCTCCCAGTTGTAATCTGATTAGAATGGAGAATGTCATCCTCTGTCCTTCTCTGCCCCATCAGCAGGTAAAGAAGATGGCAATGGAACCGTCATCATTACGATGATGCTTTAAACATATATTCTCTTCTGTTAAAACAATATTAAAAATGTCAACATTAATGTAGTGAGATAGATATACCCTGTCTAATGAGAGAGCAAGCAAAGTTGGTTTTGTGCGACTTTTAAAAGTGTTGGTGTCCTCTGAATCGGAAATATGGGAATTTAAAGGTATTAGGCATAGTTTTGGAGAAGGAAATGGCAACCCACTCCAGTGTTTTTGCCTGGAGAATCCCATGGACGGAGGAGCTTGGTGGGCTACAGTCCACGGTTCACAAAGAGTCGGACATGACTGAGTGACTTCACTTTCACTTTCACTAGGCATAGTTTTGGATAAAGAAAGTGAGACAAAACTAATTTTCAGACTTACTGCTGTTGAGGTAATGAAAACAAAGTCCTTTTGAACTTGTTTGTTGACTCCCACATTTCTCAGAAGCTTCCATTTACAACCTGCGCACAAATTTTAAACCTGCCCACAAACCTGTTAGTTTTGCTCCCAATAATTTCAAGTACTTTCAGGACTGGTTTTGTTTGAGACTAAGGTAAACTGACACTGTTTCCACTGTTTCCCCATCTATTTCCCATGAACTGACCCAATCAGCCCATCCTAAAGGAGACCAGTCCTGGGTGTTCATTGGAAGGAATGCTGCTAAAGCTGAAACTCCAGTACTTTGGCCACCTCATGCGAAGAAGTGACTCATTGGAAAAGACTCTGATGCTGGGAGGGATTGGGGGCAGGAGGAGAAGGGGATGACAGAGGATGAGGTGGCTGGATGGCATCACCGACTTGATGGACATGAGTTTGGGTGAACTCCAGGAGTTGGTGATGGACAGGGAGGCCTGGCGTGCTGCAATTCATGGGGTCTGAAAGAGTCGGACATGACTGAGCGACTGAACTGAACTGAACTGAAGGTAAACTGTCTGGATGCGCACTGAAAGTTTTAAACAGAAGAGGGCACTAAGTCAGAGAGCTTCCAACACCAAGCTCACCAGAAATGTGAAAGAGAGAGCAAGAGGGAGGAGAGGGTAGAGCTGGCTGGGGCAAACATGTGAAGGAGGGAGGAGGAGAAAATTGAAGCAGAAGAGAGGCACAATGCAATTGCATCTGCAAGTCAGGAAGGAAGTAAATATTCATGCGATTTCTCTCTCATGCTGGAAAGCAACTGGGATTTGGTGCAAGGCATGCAGCTGAGATTCTATGTGTAGCACTCTGAAGAAAAGAGTGTAGCTAGAGAGGAATCAAAAGAGTTAGTGTGCTGCATCTAAATGCTATGTGTGAACAAAGGAAAGAAATCATTGAAAAGATTCTGTCTGTGTATTCCCTGTGTTTACATGGAAAAAGGCCAGGTGACGATGAAACACATAGTTTTGGTCTTACTGCCAGTATTAAAAAAATTTTTAACATAAGTATTTCTGTAAATTTTATTAAGTTCTATCCTAGAAGGAAAAGTACTATACTGCTTTTTGTCCACACTGGAACATTCCTTTACAAATGTTTTGGGTAAATTATTGACAGAAGTGTCAGAGGATTTCACTTTTCTGATTGAACCTAAAAAGAAAAACTTCATAAAGTGATGGCTTTGGAACAGATTTCGGAGTAATACAGTTCAAGACAAATATTCCAGTATCCCATCATAAGAATAATTTCTTATTTTTTAGGTTGGAAGCTTTCCCTTCCTGGGAGAACTGCCCACATTTTCCCTCCCCTCCCTCTCTCCGGGATGTGCAGACAAGGGTTAACCAAGCTCTTCCTGCTGTAAGAAAAGCCCTTCAGAGCAGCACTGTCCATCAAAAACATAGTGCCAATTATGAGTACAATTTTCAGTGTTTCAGAAGCCACGGGAAGAAAAAGCAAAAAAGAAACAGGTGAAACTGTCTTAGTATATTTAACTCAACATATCCAAAATATTATCAAGTCAATATGTTGTCAATTAAAAAAACTGTTATTGAGCTATTTTACTTTTTTGGTATGTCTTTGAAATCCAGAGTGGTTTACACTTTACAGCATGTGTCGATTTTGACAAGCCACAATGAAAGTGCTCAAAGGCCTCATGTGGCTAGTGGCTATTAGACCGAATAGTGCAGATCTGGAACATATTATTTTTTGGTCATGAAAAAAAAAACCAGTGAATCAGTGAAGTGGCAAATCTAATAATGTATCTGAAAGATGCACTGCCATCTATAATTTTAAACATAATTTAAAATTTAACATTTTTTTAAACGCACCACTAACTATTAAAATAATTTGTTGAACAGTTTTAAAATACCAAATATCCTTTTCACTCAGAATGTTTACATAATGTTTCCCCTCCTGTGGGTATTAAGAACAGAAAGGAAAGTTTCAATGTGAAAGTCATTTTTTTACATTTTCAACAAAATTATTAGACTACTTAAAAATATATTTATTATTTTTAAATTAGTAATTAATTAATTAATTAATTTTTGGCTGAGCTGGGTTTCCGTTGTGGCTGCAGGCTTTCGCCAGTTGCTGCAAGCAGAGGCTGCTCTTCCTTGCGGTGCACAGGTTTCTCACTATAGTGGGGTCTCTTGTTATGGAGCAAAAGCTCTAGGGCTTACTGGCCTCAGTAGTTGCAGCTCCTGGACTCCAGAGCATGGGCTCAGTAGCGGCACACAGGCTTAGCAGCTCCACAGCACATGGGATATTCCCAGACCAGGGATAGAACCTGTGTCCTCTGCATTGGCAAGCAGGTTCTTATCCATTGTACCACCAGGGAAGTCTTATTTATTTTTATTTGTTTGGCTGTGCTGAGTCTCAGTCTTGGCATGCAGGATCTTCAGTTGTAGCATGTGAGATCTAGTTCCCTGACCAGGAATGTAACCCAGGTCTCCTGCATTGGGAGCATGGAGTCTTAGCCACTGGACCACCAAGGAAGTCCCCGAAACCGATTTTGAGACACAAACTTGAGGAGCCATTTCCCCACCACCTAAGAATCTCATAGACACAAAACTTAACAACACTAATGGCAAAGTCTAAGAGACTGGCATCTGAGGAACAGTAGCTGCTTTATAGCCTAAACACAGAAGTCAAGGGGAAAATTTATAAGCAATTTATGTTAGTTTTGTAAATATTATAATAATATTTTAGTTATATTGATGATGCTATTATGGATCTTACATTTCTCCATAAAGATCAACAGAATGCTGCAAATTTTCTTTCATTGAGATGGTTTCTTCTATTTTTCTTAAGTAATGAAATACAAATGGAACTAGGATTTCAAAATAAACAATCCAGGAAATACATATTTTTTAAATTCTATTCTCCATTTCATCTACAATTTTACATTCAGACTTGTATATGAATAATGTGGTATTGATCCTGATTGGAAAAACTTTTTAACTTAACTTTCCTAAAACTTTAATATGTCTGAACCCTCTCTATAGTTGTGGCACATGGGCTTAGCTGCTCTGTGGCATGTGGAATAATTTTTGCTGCCTCATGTTGCTCTGTGCAGATGACTATGTTTTTAATAAATTCTTTGAACTTATAATAGTGAAGTAAAATAAGAAATTATTTAGCATGTTTGTTTACTGAGGACACTTTGGTAGCTGCTTCCTCCACCCCAACCCCAATCCTTTACTTTGGGTACAAACTCAAGTCAGCATCAGATTCTTCTCCCATAGTTATTCCACAGGTGGGATCCCTGGGTTAAATATGGTCTCCCACTGTCTCAGTTGGCTTAAAATAACCAACATCTAAATACCAAAAAGGTCAACTAAAAAGCCAAATGTTCATCTGCTTGTCTTTGCTGCCATTTTAACATGGCTCCTTTTTTTTTTAAAAAAAGATGTTCTTTAGATACTGGCTACTTCATGGATTTACTTTCTTTGTCACTATTCATTTTTACATTTGTTACTTCACAAAGTTAAAGATGTTTTATTTTCACTAAAAATTCCCCTCAAAAAAAAAAAAAAAAAGAGAGAAGGGCATCCTACTCTCCCTTTAGCAGTTTCTTTACCTTCCACTCAGCTCTACTTGCATAAATCCCACATTCAGTGAAACAATAAGGTGTAAATGTCTATCACAAAAGATAGCAAGTGCTTCTTTCCTTTTGCAGGTCTTTCCTCCCTCCCTTTTCTTTTTAAAAATTTATTCTGTATTTTTTTTCAGTTTTATTGAAATATAATTGACATATATTATTGCTATTCAGTTGCCCAGTTGTGTCCAACTCTTGGTGACCCCACGGACTGCAGCACACATATAACCCTGTATAATTTTATTTATTTATGTATGTATCATTTGGCTGTGCCGAGTCTTTGTTGTGGCATGCAAGATCTTCAGTTTTCATTGTAGCACATCCGAATTTCTAGTTGCTGCCTGTGTGATCTAGTTTCCTGACCAGAGATGGAATCCGGCCCCCCTGGGACTGGAATCTTAGCCACTAGACCACCAGGGAAGTCCTTAACATTGTATAATTTTAAGATGTATTAAATAACAATGTATACATAAATCAAATCATTATTTAGTACATCTTAAAATTTTACAATGTTAGGGACTTCGCTGGTGGTCCAGTGGCTAAGATTCCAGGCCCAGGGGGGCCGGATTCCATCTCTGGTCAGGAAACTAGATCGCACAGGTGGCAACTAGACCATTGGAAAAGCCCTTGATGCTGGGAGGGATTGGGGGCAGGAGGAGAAGGGGACGACAGAGGATGAGATGGCTGGATGGCATCACCGACTCGATGGACATGAGTTTGAGTGAACTCCGGGAGTTGGTGATGGACAGGGAGGCCTGGCATGCTGCGATTCATGGGGTCTGAAAGAGTCGGACACGACTGAGCGACTGAACTGATACAGTGCATCTTTCTTTTTCTAGTCTCCATTCAAGTTAAATGCCACTGGATCCAATAATGTCCAAGCAGCTCTGGCAAAAGTTTGGGCTCAAAAAGTTACCACATGGAAACAGCAGCGGTTATAACCTATCTATACATTTACAATTCTGCCCATTCAACTAGCATATTTGTATACACACATGGCCTTGTTGTGCCCTCCAAGAGTCAATGATCTGAGTCTTCAAACTTGCCTTCTCTCTCCAGGAGGAGGTAGTGTATGCTCTGAGTGTTGCTTTCTCTGTTTTTCCTCTTTTGAACATTCCTTTTGAAGGGATGTTTATCTTATTTTTTTCTCCACCATTGTATATTTAGGTGCATTGAGGATATTTAGATTTATTGTTTAAGTTATAAGATAACTGAGGCACCCTCATCCATCCTGATCATGAATTGACATAAAGATCCTGGAGCTGGGACAGGGATACGGGCGGTACATAGTGCTTTGTTGCTGTTCAGTTATTAAGTCATGTCCAATTCTCTGCAACCCAATGGAGTGCACCACACCAGGCTTCCCTGTCCTCCACTATCTCCCAGAGTTTGCTCAAACTCATGTTCATTGAGTCAGCGATGCCATCCAACCATCTCATCCTCTGCCGCCCCTTCTCCTTTTGTCTTCAGTATTTCCCAGCAAGTATCAGGGTCTTTTCCAATGTGTCAACTCTTCACATCGGGTGGCCAAAGTACTGGAGCTTCAGCTTCTACAACAGTCCTTCCAGTGAAGATTCTGGTTGATCATTAGTGGCTAGACAAGGGCATTTTTGGAATTTTATGTATGGGAAGAAGACTATGTGTATTAGCATAGTGGTGGGAGAGGCAGCAGTCAAAGAATATCAGTTCAGTTCAGTCGCGCAGTCGTGTCCGACTCTTTGCGACCCCATGAATCGCAGTACGCCAGGCCTCCCTGTCCATCACCAACTCCCGGAGTTCACTCAGACTCACGTCCATTGAGTCTGTGATGCCATCCAGCCATCTCATCCTCGGTCGTCCCTTTCTCCTCCTGCCCCCAATCCCTCCCAGCATCAGGGTCTTTTCCAATGAGTCAACGAATATAGTGAACAATTTTTTCCTTTCAATTTTTTTTTTATTCTTCTGGAAATAGCACTCAAGTTATTTATTGGTCTACTTTCTATCTATGAGGCCCATGGATATGTGAGGATGTGAGCCTGAAGCCCATAGTAGTTCTCATGTAGCAGATGACTTGAGAGAATAAACCCAGACAAGAGTAGAGAAGCAAGATGGAGAGGGAGCATCCTGAAAGTGAGACGGTTTGTTCCTGTTGTCCTTCCCTGTCCTACAGTTTAGATATGTGAGCCAATAAATTCATTGCCATATTTGGCTAAGCTGGTTCAAGTTCGTTTCTGTCATGTGTCACTGGTAGCCTAGCTAATTCAATGGGTGAAATGAAAAGTTCTTTCTTCTTTCATCTTTTTTTTCCCAAAGCTACAATGATAGTCTACAACTTTCACCTCTAATTCACTCTCAGTACAGGCTGTTCATACCATACTGAGAATGATCTTCACATTTCATGGAGGCTGCAGTCCATGGGGTCGCTGAGGGTCGGACACAACTGAGCGATTTCTCTTTCACTTTTCACTTTCATGCATTGGAGAAGGAAATGGCAACCCACTCCAGTGTTCTTGAATGGAGAATCCCAGGGACGGGGAGCCTGGTGGGCTGCAGTCTATGGGGTCACACAGAGTCGGACATGACTGAAGTGACTTAGCAGCAGCAGAAGTCAATTTACTTTATAATTTTAAAAGGCATGGATTTATCCTCTTAGTGTTTTAAAATTTTTTAAATGGTTATTTTTATAATATTCATGTGTTTCATTTATAAAATTCATGTGTTATTTTTATAATAAGAAAAATGGTTAATTTTGTTCTAAAAAATTAAGTCTTCAGATAAGAAAGGATAAAATCCATATTTCTGTTTGAGGACCCCTAATTTCTGGATAAGTGTTACAGTAAAGCAATCTCCATTTTAAAGTATTTTCCCACATTTGGCTCAAAATTGTTAACACAGAAAGGAAGTTCCCTTATCATTTATTTCAGCTCTCATAGTGAAGGTGGGCTGCCTGGTTTTGTAGGCAAAATGCTCTAATGTTTTACTTAAAAGTACTTAAAAATGTTTAGCTCTTATTTTCCCTTTGCTTAAAATTTTGTTTAAAGATTCATAATTTTGTAAATAAGCTACCTTTACCTTACTATTACTAATGTAAACCAGGTGGGATTGGGGCCTTCCCACCTTGGTGCTAGCACTCTCATAATTTAGACTGTGAGAGTCTAGATCCTGCCTTGAGAGTTCTGTAAATCCCAGGAAGCTCTTGCTTCCTCAGGGTTCCTTGGGTTTCTACCTTAGGCAAAGATGGCCATTAGGAGCACTCTCCCCAGTTTTCCACTCGGTTCCTTATCTGACAAGTACTTTGTGATGTTAATAACTTTTCCCTGGATGTGAGAGACTGCTGGAAGGATGAATTCAGAGGGTGGGGCTAGTTTTCCATCTTCTCTCAACAGCTCCACCTCCCCTCTCCTCCCCCTCCCTCTCCGGTGCAATCCCTTTCCCTTCCTTGTTCTGGGCTGGGCAGTGAGTCCTCTCACTGAGGTCTCAGCTTCCAAGCAGGCTAACCGTGGAATTTTCCCAACAGAGGAGAGTTTCATTCAGTAAGAGAACAGATCACACCAGTTGCTAGGAAAAGAACATTTTCCCATTTGTTAAACTAAGAGGAATATTTGACACCTACCTGGGTCAACAGAGCTCTGTCTGGCTGACACCTCTGCATATCATCGATGGGAAAGGTTATTTCAAGATGCTGCTGTCTGACAGTCTCCCAGTCTCCATGTGGTCCCTTTGAAAGATGTGAGCTGTAAAAAGTGAAAACCTTCCTAAATAAGTACCTGTGTAGAAAAATGTATCTCTGACAGTGGAGTATTTTATTTTTAAAATTAATTTTTATTGGAATTTAGTTGATTTACAATGTTGTGTTAGTTTCTGCTGTACAGCAAAGTGAATCAGTTATACACATACATATATCGATAATGGAGACTTTTAACTAATAGACTATGACGTCTTTTAACTAAGTCTTCTAGTAACGTTAACTTCCAAAGCTTCAGGTTTATTATTTGTCACATTTTTGAGGTCAGTTGGTATTATTATCTTTATTTAAAAGACAGGAGATCTAAGATACAAAAAGATTTGTAATCAGTTACAAACACATGATTATACATTTCTTGGTGTCCTGGCATCATTTCCAAGTGGTTTCAAACCACAGATGGTGAATTATGAGCTTTAAAGATCAGCTTTTACAGTACAAATGTCCTTAGTAAAACTCAGAGAAGCCAAAGTCAACATTTACCTCCAAGTAATTCACATTCCAACTCCGGTACTTGAATAACTCCTTATTCAGGAAGTTATTCAGCGCCACCTGCGGGAGTTCTTACAATGAAGAACTTTCCTGAAAATGGTAAAGACAGTTTAAGAGTGTAGAAAATTTATTCAGGATTCATGAGTATACATTTCTTTTATTTCTTAATGAACCTGTAAAAATCAAATCAATGTAACTCAGTAATATGGAAGGGGGCAACATTATCTGATTTTCGACTATTTTCTGAGTGACTCATAAGTACCAGGCACTATTTTGAGTCACTGCAAGAACATAAAGTTGTATAAGATAATGTCCCTGTCCCCAGGAAACTTTCAATAGTGAGGCCATAGTAGTGAAATGATAATAATAATAATAACTAACTATTATGGAGTATTTGTTCTATCATAGGCACCCTTCAAGTGCTTCTCATCTAAAGTTTTTACAAGTAGAAAAAGAGAGAGAGATAAATAATAATAATAGGTAATATTTCCAGAGAATAGATTTGTGGTTGCCAGAGGGGAGGTGAGTAGAGGAGAGAAGGATTGGGAGATAGGGATTAGCAGATGCCAACTAGTATATATAGGATGGATAGGCAACAAGGTCCTACTCTATAGCTCAGGGAACTATAGGCAGTGACCTCTGATGAACCATAATGGGAAAGATTATGAAAAGAATATATATGTATAACTGAGTCACTTTGTTGTACAGCAGAAATTAAACACAACATTTAAGCCAATTATACTTCAGTAAAATTTTTAAACAATTTACAAAATAGGTAATATTTATTGAGCGCTAATACATGCCATGCAAAAAAGCAAAATGGCTGTCTGAGGAGGTCTTACAAATAGGAGAAAAGGAAAGATAGAAGCATCTGAATGCAGACTTTCGAAGAATAGCAAGGAGAGATAAGAAAGCCTTTCTCAGCAATCAATGCAAAGAAATAGAGGAAAACAATAGAATGGGAAAGACTAGAGATCTCTTCAAGAAAATTAGAGATACCAAGGGAACATTTCATGCAAAGATGGGCTCGATAAAGGACAGAAATGGTATGGACCTAACAGAAGCAGAAGACATTGAGAGGTGGCAAGAATACACAGAACTGTACAAAAAAGATCTTCACGACCAAGATAATCACAATGCTGTGATCAATTCACCTAGAGCCAGACATCCTGGAATGTGAAGTCAAGTGGGCCTTAGAAAGCATCACCACGAACAAAGTTAGTGGAGGTGATGGAATTCCAGTTGAGTTATTTCAAATCCTGAAAGATGATGCTGTGAAAGTGCTGCACTCAATATGCCAGCCAATTTGGAAAACTCAGCAGTGGCCACAGGACTGGAAAAGGTCAGTTTTCATTCCAATCCCAAAGAAAGGCAATGCCAAAGAATGCTCAAACTAATTGCACTCATCTCACACACTAGTAAAGTAATGCTCACAATTCTCCAAGCCAGGCTTCAGCAATACGTGAACTGGGAACTCCCTGATGTTCAAGCTGGTTTTAGAAAAGGCAGAGGAACCAGAGATCAAATTGCCAACATCTGCTGGATCATGGAAAAAGCAAGAGAGTTCCAGAAAAACATCTACTTCTGCTTTATTGACTATGCCAAAGCCTTTGTGTGGATCACAAGAAACTGTGGAAAATTCTGAAAGAGATGGGAATACCAGACCACCTGACCTGCCTCTTGAGAAATCTGTATGCAGGTCAGGAAGCAACAGTTAGAACTGGACATGGAACAACAGACTGGTTCCAAATAGGAAGAGGAGTACGTCAAGGCTGTATATTGTCACCCTGCTTATTTAACTTCTATGCAGAGTACATCATGAGAAAC
>SJXQ01008107.1:342664-360958 GCA_006408695.1 Aepyceros melampus
TGACCTGCCTCTTGAGAAATCTGTATGCAGGTCAGGACGCAACAGTTAGAACTGGACATGGAACAACAGACTGGTTCCAAATAGGAAAAGGAGTACATCAAGGCTGTATATTGTCACCCTGCTTATTTAACTTATATGCAGAGTACATCATGAGAAATGCTGGACTGGAAGAAACACAAGCTGGAATCAAGATTGCTGGGGGAAATATCAATAACCTCAGGTATGCAGATGACACCACTCTTATGGCAGAAAGTGAAGAGGAACTAAAAAGCCTCTTGATGAAAGTGAATGTGGAGAGTGAAAAAGTTGGCTTAAAGCTCAACACTCAGAAAAAGAAGATCATAGCATCCAGTCCCATCACTTCATGGGAAATAGACGGGGAAACAGAGGAAACAGTGTCAGACTTTATTTTTTGGGGCTCCAAAATCACTGCAGATGGTGACTGCAGCCATAAAATTAAAAGACGTTTACTCCTTGGAAGAAAAGTTATAACCAACCTAGATAGTATATTCAAAAGCAGAGATATTACTTTGCCGACTAAGCTCCATCTAGTCAAGGCTCTGGTTTTTCCTGTGGTCATGTATGGATGTGAGTGTTGGACTGTAAAGAAGGCTGAGCACCAACGAATTGATGCTTTTGAAGTGTGGTGTTGGAGAAGACTCTTGAGAGTCCCCTGGACTGCAAGGAGATCCAACCAGTCCATTCTGAAGGGAGATCAGCCCTGGGATTTCTTTGGAAGGAATGATGCTGAAGCTGAAGCTCCGGTACTTTGGCCTCCTCATGGGAAGAATTGACTCACTGGAAAAGACTCTGATGCTGGGAGGGTTTGGGGGCAGGAAGAGAAGGGGACGACCGAGGATGAGATGGCTGGATGGCGTCACTGACTCCATGGATGTGGGTCTGGGTGAACTCCGGGAGTTGGTGATGGACATGGAGGCCTGGCGAGGTGCGATTCATGGGATCACAAAGAGTCGGACATGACTGAGCGATAGAAAATTTGGGGAAGTATAGGGAGATTTAAGCTGTTTACAAGCCAAGGAAAGTGGCCAGAAATGGAGACCCCTTAAGCATTCACACCTTGCATAAGATCCAACTCAGATGAAACTTTGATTTGGACTTAAAGCCTCCACAAGTATGAGACAATAAATGAATGTGTTTAATTGACCAGATCACTAGCATTTTGTACAGGAGCTCTAGAATACTTGAAAGTGTTTAAACTCTTAGTTGCTCGGTCATGTCTGACTCTTTGTGACTCCATGGACTGTAGCCTGCCTCGCTCTTCTGTCCATGGAATTTTCCAGGGAAGAAAACTGGAGTTCCCACTCCATTTCCTGCTCTAGGGGATCTTCTGGACTCAGGGATTGAACCTGAGTCTCCTGAATTGAAAGTGGATTCTTTACTATTTGGCCATTTACATAATATTTAAATGATTTTAATTAGTTTTATATAGTGAACAATAAAAGAGATAAATAATCATACTTCTTACACAACTGTCGCCAGACCTGAACACCCCAGGAAGACCATTATTGGTTTAGTCAGGATAACCTCGCTGTAGGGGGGCTCAGTGACTGTGGCTACCAGTTTGAGTCCCTCCTTGGCTGAGATGGAGTCAACGTGAACTTTTTAGCTTCTCTGACTGAATGCCCTCAACACCCCTATGATGATAAGCTGAAAATCATGAAGGTTTTCCACTTCAAAAACAAGAGAATAAGGGCTGGGAAAGAATGATATTAGATCATCCAAATGAGTTAGGGTAGAAACTTCTGATTCTCGGCGGTGTGAAATAAATTTTTTCCCTGAACTTTTTGTTGCACTTAATGTCTATGCTGTGTCGGGTTCCTCTTTATAAGTGAATCCAGAAACAATGGTAATGTTGAAAAGGTTTCTGAATGAGGTATACCTATCCTATCAACACCATCTCAGTCGTGTCTGACTCTTTGTGACTCCATGGACTGTAGCCTGCCTCGCTCTTCTGTCCATGGAATTTTCCAGGCAAGAACACTGGAGTTCCCACTTCATTTCCTGCTCTAGGGGATCTTCTGGACCCAGGGATTGAACCTGAGTCTCCTGCATTGCAAGCGGATTCTTTACTATTTGGCCATTTACATAATATTTAAATGATCTTAATTAGTTTTATATAATGAACAATACAAGAGATAAATAATCATACTTCTTACACTGCTGTCACCAGACCCGAACACCCCAGAAAGACCGTTATTGCTTTAGTCAGGATAACCTCGCTGTAGGGAGGCTCAGTGACTGTGGCTACCAGTTTGAGTCCCTCCTTGGCTGAGATGGAGTCAACATGAACTTTTTATCTTCTCTGACTGAATGCCCTCACCCTATGATGTTAAGCTGAAAATCATGAAGGTTTTCCACTTCAAAAACAAGGGAATAAGGGCTGGGAAAGAATGACATTAGATCATCTGAATGAGTTAGGGTAGAAACTTCTGATTCTAGGCAGTGTGAAATAAATTTTTTCCCTGAACTTTTTGTTGCACTTAACTTCTATGCTGTGTTGGGTTCCTCTTTATAAGTGAATTCAGAAACAATGGTAATGTTGAAAAGGTTTCTGAATGAGGTATACCTATCCTATCAACACCATCATCCATGAGTTGAGACTTGCAATTGTTAACTCAGCCGTGAAGCCATTTCCCTTATTTTGCCTTCACAGTGAACCACAACATTGCACAGTGATTGCTCACTAGGCTCTCTTATTTCCTCAATCATCAACTGAAGTGAATAATTACTAGTGTTACTCCCCCTTCAATCTTCAACATCAAACTGCTTTTCCCTTCTCCATCCTAGATTTCCTGTGTATCAGAGATCTTTGAGGTCCCAGTTATCTCTTTAAAACCCAATTATTTTGTATTTTTAATGTTTTACTCAGTCGTGTCAGACCCTCAGTGACCCCATGAACTGCAGCCTTCCAGGCTCCTCCGCCCATGGGATTTTCCAGGCAAGAGTACTGGAGTGGAGTGCCATTGCCTTCTCCGGATTGCTCACTAGGCTCTCATTTCCTCAATCATCAACTGAAGTGAATAATTACTAGTGTTACTCTCCCTTCCAATCTTCAACATCAAAATGCTTTTCCCTTCTCCATCCTAGATTTCCTGCGTGTCAGAGACCTTTGAGGTCCCAGTTATCTCCTTAAAGCCCAATTGTTTTGTATTTTTAATGTATTTTTATAACTGATATATTCATTTAATTTCTGAATTTATAAATGTGAAAGAAACACAGCTCATTTTAATATCTAAAGGTTTTTGTTTCTTAAAATGACTTCCTACATAATATATGTATTATATTTAGGTCTTTAGTCCATTTTGAGTTTATTTTTGTATATGCTGTTAGAGAATGTTCTAATTTTACTTGATTGCATGTAGCTATCCAATTATACCAGCATCACTTACTGAAGAGACTGTCTTCTCTCCACTGTATATTCTTGTCTTTTTTATTATAGATTAATTGACCATAAGCACATAGGTTTATTTCTGGGCTCTCTCTTCTGTTCCACATGTCTGTTTTTGTGCCAATACTGTACTGATTGGATTAATGTAGTTTTCTGATATAGTTCAAAGTCAGGGAACCTGATTCCTCCAGTTCTGATCTTCTTCCTTAAGATGGTTTTGGTGATTCAGGGTCTTTCATCTTTCCATACAAAATTTAAAATTGTCTGTTTTAGTTCTGTAGAAAATGCCCTGGTATTTTCATAGCAATTGCACTATGTGGACTGCCTTGGCTATCATGTTTAACAATATGAATTCTTCAAATCCATAAACATGGTAAACCTTTCCCTCTGTTTGTATCTTCACTTTCTTTGATCAGGGCTTACTTTTTCTAAGCACAGGTCTTTCACCACCTCAGGTATGTTTATTTTTAGGTGTTTTATTTCTCTCTGTTTGTATTCACTTTCTCTCACCCTGGTGGCTTTTCAGCAGTACGAGTGATCATTTTTTGAGAAATAACCACTATAAATCATTAATCAATTCCAGGATGTGTGGTATTTGGGGGACCTAAATAATGTTTAAGAAACCAATTTATAATTTGAAAAACGCTAAATATTTTTAGTGTGTATGTGTAAAGTATTCCTATTTCTGTTTGTGTTCTGTATTTGGAGAATGGGATTGTGTCATTCTCTTCATACTGATCATTGGTTTTGATACATTTTGGAGATAGTAGCTGTTCATTTAATTCTTATGATTTTCAGGAGCACTGTGCTGAGGAAGCCAGGACATTCTGCTCATGCCACTGTAGGTCAATCAGGAGAAGATTCCATGTTGGAGCCAAATCCCACTAAGTGACTTGAGTCACTCTGATGCCTGAAAAAGTTGGAGCTATGGAGGTCGGTCATACTCTCTCAGGAAGCTCTAACTGATGATTTCATTTTTCAACTTAGGTGACTTTCACTGAGTTTGGCTGAAAGTGGAAGTGAAGTCACTCAGTCGTGCCAGTGCCCGACTCTTTGCGACCCCATGGACACCAGGCTCCTCCGTCCATGGGATTTTGCAGGCAAGAATACCTGAGTGGGTTGCTATTTCCTTCGCCATGGAATCTTCCCGACCCAGGGATCGAACCCACACCTCCCGCACTGTAGACAGACACTTTACCGTCAGCGCCACCAGGGGAGTTTGGCTGACTAGGGGTTAAACGTGGGGGAGGGGCGCAGCAGGAGTTGGGAGGCGGACCGTCCAGTGTCACGTGACATGGGCTGCCATAGTAACAGGCCTCCCTGCCTTGCATCCAATCAGATATGGACAGTGTCTGTGACGTCAGGGAAAGCAGGGCCTATAAAAGCGGCCACCGGCCTCCAAGGCGCTCATTGTTCGTCCGGCTGAGCTGGGGGACGGGTGCGGCACCATGTCTGAACCAACCCCTGGCACCTCTGAGGAAGATGTGATCACCAAAGAAGCGGGCACCCCCGAAACTGAGCCCTCTGATATGGAGATGGCGACAGCAGGGCCCTCCAATGCCGAGCCGTGTGATGCTGAGCCGTGTGATGCCGAACCGAGAAAGGCCAAGCAGAAGACAGCGAGGGGCCGCCGCTGCCTTCGCCGTTGCCAGCGCCGCCGCTGCCATCAGGCCGGTTTCCCGAGCTTTGCGACCTATTTCCCTAGGGTGCTGAAGCAAGTCCACACAGGCCTAAGTCTTTCCCGCGAGTCCGTGAAGACCCTGGACTCCTTTGTGAAAGACATGTTCGAGCGGATTGCCGAGGAGGCCGGGCGCCTGGCCCACTGCACCAAGCGCTGCACCATCATGACGGAAGACATCCAGACAGCCGTGCGTCTTCTGTTGCCTGGGGAGCTCGGCAGGTATGCCATGTCCGCGGCCAGCAAGTCGCTCACCAGATACACCAGCGAATGAACTGCCTCAGGTCTGTCTGACCATCGCAAACCAGACTTAAGGGTGCTCCCCTTAGGCCCTACGTTTAACCTTTAAAACATTTCTACCCCGAAGCAAACATTAAAAACCTCATTAACTTTGCTTCAATATGTGTCGATTGTGTCATTTGTTCGATGGAAAATCGTATAATCTTGTTCTTAACGTATTGCAACCCGTCACTTTCCTAAATGGTTATTTCTATTCGTGGTTTCTCGGTGACTTTGAGTTGGTGACGGACAGGGAGGCCTGGCGTGTTGCGGTTCATGGGGTCGCAAAGAGTCGGCCATGACTGAGCGACTGAACTGATGGTCAAAATTCTTTCCCTAAGTCTCATTGGCCTTTTCTATTTTCATTCGCCCGTCTATATTTAGGTATCATCCAGAGATTTGTATATGGGGTATAGCAACCGATAAAGAGCAGTGTGGTCTTCCCAGGCGGCTCAGCAGTAAAGGATCCGCCTGCAATGCAGGAGTCGCAGGAGAGGCAGGGTCCTCCCTGGGTCATAAAGTTCCCGGGAGGAGGGCATGGCAACCCTCTCCAGTATTCTCTCCTGGAGAATCCCATGGAGAAAGCAGCTTGGTGGGCTACAGTCCATAGGGTCTGCAAAGAGTCGAGCACCACTGAAGCAAGGGAGCACGCAGGCTCACAAAGAGCTGTGTGTGTGTGTGTGTGTGTGTGTGTGTGCGCGCGCGCAGGGCGTGCTCAGTCACTCAGTCATGTCCGACTCTTCCTGACCCCAGGGACAGGAGCCCGCCAGGCTCCTCCATCCATGGGATTTTCCAGGCAAGAGTAGTAGAGTGGGGTGCCATTGCCTTCTCCGAAAAAGGAAGCAATAGCTATCTATTTCAAGTAATATTTTTAATGGGCAAATCTGGTCTTGAAACTGCTCTGAATTTTCTTGAAAGAGTCCTCCCCCCTGACCTTTTTTACCCCCAAAATATTGCCTAAAATGCAACCATGGGGGTGGATAAGAGAAATTACATCAAGACACAACTTCTTTAAAGTGAATCCTGGGAGTTGTGGAAACAGAAGAAATAATTTCCCTTGGCAGGCTGTATTATCAGCACTGGCATCCTCAGCTAATTGGAATTCCAAAGGACAAAAATAACCACTTAAATAAAATAGGATTATGAATTGGAATTGATATGAGTGAGATGTTCAGTCGTTTTAATCTTGGTCATTATCTCAGGCTTGTATCTGAAGTTAGTTAGAATTCTTTCAAATGAATTTCTATACACATTAGGAAGTGAGAAAATTCTAGATAGGAGTAAGGGACAAAGGAATATTCCATCAATCTGTTTGCTTCTATTTGATCTCAAAAATTTGGGGGATGTATGGAGATACAGAGGGACAGAGAAAGGTAAAAAATTAAAAATTTCCACTAATTTGATTGTAAAGTTTATATAGGCAATAAGAGCAAAAGTCTTACTACAACCTCTTTGCCTGTAGGCTGAAACGAATTGCCATTGTTTGTGAAAGTCTTGTGAGACTCAGGTTTTATTCAACTAGCTGTCATTTTCTGGGATCTCCAAAGGCTTGAAAGGGGACAGCACTGCCATAAATAACAAAGCAAACAAGCCCTGCCTGAACTGGCTCTACAGAGGGTTAAAAATGCTTTCCATTCTTTGCTGGTGATCACCAGTTTCTCTTCATTGAACTGCACTGCACGTTTAGCTCAGGACTGCTGCAGGGGAACAGATGGTCCACTCGGGAGGCCCTCAAGGAGTGAACATCAACACCTTTGCCTAGTCCATTAAAAAGAGAAAGGTGCAATCATGGACAGGAGAGAAACAGAGTTACTGTGGTAATGTGGTGATGACCCTCCTACTCCTAGTAAAAACAACGGCATACAGAATATTAATAATGAACATAAGGGCAAAAGTTAGGGTTCCATGTGCCTAAAAGGCACCTTGTACCTCAGTTATCAGTTAAACTCAGTTCCTTGTTTTGCCTCTCTGAAATACAGAATTAGGCTAATTAAAGTGCTAATAGGAAAGGTCATGACTTTCAACTGAATGGACCTCAAATTAGAAACTATATAGTTCAGAAGTATTTGTTGACAGAATGGATGGATCAAAGATTCATTAATCTGTTAGATAAACAATTTCATTATGAAAGTTAAAAACTGAGAGTCTACATGATAATCAGGAAATATAAGTTCTGTGTAGAGAGGGAAAAGATGATATGAGGCTCAGGTTTGTCACATGTGAGGATGTCATAGCAATCTGGATGCATATCTAATCTGTAATTCTATGTTGAATAGTCATCAGAGGCTGTGGGCTCTAGCATCCACTTTTCTACTCACGAGAGATGTGAACCTACACAAGTCCTTAACCCTTATATAAAAGGAGTGAGTTGCTAAGTGTACTTTCCGATCATGTCCCTCTTTAAATTTCTATGATTCTAGGACACAGATGCTAACTTCCATTGGCAGATATGTAAATGGTTATTAATCACAAACTCCTTCTACAAGATCCATTCAGTTAAACAGTTCTAGATTAACATTTCCTGTAAACTTGAAATGGTTTATAATTTCAAAGCGGGAGAGGCACAAAGTTGGTATATACTTGCTTCATGCTACCAAGTACAATTAAGATTTTTTAATTTAGAAATAAGTGGTGAAGAATCTGCCTGCTAATTCAGAAGATGCAAGAAATGCTGGTTTGATCCCTGGGTTCGGAAGATCCCCTCTAGTAGGAAAATCCCATAAACAGAGGACTCTGGTAGGCTATGGTCCATAGGGTCACAAGAGTCGGATGAACTCAGTGACTAAGTACAGACAACTTAGAAATATATGAATTTTTTTCCACTCCCAGAACTATCAGCAGTCACATACTTTAGGGGATGAGGAAAAGCAAAGAATGGAAATATATGGAGAAAGGCTCGGAATGAGGAGGTGGAAGAGGGCTTATTTCAGAATAAATGTTGTTTTCTATAAAATATTGCAAAGGTATTCCACAAATGCAATGATATTAAATTGTGCTTTATAAGTGAACACAGTTAGAAGGAATAAGGAAGTGGCTTGCTGATGAAGCAAATGACCATGAAGAGGATTTTGGTACCATCTCTATTTTATTGTTTTCCTTTATTTTACTTTACAATACTGTATTGGTTTTGCCATACATCAACATGAATCCGCCACGGGTGGACACGTGTTCCCCATCCTGAACCCCCTCCCACTTCCCTCCCCATACCATCCCTCCAGGTCATCCCAGTGCACCAGCCCCAAGCATCCTGTATCCTGCATCAAACTTAGACTGGCGATTCGTTTCTTATATGATATTATACATGTTTCAATGCCATTCTCCCAAATCATCCCACCCTCTCCCTCTCCCACAGAGTCCAAAAGACTGTTCTATACATCTGTGTCTCTTTTGCTGTCTCGCACACAGGGTTACCGTTACCATCTTTCTAGATTCCATATATATGTGTTAGTATACTGTATTGGTGTTTTTCTTTCTGGCTTACTTCACTCTGTATAATTGGCTCCATCTCTATTTTAGATGGCATGCCATCTCTATTTTAGATGATACAAAATCATCTCTCTCTCTCCTTTGTTCTCAAACTGCTATTGGAGACAATGTCATTCTTTGTCTATTATTTTAAACTGTCTTTGTTTTGTCATGAGAGCTATAAAATAGACCATGTTTTTCTTTCTGGCTTGGCTTCTAGGAAGCTTGAAGCTAAAGTTAATGCTCAATAATAATAACCATTCTTAATTTCAGTATCTGTAATAACTGTCTAAATTTCCCCCTCCAACTTTTAATCATATTTTAATGGCCTTTTGTTATGAATTATCTGAAATCATTGCAGGAAGTAGATGGGGGATAAATAAATGAATGCATACAGAAAAAAAAGAAAGAAGAGGGAAAGAAGGCAGGCCTGAAGGCCAACTGAAATGTAAAGAAGAAGGTGGTTAAATAACTAGCCCAAGGGTATTTAAATCCAGGATAATAACGTGGCAAAAATGAACCAAAGATGTCTATTTGGTTAGAATGCAATCAACATGTATCCATTTTCTGTCTGAAAGTGTGTTAGCCACTCAGCTGTGTCTGACTCTTTGTGACCCCATGGACTGAAGCCCGCCAGGCTCCTCTGTCCATGAGATTTCCCAGGCAAGAATACTGGAGTGGGTTGACATTTCCTTCTACAGGGGATCTTTCAAACCCAGGTCTCCTGCATTGCAGGCAGATTCTTTATCATCTGAGCCATTAGGGAAGCCCTGTTCTATGTAAAGGGGGGAAACATTTCTGTATGTGGAAAATAGTGTATATTTTAAAATCATGGTCTGAAAAAAATTCATTAGAAATAAATCAGGTGGCTCAGAGGTTAAAGCGTCTGCCTCCAATGCGGGAGACCCAGGTTCGATCCCTGGGTCAGGAAGATCCCCTGGAGAAGGAAATGGCAACCCACTCCAGTATTCTTGCTTGGAGAATCTCATGGACTGAGGAGCCTGGTGAGTCATAGTCCATGGGGTCACAAAGAGTTGGACATGACTGAGTGACTTTACTTACTTACTAAGTAATGAATTCCATAAAAGCACTGTTATTTTCAGGAAAAGGTGTAATTGTTAACTATTTATAGATGAAGAACACTGAGATCAATCTAGAATGCAAAATTCAGTACCCTCAGTCATCACTGGGACTACACAGACCAACAGGAAAGTTTAAAGAAAAACAAGATAAAACATTTTTGAAAATGTGACATCTGGAAACTCTTTGAAGTTGTACAATTTTAACAGTTTCCTTAAAAAAACAGTTTCTACATACATCAAAAATCCTTTTTATTTCAATTGGAACAGACTGAGAAGAAAAGGAGGTCTAAGGATAGCTAAGATTAAAGCAAAAACTAAATAACAATTTTGTTATTCAGACTGAGGTGGTGAATTCACTTATGGAATAGAATGTTGGGGAAGGGTGAGGACAAATGTGGGGAAAGAAGAAAAACAATTTAAGAGGCTGCAGAAAAATGAATAACAAATAAGCTATTTGACAAAGATTGACAGATACCTGGGCCACCATTGAAACAGCAACCTCTGTTGAAAATTACAAGCATCCTTATCAATTGGGGGGGTTCTCTGGTGGCTCAGATGGTAAAGCATCTGCCTACATTGCAGGAGACCCGGGTTCGATCCCTGGGTTGGAAAGGTCCCCTGTAGAAGGAAATGGCAACCCACTCCAGTATTCTTGCCTGCAGAATTCCACGGACAGAGGAGCCTGGCGGGTTACAGTCCATGGGGTCACAGAGAGTTGAACACGACTGAGTGACTAACCTTTACCATTCACACCCACAAATGTACTTCATCTTCTTAGATTCGTGGAAACTATTACTTTCAACCTTTAAAAACCATTTTAAAGGCATCTAAGCATTTTTAAAGAAAAGAAAGAACACACTGCTGGTGAATAATATGTGACAGTAATTATCTTCTAACCTATTCCTGCAGGCAAGTTCTTGTAGGAGACAGGAAGAATAAAAGAACAGCAGGCCCTGGCAAGGGCTGCAAAAGAAATTTGTAATTATTGATGAACTGGATGCTATAAGGCATGAGATGCTTGGAACAAGTCCAGAGGGAAAAGTTCATAGTCCTGAAAACAAGATATGACCTGGGGTCGGCAAACCAACCCCATACTGTTTCCCAACTGGCGTCTCAGAGTCACATGTTTTACGTATCTGGTGGAAAATCTACAGATAAGAATATTAGTCTTAGTTACTGATTTGTTATTGATTACTGTTTCTTAGTTAGTCAATGGTTAATGATCATTTTGTTCTTTGGCCTTGAAGGCCACATGAGTTATAGCTTAATTCCCCGCATATCCTTTCATTCACGGCTGAAAGTATAATAAAGCTAGCTTGGATTCAGTTTTGGCACGTTCATCTTGGAGCGGTGTTGGTCCCCTGATCCTCACTTTTCACTGAAAACTTGTGTCTTGTTTCCCATTCTCTCGCCGTATTGCGCTTTCAGAAACCCTGCTTGTCAAGCTGGTCTTGACAAGTTATTCACAAATTTGATTTTTTTCTTTAAAACAAAGACATTTTAAATGCTATTAATGACTAACCAAAGTAACCCCACAGTAAATCTCTTTCTAAGGTAAGAGATCCTTTAAGGGGAAACATAATCACCTTCTGAGCTATTGCTTCTATAAAATAATATCTTCATTTATTGAGTTTGCTTAAGTAGAGGCATACCTGTATACTACTATGGGCAAGAATAAAGTAGCCTGGCCTGGCTTTGTACATCTGAAATTGCAGCCATTAAAATGTACTGCAATTCAGAATGTTCAATTATTTTTATAGGTATCAGGTAATATATAGCCAACTCTCAATTATCTAGGCTAATGGAGAGGAACAGTGGCATGGCTAATTTAAAATAGCAAATAATCCAGAAATTATTTATGTAGATTTGGAAAGCCATTTTCCATCCAAAATTACCTTTGAGGTATGACTATTCAGGAAGATTAGATACTGATCTGACATTGGGAATCCTGAGAGTTGGGCAAACTTTCTTTATGGATTCTCAAGGCTTTAGCCTTCCTGCCTCTAGAAGTGGAGGCAATAAAAGGTCTGCATTTGTTATGCTCAGTTAGAGAAGAGAGTTTAAGAATAGCCAGGGCAGGACGGGTCCTGAGGATGACAGTAAAAAAGTTTCTTGGCAAGTCCTCTATTTTCTCATTTAAGGGCTGAAGCTGCACTTACTGATGCCTTAATACACATATTCTAATGATTCTAAGTGAAAGTGCAAAGTGTTAGTAGCCCAGTCATGTCTGACTTTTTGTGATCCCATGGACTGTAGCCCACCAGGCTCCTCTGTCCATGGGATTCTCCAGGCAAGAATAAAAGACAGGGTAGCCATTCTCTTCTCCAGGGGATGTTCCCGACCCAAGGATCGAACCCAGATCTCTAGCATTACAGGCAGATTCTTTATCATCTGAGTTTTCTAATTCATGGTAAAATCCACAACTTCAGAAACCAGCCAGATTAAGTGTACACTACTAAGAAAAAACTAGAAATAAAAATAAATATTTTTATATATCATTATACATAAGGACTTAAAAATAATTAGAAGGAATTAAAAAAAATACAACTTGTTTTTCAGCGGGGATTAATGAATTGTCAAGCTGTTCTGGGAATTCTTCCCCATTCTGATTTTTTAAACATAGGCCTATGTTATTCCATTATCTCCTCCAGCTTTAGAGCTACACATAAAGAAGTTACTGACTTTAGATCCCTAGGATAAATAAGTATCAACATCAAGAACTCACTGCTTACATAGGTTTATCTCATACTGCCAGTTCTGTCAACCCCAAATAAGGCAGAATAGAATAAAATAAAATTGCCTCCTGGGTACTTAGAATCCATGCCAGGTTCCATGGCAGTGAGCAGGTCTTCACATATATTTAAAGTTCAGAAAGAGCTTCATAGCTTTCTGGTCCCAAGACTTCTGCTCATTAGATTTGCCATAAAAACTGCATTCCCAGGGCCAGCACTGGCAGGAACTGGCCCAAGAGTAGAATGCCATTCATTTTTTAAAGCAACCTGATTTTGCACCTGAGCTGTTCTATCTCCACAGAGTTCTCCTTCTAAGGCCAACATCTTGCTTATCCTGTACAGATTCCTATTCTGAGGTCTGATGAGTATCAGCATTTGGCCTATATAACATTATTTTGCTAGTTCTGGCATATGCCATATGTACCACCTTAGAAAAATTACATTTTTGCCTGTAGGGTTTCCTTTAATAAAAACAGGGCTAGAGAAATGTGGAGATGATGCTTGTAAATAGATTTCTGAAAAATCATAAAAGCTATAGTTTTCTAAAAAACTAAGAATGTGTCTGACCAAAGTTTCAGCTGCTCACATTTTTATAAGCAGTATATTTTAGTAAAAATTTATAAAAATGCTATTGTTCTCCCTCCTCTAAAAAACATCCTAGCATATAATTTTTCTAAAACCTAGGGTAAACTATCATGATTTTATCTAGAAAGATGCCCTTTACCTCCCTCCGTTTTTTGTGCTGTCAAAGAATCTCAGCTTACAGATGAAAGATACATAAATTATAAATCATTGTCCTGGTTTGTGAGAATTGTGAGATGGCATGAATTGCTCCTTTTTATTTCACTGATAAGAAAAAAACAAGAATCAAGATAGAAGACTGTTCAGGTCTTTTAAGTAATTTTTTTTTTTCTTTCAAACTGTGGAACAAATGTTTATAAAATGAGAACAGAATTAGACTTGCTGTGGACCACAATGAATGGGTTCAACCTCAGTTTACTGAGTTCAAATTCTCAGCAATAATTTATTTCCTTTTACTGTGAACTAGTATAGTGCAATGTGTTTGAATGGGGACTATGGTAGAAGCTGGGTCGAAACAACATAGAAATTAATCCAAAAGACGTGGAATTACTTCCAATTCTCTGCTATTATGAATGAGTGAAAAGGAAAACAAACAAACAAACAACTCTCGTAAGAAATTCAAGGAGAAACAGCAAAACTGAATAAGAAAATTATCTGCAAAGAGATAATATAATACAGTATTTCTAAGATTAATCAACTGCCCTGCCTCTTCTGTGAGGCTTTCTTGGAATATTTCCAACTGCAGCAATCTTGTCCTTCCCTGAGGTCTTATTACCATAAAGGTTCCCCCCTCTTTTTTTTTTTTTTTTTTTGCACTAACATATGAACACGTGATATGACAATGAATTGAGATTATTTTGGAAAATCTAGTATATACCAAAATATATAGGAACAACATTTTAGTACATGTTTATTGTTGTGTATAATTGTTTGATTTTGGTAAGTCTGATTCCCCAAGGAAATGGACTATGCTTTCTACTTTATACTTCCCACAAATACTAAGCTCATAATATTTTCTTAATAAATACTACTGATTGAATATCTTCATGGCCTAATGGGTTATTTTATATGTGTGAGTATGATCACTCAGAAGTTCAATGATCTGAAACCTTTCCAGAATAAGTCCCTTCTCTGTTTTGCTACATAAGGGCAACAGTTAGATTTAAACTGGTATCATGTTTAGACTACTGTGCCCAGAGACAAGTTCTGTGCCCAAACTAGATTTAATAAACATTGCTTTTCTATCATTACCCAGTATTCTAGCGCCCTTTAAAGGGAAGTATAAGCTCTATAAATTATAAACTCTGCTGGATAGGAGCTATCTGCATTTGGAAAACAAATGCATGGTTTTCTATGTTTGTTAATTCATAACACAATGACTTCAGATATATTAACTGAAGACAGGTGAGGATGGGGGTGGGCTGGTGGTAGGGAACAGTAGGTACAATTAAAGAGCACACACACGCAAGTTTGATGGCACATGTCTCTGCTTTACAGAATTCCTAACAATGCTAATTAGGAAGGTCTATTAATTTTATCCATTCTCTATGCTAGATATGTAATCTCATTAGTCTTGATAAAGGTCAAGAAACTGAAAGTAAATCAGTACATACAGTAGTATGCTTCAATTTCCTTCATTTATAATTAAGGGTCTCCATTACTGCATTTTAAACTCTCATTTTGTCAGTTCTAAATCTGTGCAAGGAAAGAGGAATGAGCAGTTCCTTAAAAAAGCAAAGTATTTAGACTCACAGTAATGCTGTCTCTAAGGGGAAGTGTGCAGGATACTGGGAATAAGGACTGAACAGATGAAAGGGACAATGGGAATAAAGATTTAAAGACAAGCTATGTGACTTTTCTTTGTACATCGGTACATCGTTCACTTCTAAATTTGAATGTTAAAAGATAAAGGAGGGTATAGGAAATCACTTGGTGGCAGTGACCATTTGGGATAGGGATAGAAAGGTGTTACAGCAGATAACTGATTAGACTGGAGTTCTGGGAGGGAGAGGTGACAGTAAGTGGGACACTTTGCCATTTAGGGGTTGGAGAAAACAATTACAATATATGATCCTCTTTACCAGAATCCGTCTGGAAATGCAGGAGCAGAAGACACAGAAGATGCAGGTTCGATCCCTGGGTGGGGAAGATCCCCTGGAGTAGGAAATGGCACCCCACTCCAGTATTCTTGCCTGGAGAATCCCATGGACAGAGGAGCCTGGCAGGCTCCAGTCCAAAGGGTGCAGTGAGTCAGACATGACTAAAGCAAATTAGCACACGCGCACATACACTCTACTGGAGAAGTGGCATCTATGTCCTGACTTCCTTGGTGGCTCAGATGGTAAAGAGTCGAGCTGCAGTGCAGGCGACCCGGCTTCAATCCCTGGGTCAGGAAGATCCCCGGGAGAAGGAAATGGCAACCCACTCCAGCATTCTTGCCTGGAGAATTCCACGGACAGAAGAACCTAGGGGGCTACAGTTCATGGAGTCGCGAAGAGTTGGACATAACTGAGTGAGTTTCACTTATGGCCTGACTTTATAAAAGGCTACCATAATATTAGTCAACTCTGAGTCTCAAGCAAAAGGTTGTCTTTTGTAATGTGAAGTAAAATGCTTTTATCTGAATTCCCATTCTCCAACACTGCTTACTTGGAAGGATGAAGAGTCCCTGGAAGACAAACTCTTTGTTTTCACTGTCATGTATATAAAATGATCTCCTGTGAAACAGCCACCATTTTAGAAAGCTTTCAGAATCAGATATGATTAGCTCCTATAAGGAGGTTCCATAATCAGCATCTCATCAGGCATAAAAGTTACAGTAAGATAGAAGACCATTTTATTAAGTACCAGAATAAAATGTCTTTACAAGTAAGTACTATTTCAATGTTTTAATCTAACAACTCTAGGAACATAATATTAATATAAAGATTTTTAAAAATATTTTAATCACATTTTATAGAATATCTGTATATATTATGTGATATTGGAGGACAGATTTCATGCATGCCTCACTAATCCAGTTCACAAATATTCACTGTGTGTCTGCTCCATCACTCAGTCGTGTCCAACCCTTTGCAAACCTGTGGACTATAGCCTGCCAGGATCCTCTGTCCATGGGATTGGCCAGGCAAGAACACTGGAGTGGGTTGCTGTTTCCTCCTCCAAAGGATCTTCCTGACCCAGAGATTGAACCTGCGTCTCCTGCATTGGCAGGTGGATTCTTTACCACTGTGTCACCTGGGTATACTATATAGAAGTATTGTGAAGATAACAAAGATAGGTTCCTATTCTGGGTAAAATATTTAGATCTATAAATAGAATTTAGTCTCCTTGAAAGTAGGGATTTTTGATCTGCTTTCTTATTAATGTATCTCTAACATGTAGAATAAAGGCTCATATGCTACCTTTTCCTTTTAAAGGTCCAGAAAATAAATATTTAAGTTTTGCTTGGCCACATATGGTCTCTACTGCTTCTTATTTGTTTTTACGGCCCCTTTAAAATGGGTCATAAAATGTAAAAGTGTAAAAAACAGCCTGAACTCACTTTGGTCCTAACATGTTGGGTTGGTGCCACTAACTATAGTTCGCAAAAAGTTGGGCACGACTGAGTAACTGAACTGAAATATTTCAATCACTCCCAGTATTAGGAAGAGCACACTAAGAATTTGTTTAAAAATGAGTGAATGTACTCAATGGAAGACTGCATAAGCAACAGAGAAATAAAGATGGTATGGTTGATCTCCTCCAAGAGCTAATGGATAAGGAAAGGAGGACAGAAGTATATATAGAACTAATGATATGATGAGAAGATTCAGAAGAGAAAACTTGGAATGAACAAGGCATATAATATTTGAGCTGTTCTTGGACAGGACTTCTAATGAAAAAGGTTCAAATAAGTTCAGTTCTGATAACTTGAATTATGGAAGCAATTTTATAACTCATGAATGAATATGTGTAGTTATTTCTGTACCTTTGAGAATGTATAAACCAAGAATTATGGCACATGCTGAGGTCACAACTGTATTTTCTCCTAGTTCACCATATTCAAAAAGAAAAAAAAAAATGCCGTTGGGTATCTAGAAACATAATGCTGAAATCTTTTCTTTGGATGACTATGAATTCAGTGGTCTATGCCACTGCTATGAGATGAACAAAGCATCATAGCCAAGACAAATCTTGCCAGGCTGTCTGTTAACTATAATCAAAGCCATACGTTCTATAAAAAAGAGACAATTAGATACACAGAGCTGTAGCAACTCAACAACCCATTTAGAGTCTGAAAAATAAGGACACCGACAGACCAGAGACCTTGTTAGTGAAACTGCACATCAGTATTTATATACAAATTAGGTGACGTTTTCAATTTGTTAGTACATGCGTGGAGTTGGCTTTAAACTGCTGTTCACTTAGGGTATAACAGATGTCCAAGATTTTTTAAAGCCCACAACCTCCTGAAAAGATAATGTTCTAGGATTGATGCGTTAAAACCAAAACAACAACAACAAAAAGCCCTACCTCATTTGCTGCAGTATGCTTCAGTGGTCACTATGGCAGAATTGACCTTTCTTTGTTAAGCACTGCATATGTTCATTCTTAACGTGGCATCCACGTGATTCAGAAGGCAGTAAGCCTACTGGCTCCATTATTGCACACTCCAGGATGCTCGTTTACACAAAGGAAGTCATTCAATTCCTATTTTCCTTTCAATCCAGGGCTCATCTATACTATCTAGGATGTTTGCAATCCTACACAAATGGTTCCTTGCATCCAGCTGTCATTGCTAACGCTGCTTCTGAGTCTTTGAGTATTTTTTCCCTAAATTACATGATGATGGATGCCCTTCCCCTGGTTACTTCTCCCTGTTGAAAGTCACCACTGTCAGCAACATGGCCTAGTATGACTAATGTCTAACCCCAAATGATGATGATTTCAAAGCAAACATGACACAGAAAAGAAAAAGCAGCATCAGCCACAGAAGAGGAGGCCTGTTCTGCAATGTACGCATCACAACCTGTTTAATCGCAAAGCATAATGAGGACTTTTAAAGACACAAGTGTACATTGGTTT
>SJXQ01008107.1:361145-381645 GCA_006408695.1 Aepyceros melampus
ACTGATAATGTTGGCCATTTGGTACTCGATCTTCTTGATTTCCAATTAGGAAAAGACACTGTATGAAAAGAGTTTCCTGGCATTTGATCCAATGAACCACAATCCTGACCCATCCTCATTACAGCCACCTGATACATTTTATACTATGTCTGATAGGCTCCACATGGGGTTTTCACTGACAAGATGGCATGTTATGTCGACCTCACAAACAAAGAATAAATCACAGTGATCCTTGAGACTAAACAAATTGGCCAAATGGCATCCTGTTATCTCACTGGCACCTATCTTCTCAAAGCTGCGAGACCACCAGATTCCAGACCTCCGGCTACGTGACCATCGCTTCAGAGAATTTTTCATTGGTGGGGTATAAGAAGGGACTGTCAGAGAGGGAGGACAGTGGTTCTCCTTAAGGGCCAGTCACCCTCTCTTTTCCCTCTAATAAACTTCCTTTTACTTGCCTGACTGCCCGGCTCGCTCTCTTTTTCTCTGCACTCGCCTTACAATGTCAAGGTATCTATGAGCCACGCGCTCCTGGAGACCCACATAACAATTTGGTTTAGGTTGTAAGAAAGACAGTGGCAGTCACACACTCATCCTTTGGGAACACTAATCCTTGAAAAACTTCAGATTAGTACTTTTCCTATTACCAAATCTTTCTGGGTTTCAACAGAAATACAGTGAATTTGGATTTCTTCCCTCTATTTTACCTGGCATCACATCCGACACAGAAAGTGACCAAGTAATAGTCAATTAGGTTGACTGGTGTCGTGCACGTGAAAAAACACTAAGTGCAGAACCTGCTTCACAAAGGAAGCTCCAGTGAGCAAAGACTTATTTATCATGGATATTCACATGGATGCTAGAAAACGGATCCAGGACAACTGCCTGGCAGCTGACTTACATGAAAAGGCCATTTGAAAGCCAATGAAAACAATATAGTCTCCCTTGACGATCACACCAAAAGACTTGTAAGGTAGCAGAAGGTAAAATAATCTATTTACACAACATATACTTTCAAAACACATTGGAATGAGATGGGCAACAACTGGGCAGGGCAGGAGGACACTGTGACAGGCTATGCACTCTACATTTCATCAGATAAGGAGCAGGAAAATTTAAGAAATGAAAAAAAAACTAGGAAAGGAAATATCTGGAAAGGATGACACAGGATCGCTCACATTCCAATAAAAATCTCTATTCTGGCTTAGCTGCATTATGAAGTGCTGTGGTGAACCTCAGACAATTTCATAGATAACTGCCAGAGATATTATCATAAACATATCCCCCATTTTATAAGAATTTGAATACAAAATAGTTTGTAATGAAAGCAGGCTGAACATAATAGAAATCTTTTTTTTTGATGGTTCAAAAAGTACTTTGGGGCATCACACTGCCGCAGAGTCACCATTATACACATCAGTCATCACTACTCAGCAGCTGTACAAATGTGTTGGGTAACAGAGTTCTGCAGTTTAATACGTGGGTACCTAACATAGCTGACTATTTATTTTGAAACAGAAAAATGTTGAAGCAACTTGAATGCATAAAATGAGACCCATGAGATTTTAGCCTGTTTTTCCATAAAAATAAGTGCTAATGAATGATTATTTCACTCCTCTTTCCTTTGTGATTTTTTTTTTTTTATTCTTGCCATTGGGTTTCTCTGAATTTTCTCTCTGGTCTTTATGCTCCTTCCTTCCTTTTAACCATTCTTTTAATCTTGTCTTAAAATTTCTTTTTTGACCTCATGAGCATTCTACCTAGGGCTTCTTTTCCTCATCTGGGGAATTTCCTTTCTCCAGAGACTTCTTGTACCGTTGTTTTTACCATTAAGGTAAAGGGGATGACAGGAAGAGAGCTTAAAGAAAAAGGCTTGCCAGTGTGGAGGTTCCTTACAAAACTAAAAAGAGAACTACCATATGATCCAGCAATCCAACTCCTGGGCATATATGTATCTGGAAAAGACAAACACTAATTTGAAAAAACACATGAACTCCAATGTTCACAGCAGCACTATTTAAAATAGCCAGACATGGAAGCAACCAAATATCTATCAACAGATAAATAGATAAGGAAAATGTGGTGTATTACTCAGCCATAAAAGAATGAAGTAATGCTATTTCCAGCAACATGGATGGACCTAAGTGAATAATGTCAGAGAAAGACAAATGTCACATGATATCACTTAAATGTAGTAACTTATAAAATGATACAAATAAACCTATTTACAAAACGGAAACAGACTTACAGACATAGAAAACAAATGTATGGCTACTAAAGTGACAAGGGGTGCATGGAATTATGAGTTTGAGATTAACAGATACACACCACTATATATAAAATAGAGACAGGGTCCTACCATATAGCACATGAAACTATATTCAATATCTTATAACTATCTATAATGGAAAATAATCTGAAAAATAATACATATATATTTATCTACTGAATCACTTTGCTATACACATTTCAAATAAACTAAACTTAATAAAAAGGAAAGAAAGGAAAAGGAAAAAGATTTGTGGTTTATCTCCACTGGAAAGACTGAACTGAGGAGAGAGCTGAGTTCTAGTCCTCAATGTCATGAATTCATGGTATGATCTGAAGTAAATTACTTCACCCTCTCTGGGCCTAGTTTTCCTCCTTCTGAGAAATGAGAGATTTGGACTAGGTGATCTCTAACAGTACTTTCAGCTCTATAATTCCCCATCTACAATTCTGTCAGCAATCAGAGAGTGTGACTATTATGCAAGGCTATTAAAATACATGTAGACTTTGCCTGGATACCCCAGTCTGTGAGTAAATCTATTTGTAATGTGTCAACTCACTGTGGATTCCTTCAACTGTAAATCTATTTGTAATGTGTCAACTCACTGTGGATTCCTTCAACTGTATGCCCTTTGGAGTGTTTCTACCCAGTATATAATTTATTGAGGAAAGGAACCGTCTCATCCCTTTCAGTGTCCCCAGCATTTAGAACAGTGTAGGGTACTTAGTAGCAGTTAATAAAATGGTCCTTCTACTTTGTGCTTCCTCATCTCATAGCACTTTATATCCATAAATGTTATATTATAGAAGTTTATCACATTTAACTTAAACCATTCAATGTCTATAGCTTATGCTTACTTAGTTACCAATGACATCCTGGTTTGGGAATATAACATTTTCCTATAAAATGGTAGCACTAATGGGAACAACACGATTTTCAGGAAGAGCCTGGACTGACTCATAAGGGAATCAATGTTCACCTCCTAAATAATTCACTAAAGCTTATGGCTAGGACTGGTGTATACTACTTGTGTTCCTAGAATTGACGTTCCTATGTGAAATTGTGACTTTCAGAGTAAAAGGCTTAAATTGAAAAGCCATGACTTTTGGAAATACATTTGAAAAGGCAGTTACAGAAAAAAGAAAAAGCTTTAATAACACAATCCGGTTGCTGAGATTCCAGATGGAAGCTAAAGTGGTATAATAAAAATTACTGTCACAACTTACACTTCCATCAATAATGGATTTTAGCGAGGGGACTCTATCAAGAGAAGTTCTCAGATTCATACACTGATCTTGTAAAAACAGGAAAAGAAAATCTGTAGAGCAGTCATAAATGTCAAATGAAAACACTAGTATCTGTTTGGATCACTTTGTATAAAAAGTATGCTTTCTTTGCATCTTAAATTTTACATTTATAACATTTAATGATGATTAATCGTAAAGGACACATGTAAGACTATAATGTCGCTAAATGATTCATTTGTAATTCATGTGAAACAACATAATTAGTTCTCCAAGGGTTCAGCAATATATTATTCTATTAAACAGAATACTTGAAAGTGCCACTTGAGTTTTAAATGCAATATGAAGCCTTTATTTTAAGCATGGCTTCCTCTGTGTAATATTCTCATAATTATTTTCCAGCAACAAGAAATATTAGGTTGATTATTTTTATTCTAGCTGTTAGCCCCTCATACTGTGAAGAAAGCAACTTCATGAATTCATTTATTTCAATACAAGACTGACATATTTGGGCAGCTATGTTTAAAATAAGAAAAAGAAGAAAAGATCTGTGTTCAAAGATCTTAAAAGCTGTGAAAGTTGAACTAAAATAATTCTTTTAAAGGCCCACATTTAAGAAAAGTAAAAAAAATATTTCTACCACCCTAAAAGAAATCCCTTTCTATCACAACCATATATAAATATGTATAGGTCAGCTTTAAATATAAATTTTGATATATGGAAATAAGTTATTTTGTAATACATAGCAACATTTTCCTATATATTAAGAAGAAAAACAAGTTATCTTTTTCATTTTGATATGTCTCTACCTATAAGACAACTCCTTAACAGAAATTTTCCTTTTAAGAATAATATTAGTATATATTGATATCAACTTTTAGGTATGAGTTAATGCCAGTCATCAGCTTACACATCCCATGAAAGTTCTGCTTTTTCTTGTAACTACTGTCTGCTAATTATCTCTTAAAACTTTAAAACATGAAAAATATATGGTGCTTTTGAAAAGAAGCTGGATGAGGTCATTCAATGTCTTTTCCTTCTAAACTTCCAGGTAATTGGGTTTTCAGCTACTGTTTTCAGTTTATTTGAAAATTTGCAACCCCAAAGAAGAGTATTCGTCTTTGTACAGTGGCCTGTTAATGTATCTTGCTCTACAGAAGGAGAACACAAATTATCAGGCATGAAGCCATGGGGAAGCAGTTGCTTAAGTACTGCCAAAAGGACTAATGAGACTTTTATTCTTGATGTTGGATTTGAGAAGGGGGCTCAGTGGGAAAGTGTGTGCTAAATTAGTTTTGGACAACAGCAACCTGCTCCATTTCCTGTGCATTAGCTTTTTTTTTTTTTTTCTTTATCAGGGAAGGGAAAATAGAAGATTGGAATAAAAACCAAAGTAAAGGAAGGAATACAAGATTGGATACTTGAAGACGCAGCACATGTGCAAGAATGCAAGGAGACAACTGAGGACCCCATGTCCCAGGATCCATAGAGGGCACCTACAAAGACTCACTCACCTCCATCACCAAAGGAACAATGCAGGGCATTCAAAGTCACGTGGAGCGTATTATGCAAAGTGAAGTAAGTCAGACAGAAAAAACAAACAGTGGATGATATCACTTACATGTGGAATCGAAAAAACAACAAGCCAGGAAAGATAACAAATATAGAGAAAAAACTAGTGGTTACCAGTTGGGAGAGGGAAGGGAAGAAGGACAATTTAGGGGCAGGGAAGTAAGAGGTACAAACTATTAGGTATAAAATAAGCTATATATTAAGAAGAGGTGGCAAGAATACACAGAAGAGTTATACAAAAAAGATCTTCACAACGCAGATATTCACAATGGTGTGATCACTCACCAAGAGCCAGACATCTTGGAATGCAAAGTCAAGTGGGCCTTAGGAAGCATCACTATGAACAAAGCTAGTGGAGGTGATGGAATTGCAGTTGAGCTATTTCAAATCATAAAAGATGATGCTGTGAAAGTGCTGCACTCAATAGGCCAGCAAATTTGGAAAACTCAGCAGTGGCCACAGGGAAAATGTCAGTTTTCATTCCAATCCCAAAGAAAGGCAATGCCAATGAATGCTCAAACTACTGCACAATTGCACTCATCTCACACACTAGTAAACTAATATTCAAAATTCTCCAAGCCAGGTTCAACAGTACATGAACCATGAACTTCTAGGCAGAGGAACCAGAGATCAAATTGCCAACATCTGTTGGATCATTGATAAAGCAAGAGGGTTCCAGAAAAACATCTGCTTTATTGACTGTGCCAAAGCCTTTGACTGTGCAGATCACAACAAACCATGAAAAATTCTGAAAGGGATGGGATTAACCAGACCACCTGACCTGCCTCTTGAGAAATCTGTATGCAGGTCAGGAAGCAACAGTTAGAACTGGACATGGAACAACAGACTGGTTCCAAATCAGGAANTGCATGGATCACAATAAAGTGTGGAAAATTCTGAAAGAGATGGGAATACCAGACCCCCTGACCTATCTCTTGAGAAACCTGTATGCAGGTCAGGAAGCAACAGTTAGAACTGGACATGGAACAACAGACTGGTTCCAAATCGGGAAAGGAGTACGTCAAGGCTGTATATTGTCACCCTGCTTATTTAACTTCTATGCAGAGTACATCATGAGAAACGCTGGGCTGGAAGAAGCACAAGCTGGAATCAAGACTGCCAGGAGAAATCTCAATAACGTCAGATATGCAGATGACACCACCCTTATGGCAGAAAGTGAAGAGGAACTAAAAAGCCTCTTGATGAAAGTGAAAGAGGAGAGTGAAAAAATTGGCTTAAAGCTCAACATTCAGAAAACGAAGATCATGGCATCTGGTCCCATCACTTCATGGGAAATAGATGGGGAAACAGTGGAAACAGTGTCAGACTTTATTTTTCTGGGCTCCAAACTCACAGCAGTTGGTGATTGCAGCCATGAAATTAAAAGGCGCTTATTCCTTGGAAGGAAAGTTATGACCAACCTAGACAGCATATTGAAAAGCAGAGACATTACTTTGTCAACAAAGGTCCATCTAGTCAAGGCTATGGTTTGTCCAGTGGTCATGTATGGATGTGAGAGTTGGACTATAAAGAAGGCTGAGTGCCAATTGATGCTTTTGAACTGTGGTGTTGGAGAAGACCCCTGAGAGTCCCTTGGACTGCAAGGAGATCCAACCAGTCCATCCTAAAGGAGATCAGTCCTGGGTGTTCATTGGAAGGACTGATGCTGAAGCTCAAATTCCAATACTTTGGCCACCTGATGCGAAGAGCTGACTCATTTGAAAAAACCCTGATGCTGGGAAAGATTCAGGGCAGGAGGAGAAGGGGATGACAGAGGATGAGATGGTTGGATGGCATCACCAACACAATGTACATGGGTTTGGGTGAACTCCGGGAGTTGGTGATGGACAGGGAAGCCTGGCGTGCTGTGGTTCATGGGGTTTCAAAGAGTCAGACATGACTGAATGACTGAACTGAACTGAACTGATACAGTCCATGGGGTTTCAGAGTCGGACACGACTGGATGACTTTCACTTATGTCTTGTCAGAGCAAATAGTGTCAGACAAGTCAGAGAGACAGTCCTTCAAAGTTTCAAAGAAACAAGACCAGCGTATGCATAGTCAGCCAGTATGGCCTTGGAGCTTGGGAAGGGAGTCTTATCACCAAAGGAGGACCAGCATTGATGTCCCAGGAAGCGAGGCATTTAATCTTTATTTTGAACATGGACATTCTTGACTTCTGGTCAATGTGCCTTTTTCTTTAATAATTAAAGCAAGTATACAATGTAGGTTTGATAGATCACAAGCAGGCTATTTTAGCTACCATAAAATTCAAGCTAACTCATGTAGAAGCCAGAATGACTTCTCCAGACCTCAGTATGTGAACCTTTCTTTTATCAGGGCATGTATACCTCTTTCTTGCTACTGCACTAGGGGTTTTCAAACTGAGTCCCCAGGGAATCCCAGGGGGTTCTACCCACTGTCCTTGTTTTTCACCTCTCCTGTAGTTAGAGCTGCCCACTTCTTTTGCTTCCTTCAAAAGCTCTTATCTGAAAAGTTCCGAGACTGAAGGGTTTGAGAAAATCAGAGCACTCAAAAAATGACTTTTGTCTTAGTTTCAGGTGTACAACATAGTTGTAAACTGTAAATTTGTAAAATTTGTAAAATTGTAAATAAAAATTTAAAATTGTAAAATTTCAAAAAATTGAAATTTTTATAGATTATACTCCTTTATAATTATTATAAAGTCACCTATATTCCCTTGTTGTACAATATATATCTTTGCAGCTTATTTATTTTATACATTGTAGTTTGTACCTCTTAATCTCCTACTCCTCTTTTGCCCCTCCTCCTCCCCTCTCCCCACTGGTAACCACTAGTTTGTTCTCTTTGTGTTATATTTACTACTATGTTGTATTTTTTAGATTCTACATATGTCCTGATAACATACACTATTTGTCCTTCTCTTAGTTCACTAAATTGAAATTTTTATAGATTATACTCCTTTATAATTATTATAAAGTCACCTATATTCCCTTGTTGTACAATATATATCTTTGCAGCTTATTTATTTTATACATTGTAGTTTGTACCTCTTAATCTCCTACTCCTCTTTTGCCCCTCCTCCTCCCCTCTCCCCACTGGTAACCACTAGTTTGTTCTCTTTGTGTTATATTTACTACTATGTTGTATTTTTTAGATTCTACATATGTCCTGATAACATACACTATTTGTCCTTCTCTTAGTTCACTAAGCATAATATTTTCTAGGGTGAGTAATATACCGTCATACATATATATGTGATGCTTTTGCTGCTGCTAAGTTGCTTCCGTTGTGTCTGACTCTGTGTGACCCCAGAGACAGCAGCCCACCAGGCTCCCCTGTCCCTGGGATTCTCCAGGCAAGAACACTGGAGTGGGTTGCCATTTCCTTCTCCAATGCATGAAAGTGAAAAGTGAAAGTGAAATTGCTCAGTTGTGTCCGACTCAGCGACCCCATGGACTGCAGCCCACCAGGCTCCTCTGCCCATGGGATTCTCCAGGCAAGAGTGCTGGAGTGGGGTGCCATTGCCACATATGTGTGTATCTATGTATATATATGCCACATCTTTACTTATCCGTTGACGGGCACTTACGTTGCTTCCATGTCTGGGCTATCGTAAATAATGCTGCAGTGAACAGCGCTGGAGTGCCTGTATCCTTTCAGATCAGTGTCTCCTTGTCTTCTGCTATGCGCCCGGGAGTGGAGTTGCTGGATCATGCATGTAGTGGTTCCACTCTCAGTTTTCTGAGAGTGGAACCTTCGCACTCTTCTCCACAGTGACTGCGCCAGTGGGTGCACGGGGTCTGTTTTCTCTACATCCTCATCAATAAGTTTTATCTGCAGTCTTTTTGAAGATGGCCATCCTGACAGGTGTGAGTTGATCTCTCACTGTAGTTCTGATTTGCATTTCTCTAATAGCGATGCTGAGCATCTTTTCATGTACCTATTGGCCATCTGTATGTCTTCTTTGGAGGAATGTCTGTTCAGGTCTTCTAGGGGCCTCTATTCTTGGATCATCGAAAAAGCAAGAGAGTTCCAGAAAAACATCTATTTCTGCTTTATTGACTATGCCAAAGCTTTTGACTGTGTGGATCACAATAAACTGTGGAAAATTCTGAAAGAGATGGGAATACCAGACCACCTGACCTGCCTCCTGAGAAATCTGTATGCAGGCCAGGAAGCAACAGTTAGAACTGGACATGGAACAACAGACTGGTTCCAAATAGGAAAAGGAGTATATTTTCAAGGCTATATATTGTCACCCTGCTTATTTAGCTTAAATGCAAAGTACATCATGAGAAACGCTGGGCTGGAAGAAGCACAAGCTGGAATCAAGATTGCTGGGAGAAATATCAGTAACCTCAGATATGCAGATGACACCACCCTTATGGCAGAAAGTGAAGAGGAACTAAAAAGCCTCTTGATGAAAGTGAAAGAAGAGACTGAAAAAGTTGGCTTAAAGCTCAACATTCAGAAAACGAAGATCATGGCATCTGGTCCCATCACTTCATGGGAAATAGATGGGAAAACAGTGGAAACAGTGTCAGACTTTATTTTTTTGGGCTCCAAAATCACTGCAGATGGTGATTGCAGCCATGAAATTAAAAGATGCTTACTCCTTGGAAGAAAAGTTATGACCAACCTAGACAGCATATTGAAAAGCAGAGACATTACTTTGCCAACAAAGGTCCATCTAGTCAAGGCTATGGTTTGTCCAGTGGTCATGTATGGATGTGAGAGTTGGACTGTGAAGAAAGCTGAGCTCAGAAGAATTGATGGTTTTGATCTGTAGTGTTGGAGAAGACTCTTGAGAGTCCCTTGGACTGCAAGGAGATCCAACCAGTCCATTCTGAAGGAGATCAGCCCTGGGATTTCTTTGGAGGGAATGATGCTGAAGCTGAAACTCCAGTACTTTGGCTACCTGATGCAAAGAGTTGACTCATTGGAAAAGCCTCTGATGCTGGGAGGGACTGGGGGCAGGAGGAGAAGGGGACGACAGAGGATGAGATGGCTGGATGGCATCACTGACTCGATGGACGCGAGACTGAGTGAAATCCGGGAGTTGATGACGGACAGGTGCCGGGAGCCACCATGGGAGATCCCACCCATGACAGGGTCATGTGGAAGAGAACTGTTAAGCAAAGTTTCAGGGCTCAAGGGGCTCCCTAGGCTTTCTCGAGCATCTACCCCAAAACCAGAATCTGTCTGTTTTATATTTCATGACCAACTCCTCTGACATTAACAGGGGGCTAACCCCGACCACCTTTCTCTGGAGAAAATCAACTTAAGGCTATAGCTAATAAGTCTCCTGGACATGAGAGAAATATTTCAAATCAAACCCCCTCTGTTAACATTCTAGTTTGCTTGGCAGATATATCCAGACTCTTGCAGCTACGCATATGATTATTTACAGCCTCCCAACTGTGAGAGGCATGGAAAGCCTAAAACACAGAGCCTTTCAAAGGGTTAAAAGTTATTAGAGTAGTGCTGATGTAGGATTTCATTCTTGGGCCAATGCTTGTTGCTAAGTTCCCATATCTCTTATCCACTGTGCACCTGGGAGTGCATTAGTTAACACAGTGAGAATGTAAGAAAAACAAGTGTAGCCTTGAATTTAACCATATCAGACTTTTGAGCTAATTGGTTCTTTCTTGTAACTCACTGCACCTTTGCTCTGTGAAAAATGTAACTCTGTTTGGCATTTTCTGAGGCTGACGTAGATTAAAAATATAAAGAAAAAACACTTTGAGGGAAAATAAGTTTTCTGCTTGAGCAGCCTTTATCAAAAGAGGGTCATAAAATGTTCACAGGCCTCCAAGGCCAGAAGATACTGTACACAACATCATTTGTGGGAAAGGTATGCAGAAAAATCCTGGTTTTGATAAGGGCAAAACTGCTGGAATGTTTGGGCTGATTCTGTATGACCTTGCATGTTTCATTTCCCTCTATGTATAAGGCAAGGTATAAAAGTACCTTTTGAAAAATAAAGCTTTTGGTCCTCGCTCACCAAAGCAGCTTGGTCACCCCGTATTTTTTCTTCTCTCTCTCTTTCTTTTTTTTTCTCTCTCCCTCTCCCTCTCTTTTTCAGGCTGATCCCTTGGAGCATAGAGGCTACCTGCGTTCACTTATCTGCCCAGGTTTCTAAGACCTGAACGGGAAGATGTTTTGCGTCTTCACTCCCTCGGGAGACTGGGAAGGCACCTGGAGCCTCCGTGAACAGGGCAAACTTCTTGTCCGAAGTTTTATTGGTTCTCTATGTAAACCAAGGAATATCAGCCTCTTTCTCTCCTCTGTTTTCTTATCTACAACATTCTTTCCTTATCTCTCTCTCTCTAAATCAATTGCAATCACTGACGCCGTTCCTCCTTCAGGTTTCCCTGGATCCTGCAGGGGCTGGACCCCGGTAGACAGGGAGGCCTGGCGTGCTGCCATTCATGGGGTCGCAAAGAGTCAGACATGACTGAGCGACTGAACTGACTGACTGACTGATTGTTGTGTCAGAAATCCTCCTAGAATTGGGTTCCTCTGCTTCAGGGAGAAAAGGACAGGTGGAGGTTGAGGCTGACTGAGTGCTCTCTTGGTGTCTGTCTTCCTGTGACAGGGGGGACCTTGAGAGGGCAGGAGTGTCCCTTTGATCCCTCCTGGATGTCCAGTGTTTAGCATCTTTCCCACACTAGTAAGAGCGCCACAAACACTATCTACACTCTGGCCACGTGAACACTGTTGTACTTACACAGCCATTTTACACACTGGTGGCTCAGTGGTAAAGAATCCACCTGCCAGTGCAAGAGACTCGGGCTCGATCCCTGGGTCGGGAAGATCCCCTGGAGAAGGAAATGGCAACTCACTCCAGTATTCTTGCCTGGGAAGTCCCATGGGCAGAGGAGCCTGGTGGGCCACAGTCCATGAGGTCACAAAAGAGTCACACAGGACTTGGTGACTAAATAGCAACAACACTTTTATTGAGATTAATATGCACAAAGAAAAATGTGCAAATACACATGTACAGCTGAACATTTTCAAGAGTTTCCCAGAAGCCTTCCTTCTGCTCCTTTCTGATCTCTATTCATTACTTCCAGGAAAACTTCATCCTTATTCCCAACAGCACAGACCAGTTGTGCTTTAGTGGGTTTTTTGTTTTTGTTTGTGTTCTTTAACTTTTTATTTATTTGGCAGCATCTCACAGCACGCAGGATCTTAGTTACCTGACCAGGAATTGAACCCACAGCCCCTGCATTGGAAGCATTGAGTCTTAACACTGGACCACCAGGGAAGTCCTAGTTTTGGTCCTTTAAAATAGATGGATTGATGTAATATGTCCTCTTTTGTCTCTGGGTTCCTTTGCTCACCACTAGGTTGGTGGAAATCACACAGATTGTTGCATGTAGCTGCCTGAAATTCATATGTCCATTATGTATTCACACTCATGGCTATTGGGTGGGCAAAAGTTTTTTTCTGTAAAAGTGTGCTCAGTCACGTCCAATTCTTTGCAACCCCATGGACCATAGCCTGCCAAGCTCCTCTGTCCATGGAACTTTTCCATGCAAGAATACTGGAGTGGGTCACCATTTCCTACTGCAGGGGAGCTTCTCCATCCAGTGATCGAACCCACATCTCTTGTGTCTCCTACACTGGCAGGCTGATTCTTTACCACTACTGCCACCTGGGAAGCCCTCTCTGTAAGGGGCCAGACAGCAGATGCGGTTGGCTTTGTGGGTCATTACAGACACTGTCATGACTTCTCAACTCTGTGAGTGACTTCATAAAAGCAGCCATGGATGATATCTTCAAAAGTGGGCATGCCTGTGTTTTGAGAAAATTTGATATGCACTCTGGACTTTGAATTGCACATACTCTTCCTATTTCACTAAATATTAAATTTCTGTCAATGATTTAAAAATGTAAACACTGTTTGGCAGTCCCTCAAAAAGTTAAACATAGAATTGGTATAGTCACCATAGTGAAGTCGCTCAGTCGTGTCCGACTCTTTGCAACCCCATGGACTGTAGCCTACCAGGCTCCTCCCTCCATGGGATTCTCCAGGCAAGAGTACTGGAGTGGGTTGCCATTGCCTTCTCCAGGGGATCTTGCTGACCCAGGTCTCCCACATTCCAGGCTGATGCTTTAACCTTTGAGCCACCAGGGAAGCCCACCAATTCCACTCCTGGGTTTAAGGACCCAGCAATTCCACTCCTGAGTTTAATGGCCCAGCAATTCCACTCCTGGGTTAAAGGCTAAAATAACTGAAAGCAGTCACTTGAAGGATATGTGCAGTCCCAATTCAGAGCAGTATCTTTGGCAATAGCCAGAAGGTAGAAACAAGACTTCCCTATGGTCCAGTGGTTAAGCATCTGCCTGCTGACGCAGGTGACACAGGTTCAATCCCTGGTCGGGGAAGATCCCACATGCCATGGAGCAACAAAGTCCATGTGCCGCAAGCAGTGAAGCCCGCGCGTCTGGAGCCCATGCTCCACAAGAGAAGCCACCACGATGAGAAGCCCGCACACTGCAACTGGAGAGCAGCCCCCGCTCACCAAAGTAGAGAAAGCCTGTGCTCAGCAACGAAGATCCAACGCAGCCAAAAAAAAAAAAAAATTCATTGAAAAGAAACTTTTTTTTAAAAGGTGAAAACAACCTAACTGTCCATCAACAAATGGATGACACACAAAATGCAGTATGTACGTAAACTTGCATATTAGCCTGAAAAAGGAATGAGGTTTTGATCCATGCTACAACATGGATGAATGTTTAAATGTTATGCTAGTGAAGGGTTATGCTCGTGAAGGGTAACTATCCTAGGATTCCACTTATCTGTGAAATGAATAGGCAAATTCATAGAAACAGAAAGTAGATTAGAGGTTACTAGGGGCTTCAGGAAGAGGAAATGGGAGTTAGTGTTTATGGGTAAAGTCAGTTTAGAATGATTAAAAAAAAATTGTGGAAATGGACAGAGGAGATGATTACACAGCGCTGTGTGTGACTGAAATCAAGCTGCACTCCCCTTAAAGACCCTAGGAGAGAATCAGTTCTCGAGTTCTTCCAGCTTCTCGTGGCTGCTGGCATCCTTTTGCTTGTGGCCACAACAGTCCAGTGTCTGCCTCGGGGTTACTCCATCTTAGTGCCGATGAACTGTACACTTGAAAATGGTACATTTTATGTTCTGTGTGTTTTACCGCAGTATTTAAAACATCCATATTGGAAACAAAAACAAACCAAAACAATGTAAAAACCATTCTGAGCTCATGGGTTCCACAAAAATAGCTGGTGGGCAAAGCTCCCTGGCAGTCCAGTGATGAAGAGTCAAGCTTCCACTGCAGAGGGTACAGGTATTCCATCCCTGGTTGGGGAACTGCACCCTGCATGATGCATGGTGTCGCCGAAAAGGAAAAAAAAGACGGAGGGCTAGGTCTAGCCCATGGGCTGTAGTTTGGCAACTTCAGTTGTCCGTTATTCCTTTGAAGAAATAAATCATGGTTTTATTTTCTATTGTGATAGGCATTTGGGAATGAACATGGCATGTAGTTCTTTTTTTTTTTTAAAGAATTATTTATTTATTTGTTTATTGGCTGGGCTGGGTCTTCATTGCTGCACTTGGACTTTCTCTAGTTGCAGTGAGGTGGGGGCTACTCTCTAGTTGCCGTGCTTGGGCTTCTCATTAGAGTGGCTTCTCTTGTTGCGGAGCACAGGCTGTAATTTCGAGGGCTCAGTATTTGCAGAATGTGAGTTCTGAGGATGTGGAGCACGTGCACAGTTGCTTTGAGGCGTGTGGGATCTTCCAGGGTCAGCAATGGATCTGGTGTCTCCTGCATTGCAAGGCAGATCCTTAACGACTGGACCACCAGGGACGCCCAGCAGGCAGCTCTTACACACGGGCATGACTCGTCACATGGGTATGCCCTCCCACTGCTCCACATAAGCTAGTTTCTCTCCTTGCTCTTCCGACTACGGTTCCTGGAATTATTCCACCAGGTACTATCTTCTGGACCAGCCCCCCAGCCTAGATGTGGGCAGGGAAGGCTCTGGAAGGCGGAGTCTGTGGCATTACTAGGTCGCTGGACTCTACCCTGGGGGCTTCCTCTTAGCCCCGGATGTGGGAAGAGAGGCCCAGGATGCCAAGGGTCTTAGCCAAGACGGGAAGCTGCACACCCGGCAGCCTTAAAGAGGGAGCGGAGGCAGAGGCGTGGAATTAGTGTTCAAACTTTGGCCTGCTGAGTCCACAGAGAGGGTAAGTGACAGCCGCTCCTGCCTGTAGGGGCAAAGCTGGGTCTCCAGCCCCATCCTCAGTTGGGACCCACAGCTCCCAATCCCACATGCTCTGTGGGTTGAGCTTCCCCAGGATGGGGAGGGGTAGACCCAGCTGGGGGTCTCTTGGTTTTTTTCTTGCAGCACCTGCAGGATGAAGGCTCTCTCCTTCCTCTTCATCCCAGTCCTGGGGCTGCTGGTGTGTGGCCAGTCACTGTGCCCCATAGATAAAGCCGTCAGTGAGAAGATCCAGGATATCACCACCTCCCTATGTGAGAACCCTCCTATCCAACCTCAGCCAGGCCCTCAGGGGCCCCTCTGGTTCCTGACATGGAGCGAACATCAGGCCAGCCCCAACCCCAGCCAAATCTCAACCCCAAACCCAACCCAACGCCAATCTCCACAGGTCTCCACCTCTAACTACAGCTCAAAACCCTCCTCCCTGGAAAACGCCCACCCAGGACAGAATCCTTGGAGGTGGGGAGTTCCCCACCTACTGGGCCTTCCCCAGGGGCATTTTCTTAACCCTCTGCCCATCTCCGAACCACCAGGGCCTAGGCACCATGAGAAGGGGGTTGGGGCAGCTTGGTCTCAAAGTTACTTTGCATCACCCCTTCCCGCAGTTCCTCAGACAGTAAGGAGAATTGGCCTGGACTGCCAGAGTGTCACCTCCAGGGGGTCCCTGGTCACCTGCCCTTCAGGTAGGTACAGAACTCCGTTGTCCAGTCTCCAGGCTCTATTCTCAGCACCCCATACCCTCCTCCACTATGTTTAGGTTCCATTTCTCTAGAACCACGGTAGCCCCAGCCTCTAATTCCTTAATATCCTGGTCTGCCCTCCTGGCCTTGTCCCTTCCCCCAACTCCCGGGCCCCATTTCCTCAGGACACTGGTGTCCAGGCCTCCAGCCTCCCCGCCACCCAGGCTGCCAGCCCCTTGGAAGCCCAAACTGGAAGCTTCTGGCTCGGGGTCCAAGCTCTCTCCTCCTTGCTCCCCCTGGCAGGCTTTGCCGTCACTGGCTGCACGTGTGGCTCTGCCTGTGGCTCGTGGGACGTGCGTGCTGAGACCACGTGCCACTGCCAGTGCTCAAACATGGACTGGACTGAGCTCGCTGCTGCCGCCTGCGGATCCAGTAGCCTAATACTGCGCTTGCGCGGTGCAGGTCTGGGGGGCGTGGCCAGGCATTTGGGGGCGGGTCATATCTCTGAGGGGCTAGGTCAGGCCCCTGCTGGAAATAAACCTCCTTGAGAAGATGATGCGGAGGGCCCGGGCCTTGAGCTGTGTCTTCTGTGGGGTGTGGGTGACCGAGCTGGCGTCTCCAAAAAGAGCAAGGTGCATCAGCACCGGAGGGGGTTGGGGGGCGTCCGCAACTTTTCTTTTCCCCATTTCCCCCTTCTCCCTTCTTGTCCACAACTTCTATTTCTGAAAATGGGGCCCTAACTTCCTGTAATGACACCCACATTCAAGGCTCATGGTCTTCGTCAAAGGGGAAGAGAGTGTTAGACTATTTTTGTGGGGGGCCTCTCTGCACGGCATGTGGGATCTTAGTTCCCTGACTGACCAAGTATGGAACCCGTGCCTTTTGCAGTGGAAGCTCTGGAGTCTTAACCGCTGGACCGTCCGTAGTGTTACCTTTGAGGCCACCTTGACGGCCACGCGAGGGTCCTAGGCCTCCTGGGAAGTTGCTGGGTTATTTTCCCCCACAATGATGCCTCTTTGGGGATCTGGGTCTGGACAAGACAGGAACCACCCCACCCCCACCAACCCCTACCTCACATACGCTCCAGAGCCTTGTCATAGGAGCCTCAGGGTCAGGGTGCATCCCTATTCATCGCTGTACCCAGAGACCTGAGCTCCATCCCTCACTCCCCATGTGCAACAGGGACATTCGTTCCTATTCCTCATGAACACTCAAATATGACAACATGGGTAAGGGACTTGGCTCTTTGGTATATCCTGCTTAGAAGAGAGAATGGCACATTGAAGGTGTTCAGGAAATGTCCATTGAATAAATAACCAGACACACAGGTGAATACACCACCTAGGTACAACATGCTACACCTGCATTCACAGTGACACATGACCTTGTGCACCAAAATACACAACCCAGTTACATGGTCACACAAGGCGCCACGCCCTATAGACACACACATGCCAGCTGTGGGGAGGGAACTCGGGACACAGGATCTCTTGTGTGCCTCGGATGGACTTTCGTGCCTTCAACATCAAGTCCCCATCCCAGCCTGGATGACGCTGGTCTCAGTCTGGAGTCAATGCCCCAGGAGAGAAATACTCAGCATCACTGGGGGCACAAATCCAGGTGATTCAAGGTCCAGTTTCCTGAGACCCCTAACCAGGAGTCTTAAAATCCAGTCCCTGAGAGATGCAGACAGAGACTTCAGAACACTTGGTGCCCAGGTTTAAGAGGGACTCCAGACTTAAATAGCACAGTCCCCAGCAGCACACTCCAGAGGCTGAAGAATGAGTGGCAGGGTGGGTTTCTGGTTTTCAGGATGATTTGGACTCTTCCCACTGACAACCACCCCCCATGGTGGTACACCACCCCCTCAAGTCTGGTCATAGTGATTGTGAACTGAGGTCACAAAGACTCCTGGTGCTCATGGAATCCACTACATGCCAATCCAGGGATTCCCCTCCCAGGTCCTCCCTCTTAAAACACTTTGGCTTTGGGGTTGGAGTGGGATTGCAGAGTTAGAATGTGTTAAGGACCAGAGAGGGCGAGCATAGTACCTTGCCCATCCTGCCCCTCACTGTCCCCAGACGCTCATGTGAATGCCTCTGTCTTCAAGACCCACAGTTGTCCCATTGTATCTGGACCCCAAGAAGGGCCTCTTCTGAGCTCTCAGTTCCAACACAGTCTTCCTCCTGTCCCAGAGTGTAGACTTTGAAAGGCAAAGCCCTTTCTTAAGTCTCTTTCCTCATTTGCTAACTGCCCAGCCCCCTGTGAGAGGTGAACCGTGGTGCTGGAGAATATTCTTGAGAGTCCTTTGGACAGCAAGGAGCTCAAACCAGTCAATCCTAAAGGAAATCAACCCTGAATATTCACTGGAAAGACTGATGCTGAAGCTGAAGCTCCAATCCTTTGGCCTCCTGATGTGAAGAGCTAACTCATTAGAAGAGACCCTGATCCAGGAAAGATCGAGGGCAGGAGAAGAAGGGGACGAAAGAGGATGTGATGGTTGGATGGCATCATCAACTCAATGGATATGAGTTTAAGCAAACTCTTGGAGATAGGGAAGGACAGGGAAGCCTGGCATGCTGCAGTCCATGTGGTGCAGAGTCGGCCACAACTGAGCGACTGAACAACAGCCCCCTATAGTAGCCAAGGTTGTTGGTTGCCAGCCCCACAGACCCCACCTCAACCTAGTTTGAGCTAAAATGAAAGGATATTTTCTGGATTACCTAAATGAGAGGCTCAGGTTCAGAACAACGGACTCAGGAAAGACTGAACCCAGGGTTTTAGACAGTGTCTCCAGGACTCGGCTCCTTGTCATGTCAGCTTTCCTTAGTATTGACCTCACTTTTAAGCAAGTTCTCCCCTGTCGTGGCTCCAGGCTTATATCCTGGCAGTCTGACAGAGGTGGGAAAGAGAGAATGCCCCTTCACCTGGTTAACCCAACAAAAGCCCCAGGTCTGGGTTTCATTGGTTGAGTCTCATTTGCCCACCCACTCTGCGCCAAATCTTGGTCTTTGATTGGCTGGACCTGGATCATTCTTTAAAGAAAATTCAGACTATTGCCCCATGAAAGCATCAGGTCAGCCAACCCTATGGAGTCCTCTTAGGCCACCATGACACTGTTGCTTGTGGGTCTTCAGTCTGGGGCTACCTTTTTCTCCAAGTCCAGAGGGCTGTACCCTGGTTTTGGCCTCATTTTAGTCAGGGAAATGTGCAATGCTGCAGACCCGCCCCCTATGCCTGTCCTTCAGAGCAGAGTCAGTTCCCCATTGGTCCATCTTTTCTGTAGCTATTGTATCATCAGTGGAGGTGAGGCCACGTCTCTCAATGACTGACTTCTATGTAAGAGGAGATGGAAGAGCTGGCATCTAATTATTGTTAAACTGATCTTCCTTGAGCAGACAAGACTGGCAGTACCAAAGGAGATCCAACCAGTCCATTCTGAAGGAGATCAACCCTGGGATTTCTTTGGAAGAATGATGCTACAGCTGAAACTCCAGTATTTTGGCCACCTCATGCGAAGAGTTGACTCATTGGAAAAGACTCTGATGCTGGGAGGGACTGGGGGCAGGAAGAGAAGGGGATGACAGAGGATGAGATGGCTAGATGGCATCACAGACTCGATGGATGCGAGTCTGAGTGAACTCCAGGAGTTGGTGATGGACAGGGAGGCCTGGCATGCCGTGATTCATGGGGTCGCAAAGAGTTGGACACAACTGAGCGACTGAACTGAACAGAGCTGATGTGGCATGTGGGATTCTAGTTCACCAACTAGGGATCTACTACAGCCCTTGCAGTGGAAGCTCAGAGTCTTAATCACTTGACTGTCAGGAAGTCCCAAGATTGGCAATACCTCAGGAAAGAGAACAGTATCCTCGCCATCCAGATCTCAGGGGTAATTCCAAACTTGCATGAATGCTAAGTCACTCAATTGTGTCCTACTCTTTGTGATCCTGTGGACTGTAGCTTGCCAGGTTCTTCTGTTCATTTAATTCTCCAGGTAAAAGTAGTGAAGTAGGTTGCCATGCCCTCCTCCAAGGATTGAACATGTGTGTCTTATATCTCCTATGTTAGCAAGCAGGTTCTTTACCACTAGCACCACCTGGAAAGCCCAAAGTTACTTAAAATTTAATCACATATTTTAAACCTAAAACATACTCACTTCTCACACATAGGAAGTTTTAATCCAATTTTTTCCAAAGGGAGTGTAACAGATGGGACCCTATGGGCCTTCCCAGGACAGACGCCAACTCCCCTCATGTCTCTGCCTGTCTCTTGTCTACAGAAAAATTTTATCCAAAGGATAAATTTAAGCAAAGAAAAATTTAAAGTGCAGAAACAAAGAAAAATGATCAAACAGAATAAAATAATAATAAACCATTAAACCAGGTCAAGGACATTTAATCCCACCTCAAGGACTATAGATAATACTGTGTCATATGCTTGGAGCTGTTTCACAGTTACCAGCACCCGCCCTCCCCCCCCCCGCCCGGTGG
>SJXQ01008107.1:381799-412209 GCA_006408695.1 Aepyceros melampus
GGGGGAAACTAACCACATGATGAGTAGACTGTAGCCGTGACCTAAGCTGCCACATCTTACACAATTTCAAGAACTGGCCTCAAGGTAATGGGAACAATCCAACCCTGGAACTGAAGATTAAGTGCACTTAAAACAATCAAGATGACACTGATCAGACCACTGCATAAGCAACTTCAGGATGATTGTCAGAGTGAGGTACTGTTTCTGCACACAGCCCCCTCCCTCCACCTATACACTCCTAAAATTCCCCTTAAAGCTCTTGCCCCCGATCGACAGCTGGGAGATGACTTTTGGACATTCCATATGTACACATGAGCAGACGTGCAACTGGAAGTATTAAGGTATGTACACACACACACATATACACACAGTGGAATATTACTCAGCCATCAAAAAGGATAAAGTTCTGCCATTTGCAGCAACATGGATGGACTCAGAGGGTGTGTTATGCTTAGTGTGGGATTCCCAGGTGGCTCAGTGGGCAAAGAATCCACCCACAGTACAGGAGATGTGGGCTTGATCCCTGGATCAGGAAGATCCCCTGGAGGAAGGCATGGCAGCCCACTCCAGTATTCTTGCCTGGAGAATCCCATGGATAGAGGAGCTTGGTGTGCTACAATCCATAGGGACACAAAGAATAGGACTTGGCTGAAGCACCTGAGCATGTACACACGCACGTGCTTGGTGAAGTAACTCAGATAGAGATACAAATAGTTGTATGTCATGTTAGTGTATGTTATCACTCGTGTATGGAATCTAAAAACAATTTTTAAAGGAATGTACATAACAAAATGGAAACGGACTCACAGACAGGACAAACTAGTGGTTACCAGTGGAGAGAGGTGAGAGAAGAAGGGCAATATAAGGGCAAGAGATTAAGAGATACAAACTAATATGTATATAGTAGATTAGCAACAAGGATATATTTTCAGTACATGGAAATATATCCATTATTTTGTAATAACTTTAAATGGAGTATAATCTACAAAAATATTGAACCACTATGCTATACACCTAGAGCTAACATAATATTATAAGTCAACTACATTTCAATTTTTAAGAACCCTGCCAGGGACTTCCCTGGTGGTCCAATGGTTAAGACTCTGTGCTCCCAATGCAAGGAGCATGGGTTTTATCCCTGGTCAGGAACTAAGATCTAGGTCACTGCAGCCAAAAAAATAAAGGGGGAAAAATCTGCCAAAAACCCACATGTTTTCACATTATATTTACTTCTAACAGAAGGCAATTGCTCTAGGCTGAAAGAGAAAATTCCTTGTATACTTAGCCTCATTTTAATCCCGTTTTCAAGGTCAGATAGACACAAGGAAAGCTTTAAAGATACCTAGACAGAGTACAGACAGTGTGCACACATGAATATGTATAAGCATGCAAATGACCACGCCATATGTACACGTGCACAGACGTGCAATTGGGGGTATTCAGAAGTATGAGTATGCAAGAGTGTGTGTGTGGGTCTGGGTAGGTGAGCTGATGCGTGGATGAGTGTGAATGTGTTTCTGAGTGTTCCTTTGCCAAGGGTCTCCAGGTGGAAGGGGAACTGCTTTTGGGTTAGGTCAAAAAAGCAAGAGAGTTCCAGAAAAACATCTATTTCTGCCTTATTGACTATGCCAAAGCCTTTGACTGTGTGGATCACAATAAACTGTGGAAAATTCTGAAAGAGATGGGAATACCAGACCACTTAACCTGCCTCTTGAGAAACCTGTATGCAGGTCAGGAAGCAACAATTAGAACTGGACATGGAACAACAGACTGGTTCCAAATAGGAAAAGGAGTACATCAAGGCTGTATATTGTCACCCTGCTTATTTAACTTCTATGCAGAGTATATCATGAGAAACGCTGGGCTGGAAGAAACACAAGCTGGAATCAAGATTGCTGGGAGAAATATCAATAACCTCAGATATGCAGATGACGCCACCCTTATGGCAGAAAGTGAAGAGGAACTAAAAAGCCTCTTGATGAAAGTGAAAGAAGAGACTGAAATAGTTGGCTTAAAGCTCAACATTCAGAAAACGAAGATCATGGCATCTGGTCCCATCACTTGATGGGAAATAGATGGGGAAACTGTGGAAACAGTGTCAGACTTTATTTTTCTGGGCTCCAAAATCACTGCAGATGGTGACTGCAGCCATGAAATTAAAAGATGCTTACTCCTTGGAAGGAAAGTTATGACCAATCTAGATAGCATATTGAAAAGCAGAGACATTACTTTTCTAAAGCTCAACATTCAGAAAACGAAGATCATGGCATCTGGCCCCATCACTTCATGGGAAATAGATGGGGAAACAGTAGAAACAGTGTCAGACTTTGTTTTTTTGGGCTCCAAAATCACTGCAGATGGTGATTGCAGCCATGAAATTAAAAGGCGCTTACTCCTTGGAAGAAAAGTTATGACCAACCTAGATAGTATATTCAAAAGCAGAGACATTACTTTGCCGACTAAGGTCCGTCTAGTCAAGGCTATGGTTTTTCCTGTGGTCATGTATGGATGTGAGAGTTGGACTGTGAAGAAGGCTGAGCGCTGAAGAATTGATGCCTTTGAACTGTGGTGTTGGAGAAGACTCTTGAGAGTCCCTTGGACTGCAAGGAGATCCAACCAGTCCATTCTGAAGGAGATCAGCCCTGGGATTTCTTTGGAGGGACTGATGCTAAAGCTGAAACTCCAGTACTTTGGCCACCTCATGCGAAGAGTTGACTCATTGGAAAAGACCCTGATGCTGGGAAGTATTGGGGGCAGGAGGAGAAGGGGACGATCGAGGATGAGATGGCTGGATGGCATCACAGACTCAGTGGATGTGAGTCTGAGTGAACTCCGGGAGTTGATGATGGACAGGGAGACTTGGTGTGCTGCGATTCATGGTGTTGCAAAGAGTCAGACACGACTGAGCGACTGAACTGAACTGAACTGAACCTAGTTTGCTGATTCCTAAAATGTCAACATTCACTCTTGCCGTCTCCTGTTTGACCACTTCCAATTTGCCTTGATTCATGGAACTAACATTCCAGGTTTCTATGCAATATTGCTCTTTACAACATCAGACTTTGCTTCCAACACCAGTCACATCCACAGCTGGGTGCTGTTGTTGTTTTGGCTCCATCCCTTCATTCTTTCTGGAGTTATTTCCCCACTGACCTCCAGTAGCATATTGGGCACCTGCCGACCTGGGGAGTTCATCTTTCAGTGTCGTATCTTTCTGCCTCTTCATACTGTTCATGGGGTTCTCAAGGCAAGAATACTGAAGTGGTTTGCCATTCCCTTCTCCAGTGGACCACATTTTGTCAGAACCCTCCACCATGACCCATCTGTCTTGGTTGGCCCTGCATAGCATGGCTCATAGTTTCATTGAGTTAGATAAGGCTGTGGTCCATGTGATCAGATTGGTTAGTTTTCTGTGATTGTGGTTTCAGTCTGCTCTCTGATGCCCTCTCCCAGCGCTTACCGTCTTACTGGGGTTTCTCTGACCTTGGACATGGGGTATCTCCTCTTTGCTGCTTGCGCTCCACCGCTGCACAGCTGCTAAAGACAATGTGGAAAAATAAATAAGATAGAATAATTAGCAAAAATTCTAGAAAAGAGCAATGGAATGTATTTGTCTTTTTCCCCAACTTTACCAAGAAAAATTGAGAAGTATAATTGTGTATATTTAATGTGCTTAAGATGTATTCTCAGGGACTTTCAAGTATATAATACTTCATTATTAACTGTAGTCAACATGCTGTGCATTACAGCCTTCAAATTTACTCTTCTTATAACTGAAAGTTTGTATTCTTTGACCTATATTTCCCTATTTCCCCAGCCCCTGGCAAGGGAGGGGTTTTTCTTGGTAAGCCTTAAAACAAACAAAAACACCAAAAGGATAAGATATGGCTCTTGAATACATACAGTCATTTGATATGTGGTAGACGACAGAGGATGAGATGGCTGGATGGCATCATGGAATTGATGAACATGAGTCTGAGTGAACTCTGGGAAATGGTGATGAACAGGGAGGCCTGGCGTGCTGTGATTCACGGGGTCGCAAAGAGTCAGACATGACTGAGCCACTGAACTGAACTGAACTGAACTGAAAGATGACATTACAGATCACTGGGAAGTTATAGAATTGTTCTTTTGATTGGCAAAGATTAAAGATTACTAATATTCAATGGTGGAGAAGATGTGGAGAAATGTATAGATACGTAAATAGGCATCAGGTTTATGGGGAACATTTTCTTAGTATCTCTTTTGGAAATATATGCATGCCTTAACTTAATAATTTCACATTTAGAGATTAATCCCAAATAAATCTTTACATTTGTGCACAGAGGCCTTAGAGAGTCATTTTTAATAGGAGAAAATAGATTATGAGTATTCTTATAAATAAATTAAAGAACCATGTATCTACAGGGGCTTTCTTGTAGCTCAGTGGTAAATGAGGAGGCATAGCGGTAAATGCAGGAGACGTGGGTTCAGTCCCTGGCTTGGGAAGATCCCCTGGAGAAGGAAATGGCAACCTACTGCAGTATTCTTGCCTGGGAATCCCATGGACAGAGGAGCCTGGAGGGTGACAGTCCATAGGGTTGCGAAAGAGTCAGACATAGTGACTAAGCAACAAAATATATCTATACTGTACAATATAACAGAGAAAGCAATGGCACCCTACTCCAGTACTCTTGCCTGGAAAATCCCGTGAATGGAGGAGCCTGGTGGGCTGCAGTCCATGGCGTTGCTACGAGTCTGACACAATTAAGTGACTTCACTTTCACTTTTCACTTTCATGCACTGGAGAAGGAAATGGCAACCCACTCCAGTGTTCTTGCCTGGAGAATTTCAGGGACGGCAGAGACTGGTGGGCTGCCGTCTGTGGGGTTGCACAGAGTTGGACACGACTGAAGCAACTTAGCAGCAGCAGCAGCAGTAGTACAATATAATGCAGCAGTCAAAACAAATGTAAAAATGAGAAAGTTCACATAAAGTGATATGTGGCATTTCAAAGACTAAAATTTTATCCCTCCCCGACCCTTTTCATCTTTGGTAACCATAAGTTTGTTTTTTATGTCTGTAGGACTTTCTGTTTTGTAAATAAGTTCATTTATATCATATTTTAGATTCTACATATAAGTGATATCATATAGTATTTGTCTGTCTCTCTCTAACTTACTTCTCTTAGTATGACAATCGCTAGGTCCATCCATGTTGCTGAAAATGGTATTATTTCATTCTTTTTATGGCTGAGTAGTATTCCAGTGTGTGTGTGTGTGTGTGTGTGTGTGTGTGTGTGTGTGTATATTTCAGGCTTCCCAGGTGGAGCTAGTGGTAAAGAATCCACCTGCCAATGCAGGAGACCCTGGAGATGCGTATTTGATCCCTGGGTGGGGAAAATCCTATGGAGCAAGAAATGGCGATCCACTCCAATATTCTAGCCTGAAAAATTCCATGGACAGAAGAGCCTGGCGGGCTATAGTTTATGGAATCACAAAGAGATGGACATGACTGAGCACATACAGATATAGGTGTATATATATATGTGTGTGTGTGTGTATATATGTACACACACACACCACACACACACACACATATGGGCTTCCCAAGTGGCTCAGCAGTAAAGAATCTGCCTCCAAAGCAGGGAACACCAATTGTTTGATCCTTGGTGGGGAAGATCCCCTGGAGGAGAGCATGGCAACCCACTCCAGTATTCTTTGCTGGAGATCCCTGGCAAGGGACAGGGGAGCCTGGCAGGATAGTCCTCGGGTTACAAAGAGCTGGACATGACTGAGATGACGGAGCATGCACACACACACGTACACACACACACACACACACACCCCCACGTCGTCTTTATCCATCCATCCGTCTGTGGACATTTGGGTTGCTTCCATGTTTTGGCTATTGTAAACAGTGCTTCTATGAACACAGGAGTGCGTGTATTGTTTCAAATTAGTTTTCTCCAGATATATTCCCAGTAGTGGGATTGCTAGATCATATGGTAACTGTTTTAGGTTTTTAAAGGAAAGTCTGCACTGTTTTCCATATATGTTGGCAATTTATGAAGCTACTCGTATCTTGCTGCTTGTGGAGCTTAGTGGAGACCTCTGGTCCTGGAAGGCCTCTGTAAGCCCTCTCTCCACAGATGAATAAAGATTAAGACAGCGCGAGAACTAGGGGAAGGACTACCTGAGACAGTTCCTGGGGTTGAGTCTTTACTTGATTTTTCTCACTTTGAAAAACCTTTGCGTATCTGTATGCTAGTTTTTATTCATTCCTGCCCCAACTCTCCATGATAGTTTTACAAAATAATTATGTGTTTTAAAAAATAGATCATCTTATTAGATTGAAATAAAGGATCCCTGGATGGCAGTGGGTATGCAAAGCCCATCTCAACATCCATTTGTTGAGATATCAAATCTCTGTGCCCAGCCAAAGCAGGCATTCCATCAAGCTGTTGTCTTCTTTCTTAAGGCCCAGGCTCCTGGGATATCCCAAACTTCAACCTAAATAAGACAAAAAATGAAGACATTGCTTGGCTATTAGAAGGAACAAATGTATGTATGAAAGTTAGCTCTCACTGATTATAGAAAAGCATGTTAGTTCTCTTCAGAGGATGTGCTTCTGTGAGAAAGAATGGAATTGCCTAAACTGTATGGAAATATTTCTTTGAGCAAAGTTGTCTTCTCTAGAGGAATTGGAGGAGGGATTTCTGGTTGACAATGAAGCATAGATCTCAAAAGATGGAGATGGCATTCTGAGGTTTCTGACATCCTTGTTGCATCCTGGCAGGTCCTGGATATGTACACAGGCTCCCTGGGGGCATGGAAGGAGGATGACATGGCTATAGTTGTTAATTCTGGGTTTTAAAGATTTTACTGGGGTGTCTGTCTCTCTCTCTGATCTGCCTGTCTCTGTCTAGAAAGTTTGCAATTTAACTTTAAACAAAAATGACATGCATTTCTCTGATAAAAAGGTGAGAATTAATGTAAAATTATAACCAAGAAAAGAAGATCACATTTATCACAGGTTTCATTGTAAAGCTGCAAGTAATCTAATACAGAGTCCAGTTTTAAAAACAGATTTTATGAGAATTTTATTTCTATGAATTTAATGACTAGCTGCTTTGAAATGCTCCACAAAATACCTAAACATTAGAACAAATATAGTTTAAATTTAGTAATAAACTCAATAAGTCCTAAATTTTAAAACACAAAAACAGATAAAATAGAGCTGACACTAGAGTGTGAGCAACACGGTTACTTACTCCAGAGTTGATCTGGGGGTTGGGATCTGGCAGTAACCCATGCTATTCCACCATTTTTCTAGAAGAGAAGCTTCTTTTAGTTCTTTTGTGTCTCATTCCACCTGCTGCATATACATGAAAGTACAATCAATGGTCTTTACTATTATTGTCAACAAAGTGTTTTATAAATGTATTTCTCTTCAAGGACATCATTCCACTGTATGGGGATTTCATGTTTCTAAAATGCCTGGTGTAGCAGTTCTAGCAGCTGTCTGGCATTATTTTTTCTTGTGGATAAATAAGGCCATCTGAGTAAATATTGTAATTAGGACCATAATGGCTCGTTTTGATTGCTTTTAATAAATAACACCAACAGAACTGTCTCTTAGATGTGACACTAATGATCATTAATGGACAAGCGGTTAGATTTACATCAGAATTTCTTGGCTGAAAATCTTTCTGAATGCAAACTACAATGCTATTAAAGGAAAAAATATGCAAAACTTTCTGCAAATGTTTCATTATCTTATAATAGTCTGCAGGAACTCAGAACAGAAAAATGCAAGAAACTAGGACCTGGTGTAACTCAGCAGGTGGTTTGTGCAGAAAATATAGGCAAAACTGAGATAAAGAGAACAGGATTGGACCATTGTAAGCAGGTCTAGGATCTGTTCAGTCTTCATTTTTAGAAAAGGTTGGTAAAATTTGGTTAAAAATTAAAAAATCATTTGGTTAAAAATAAAAAATATTAAAAAATTGGTTTAAAAATAAAGTGTTTGTCGGTGTTAGAATCTGAAATGTTCTAGCCCACTTGAAACCTTAATATTATAGAATTTTACTTTCTGATTACCTACATGGTCAGATAAAGATGGCTCGTGGTGACATCACAAGCCTGTGATTCTTTTTGCAATTACATCAAGTTGCAGTTATATATTTAAGAAATTTAAAAAAGATGACAGCACTTTCACTTATTTAAAATTTGCCCTTCCACTCTCCTTCCTAAAAATGAATCTTTCCATTTCTCTCACCTTCTTAAGAGTCATTGATTATAAACAGATTCTTTAGAGACTTAAAAATTTATTTTAGCTTTCTTTTAAAAAGTGAAGAAAAAGGAATTGGGATTTTTAAAATTAAAAATGACAAAAATGAGCTCTATAGGAGTTCCCAAGAAATCCCCATGGTGACACTGGTAAGCATGTTCCAAGCAGAAGGTGAGTCTGAGCTACAGACAGCTGCCAGCAGTAGCACATGCCCTGTGGCACCAGCATCTGGGATCTGTCCTTTCTAGTGAGCCAAACTGCTGCCATTCCTTTGGACAATGTAGGCTTTGGAAATATTGAAGGAAGCTATTTGTCATCAGTACCCTCTCCTCGTTGCCCCATTTCTGTCACTATCATTTGCAGATGGAGCACCTTATCCTATGTCATAACTCTCTGAAGCCCCCTTTCCAGCATCCAGGACTCCCCACCTGGGTCTGTGCATTCATTCACCCAATTGTATGCAGGTTGACTGTGTACCAGTCATTGCCCTCACCCCACAATGAAAATGTGATATTGAACTGGGTCTTGAGGAACAGTAAAAACAACAACAACAACAACAACAACAACAAACCCTATGAAATCGAGATGCAGACAAGGTTGTTCTAGTTGGAGAGAAGAGTGTGACCAGCGTCATGGAGGGTTACAGCTGCCTGACTTATTGAGAGAAAGGCAGGTAGTCCGATGTAATTAGAAGCAGGTTGTGTGGCACGTGGAAGCTGGTTTGGGGGTAGAAAGAGGAAGGGGTGGATCTGGAAGGGTAGGTGGCAGCTAGACTATGAAGGGGTTGAGCACTAGGTAGAGAAGACAAAAGAAAATCACTCCTTCTCCCCGCAGGAAACTTTGGGCTTTGAGAGGCAACATCTCCAGCAGGGCTGTGTCACCAAGTAGTTAGCCTGGTGAGAATTTTAGGGTAAGTCGGAGTGGGCATGGCGAGTTTTGCAGCGGGGTTTGGCAAACCAGAGCCTGTGGACCAAATTCAACCTATTGCCTGCTTCTGTACAGCCCAGGAACATTTAGAAATAGTGTTACGTTTTAAAATCAAAAGTCAGGCATTGGAATTTTATAAAAACTCAAATTTAGGTGTCTTTTTGTTACTCCTTGACTGCTTTTGTGCTACAAGGATGGGATTGAGTCGTTTGGACAGAAACCATGTGACTCACCACGCCTGTAACATTTGCTAGCTGGCTCTGTTTAGAAAGGGCGTCCCTGTTAGCTGTCAGTAAAGAATCCGCCTGCAATGCAGGAGACCTCGGTTTGATTCCTGGGTTGGGAAGATCTGCTGGAGAAGGGATAGGTTACCCTCTCCAGTATTCTTGGGCTTCCCTGGTGGATCAGCTGGTAAAGAACCCATCTGCAATGTGGGAGACCTGGGTTCAATCCCTGGGTTGGGAAGATCCCCTGGAGAAGGGAACAGCTACCCACTCCACTATTCTGGTCTGGAGAATTCCATGGACTGCATAGTCCATGGGGTCCCAAAGAGTTGGACACAACTGAGCAACTTTCGCTTCTTCTGCTTAGGAGTTACAGTGAGTCCTGTCCTAAGCCTTTCCGAAACAAAAGAGTAGAATATGAGTGAAGAAACCAGAGCAAGATGAGCCCTGGACAGATAGTGGAGGTTTTATGGAACTTGGTTTCACTCATTTATTAATTCCAGTGATGTGATTTCCCCAGCACTTATTCTCTTGTAAGATAGTTGCAAGTTGTAGCACGTCATGTTTTCTTTAGTATGAGATACATGGGTTAAATTTTGGAAGAGGGGGTTTAAATTAAAAAAAAAATTCAATATGATTTCTGGGAAATCTGGAAGCCTATGTTGACAGTTGTGGGTGACACGCATTTTCAGAAGCATTCGCATGGTTAAAAGTCATGTGAAAAAGTATCTTTAAGAATGGGGCATCTAAATCAATATAAGGAAATTGCTGAAAGCTTTTCTAACCTTTAAAAAATCCATCTCTCTTTGTGAGAGCAGTAGTGCCAATCATAGTTCTCCTTCAGTGTGGGTAATTTTTAAATTCTTTTCATAAGGCTAAGAGACATTACCTTATACAATGTCTTTAAATTTTTTTTAAAGTAATCCTTACTTGCCAGACCCTCCAAAATTATAAAGACACATTGTTCCAGTTAGAGGAAAAATCATAATTGAGATGGTCCAGTTAAAGAAAGGAGAGTAAAGCAGCCATAGGAGAGAGAAGCTGGTAGGTTGTGAGACCAAGGTCAAGCTGCCTGTGGGCTGTCGTACCTGATCTCAGAACATCCAGTGCTCCCAGCTGAGAACTTCTGCCTCCTCTGGGGTGATAAGAATAGAGGTTGTATCAACCAGAGATCAATTATAGCAAAGGAGAAACATTTCTAGTTCTTTTAAGCAGAACAAGTTTTAATAGCGAGAGCTGCTTAGGAAATCAATGGGAAAGCCTGAGGAGCAGGGTCTATATGGGCCTTTGGGAAGAATTCTCAGGCACAGAAGAATTTAGCAGCCAGGGGAAGAGCTATTTCTTCCACAAAGGTGGGGAGTCAGTAGCCTGAAGTTGATCAGAAATCTTCAGTTGCTTCCTCTGCTACCGACTCTCATGCCTACTGCTTTATTTCTTTGGGCTCCAAAACCACTGCAGATGGTGACTTCAGCCATAAAATTAAAAGACACTCACTCCTTGGAAGAAAAGCTATGACAAACCTAGACAGCGTATTAAAAAAACAGAGCCATCACTTTGCCAACAAAGGTCCGTTTAGTCAAAGCAATGGTTTTTCCAGTAGCCATGTATGGATGTGAGAGTTGGACCATAAGGAAAGCTGAGCACCGAAGAATTGATGCTTTTGAACTGTGGTGTTGGAGAAGACTCTTGAGGTCTCTTGCATGGCAAGAGATCGAACCAGTCAATCCTAAAGGAAATCAGTCCTGAGTATTCATTGGAAGGACTGATGCTGAAGCTGAAGCTCCAATATCTTGGCAGCTTGATGTGAAGAGCTGACTCATAGGAAAAGACCCTGATGCTGGGAAAGATTGAGGGCAGGAGGAGAAGGGGATCATAGAGGATGGGATGGTTGGATGGCATCACCAACTCAATGGACATGAGCTTGAGCAAACTCTGGGAAATAGTAAAGAACAGGGAAGTCTGGTGTGCTACAGTCCCTGGGGTCGCAAAGAGTCGGTATACGACTGAGCAACTGAACAACAAGCCTAGTGCTGCTGTAGACATACATCTCCACAACTGTCTTCCAGTGACATTTAGCCAAAGCAGCCAAAAACCTCACTTTCATGTTCCAAAGTGTGCCCATTTTGGCTTAAATATTTTGGATTAAGTATGTGATCAGAAGTATGTGATATTAAGAAGAGATAGCAAGAATACACGGAAGAACTGTTCAAAAAAGATCTTCAACAACCCAGATAATCACGATGGTGTGATCACTCACCTAGAGTCAGACATCCTGGAATGTGAAGTCAAGTGGGCCTTAGAAAGCATCACTACCAACTAAGCTAGTGGAGGTGATAGAATTCCAGTTGAGCTGTTTCAAATCCTGAAAGATGATGCTGTGAAAGTGCTGCACTCAATAGCCAGCAAATTTGGAAAACTCAACAGTGGCCACAGGACTGGAAAAGGTCAGTTTTCATTCCAATCCCAAAGAAAAGGAATGCCAAAGAATGCTCAAACTACTGCACAATTGCACTCATCTCACATGCTAGTAAAGTAATGCTCAAAATTCTCCAAGCCAGACTTCAGCAATACGTGAACCATGAACTTCCAGATGTTCCAGATGGTTTTGGGAGAGGCAGAGGAACCAGAGATCAAATTGCCAAAATCTGCTGGTTCATCGAAGAAGCAAGAGAGTTCCAGAAAAACATTTATTTCTGCTTTACTGACTATGCCAAAGCCTTTGACTGTGTGGATCACAAAAAACTGTGGAAAATTCTGAAAGAGATGGGAATACCAGACCACCTGACCTGCCTCTTGAGAAACCTATATGCAGGTCAGGAAGCAACAGTCAGAACTGGACATGGAACAACAGACTGGTTCCAAATAGGAAAAGGAGTACGTCAAGGCTGTATATTGTCACCCTGCTTATTTAACTTCTATGCAGAGTACATCATGAGAAACGCTGGACTGGAAGAAACACAAGCCAGAATCAAGATTGCCGGGAAAAATATCAATAACTTCAGATATGCAGATGACACCACTCTTATGGCAGAAAGTGAAGAGGAACTCAAAAGCCTCTTGATGAAAGCGAAAGAGGAGAGTGAAAAATTTGGCTTAACGCTCAACATTCAGAAAACGAAGATCATGGCATCTGGTTCCATCACTTCATGGCAAATAGATGGGGAAACAGTAGAAACAGTGTCAGACTTTATTTTGGGGGGTTCCAAAATCACTGCAGATGGTGACTGCAGCCATGAAATTAAAAGACGCTTACTCCTTGGAAGAAAAGTTATGACCAACCTAGGTAGCATATTCAAAAGTAGAGACATAACTTTGTTAACAAAGGTACGTCTAGTCAAGGCTATGGTTTTTCCAGTAGTCATTTATGGATGTAAGAGTTGGACTGTGAAGAAGGCTGAGTGCCGAATAATTGATGCTTTTAACTTTGGTGTTGGAGAAGACTCTTGAGAGTCCCATGGACTGCAAGAGATCCAACCAGTCCATCCTAAAGGAGACTAGTCCTGGGTGTTCATTGGAAGGACTGATGCTGAGGCTGAAACTGCAATACTTCAGATGCTGGGAGGGATTGGGAGCAGGAGGAGAAGGGGATGACAGAGGATGAGATGGCTGGATGGCATCACTGACTTGATGGACATGAGTTTGGGTAAACTCTGGGAGTTGGTGATGGACGGGGAGACCTGGTGTGCTGCAATTCATGGGGTTGCAAAGAGTCGGACAAGACTGAGCGACTGAACTGAACTGATACGATCAGAACCCCAGCTGCAAGGAATTCTGGGAAATGTAAGTTTCTGGTTTCTAGCCTCTCTGTAGGGAGGCCTACTGTAAGCAAGTGAAAGAGAATGTGGAGGCTCATCATCTGTGTTCATTTCCTATTGCTGCTGTAGCAAATTACAGCCAAACAACATACATTTATTATCATACAATTCTGGAGGTCAGAAGCCTGATGTGGGTTTTCTAGAGCTAAAATCAAGGCATCAGTAGAGCTGTGTTCCTTCTGGAGGCTCTGGGATGATCCATCCATTCCTCGCCATTCTCAGCTTCTAGCGGCTGCCCGCCTGGTGGCTCAGTGATAAAGAATCTGCCTTCCAATGCAGGAGACATGGATTTGATCCCTGGGATCCCTGGGTCAGGAAGATGCCCTGGAAAAGGAAATTGCACCCCACTCCAGTATTTTTGCCTGGGAAATCCTGTGGACAGTGGAGCCTGGTGTGTTGCAGTCAATGGGGTCACAAAGACTTGGACGCGATTTCGCAACTAAACAACAGCAAGAGGCTGCCCTTACATCTTGGCTCATGGCTTTTTCACACCATTATCTGCTTTCATCATCACCTTCTGAATCTCTACAGGCATCCTTCTTACAAGGACTCTTGTGAGTACATTGGGCCCACCACATAACCCAGGATAATCTATTTTAAGAGTCTTTATTTAGTCACATCTGCAAATCGCTTTTTCCATATAAGGTAACATATTCACAGGAATTAGCATGCCACCATCTTCTGGAGGGGAGAGAATTATTCAGCCTAATTATCCAAATTAGTGGGGAAGGAAAATGATGTTTATTAAGTATCTGCTATGTTCCAGGAATGTTATATATTGTACATTATCTCATCAAACATTCACAACAACCCTTCAAGGTAGGCACTATTATTCCCACTACAGATGAGAAAATGATATTAATAGAATTTCAGGAACTGACCCACCATTTAGTTATAAAAGGAAGTGAGCTATGAAAAGATATTGAGGAATTCCAAGTGATATTACTAATTGAGAGGAGCTAGTCTGAAAATGCTGCACACTATATGATTTCAAGTATATGACATTTTAGAAAAGACAAAATTATGGAGACAATAAAAAGATCAGTAGTTGCCTGGAGTTAGAGAAAGGAATGGATGACTAGGCAGAGCACAGATCATTTTTAGGGCCGTGAAACTATTCTGCATGATACTATAATGGTAGATACATGTTATGATACATGTGGAAAAGCCCATAGAACTGTACTATACCACGAGTGAACTCTATTTACATGATAAATTCATTAATAATAATTTATCAGTGTTGATTCATCAACTGTAACAAATATACCAGACTAATGCAAAAATGTTAATAATTTGGAACACTCTGGAACTGGGGAGGGAGTATATGAGAACTGTGTTTTCTGTTCAGTTTTTGTGTAAACCTAAATGGTTCTAAGAAATCAAACATACTAATTAAATTAACAACAACAAAAATTAGCCCAGCTGGTATGTGGCAGAGCTAGTAGTTAATCTCAGAAATGTTTGATTCTAAGAATGCCTGTGATTCAAGTGATCCTGCAGATTCTGGAGGTTCTGGTGCCCTCAGAATTTCATGACTGGAGAATCTAGAGGCTGACAGTGATGCTGTCACCACGGGAGCCACAGTGTGCTTCTTCCTTTGTCTCTAGAGGTTCTCCTTAAGTGCTCACTGTCGATAGTTTTGACAGTATGCGAGCGCCAGTGGGGGTTAATGTGTTTACTGCCTGGTCTTGACTTACTGATAGGGGACTGTTAATTCCATCGTCTTTAAGTAGTCAGTTACGGGTTTCTCATGGCTGTCACAGACCATCTACCCATGAACTCTGCTTCTTCCAGAGATGAATGAAGTGCTTTCCACCTAGACTGGTCCTACTTGCCTGATGACATCTTAACAATAAAAAAGCATTGTTTAAATCTGAACTTTGGGGGAAACGTTTGTTGTAAGAATAAAAATTTGGTCACTGTTTAAACTAAGAACTACCCTTTTCACTATTCACTCTTCCTCTTCTCTTTGAGAGGAGGGAATGGTGTTGATGCACTGAAGCGCTTGAAACTCTAGTTTTCCTGCCCTTTGTATAATGCATGCCCTTTGTATTTATGTCTTCAGTGAGGTTCTTTTATCAAAAGTCTTAACTACGAATTCTCTCCCTTCCTTTGCGTGTGCCTGCATGCTAAGTTGCCTCAGCTGTATCAGACTCTTTGTGACCCCATGGGCTTTCACCTGCCAGGCTCCTCTGTCCATGGGATTCTCCAGGCAAGAATACAGGAGTGGGTTGCTATGACCTCCTTCAGGGGCTCTTCCTGACTCAGGGATCGAACCCATGTCTCCTATGTCTCCTGCGTTGGCAGGCGAGTTCTTTAGCAGCTGAGCCACCTGAGAAGTCCTCTATCCCTTCATCTTGTATCAAGTGAAATATATATTTTGGTAGAGCATATAGATTAGAAAATATAGGTGAATAAAAAGACAATAAAACCACAGAACTGTTATCTCTAGTTATAGTTAGAGATAACTACTGTCAACTCAGGTGTATATCCTTTTATATCACAGTTAGGTTTATCTCATAAGCTAACTCTGAAGATAAACTGTCCAGGGACCCAGGATCCCCTGATTTTGTTCCCTTATTCTGTATGCAGGTTTTCAGCTAAGTCTATGAAGGATACCTGATCTCAAACCATAATATCTATTCCAGCCTGCAGCAATGGGGAATGGGATGGGTGAGGAAAACACACCACTCCCTTTAGCGGCACTTAAGAATCTGCCTACAACGCAGGAGCAGCAGGAGATGCGGGTTCAGTCCCTCAGTTAGGAAGATCCCCGGGAGAAGGGCATGGCAACCCGCTCCAGTATTCCTGCCTGGAGAATCCCATGGATAGAGGAGCCTGGCAGTCTACAGTCCATGGGGTCACAAAGAGTCGGACATGACTGAAGCGACCTAGAACACACACACACACACACACAACCTATTGGTCACAATTTAGTCATGTTAGCTACAAGGGAGGTGGGGAAATATTTTCTTTATGTGGCCCTTAGCCCAGTTAGCCATCAGAGATAGTATTAACTAAGAAGGAAAGAGAAAATAGATATTGGTAGATGACAATATTTGCCAAACACTCACTTATGAAAAAACAACAAAAAATAGAATCATAACATTTTTAAAAATTAGATTACATTATTTTTGGCTGTGCTGTATCTCTGTTGCTACCCTGGCTTTCCTCTAGCTGAGGAGAGTGGTGGCTACTCTCCAATTGTGGACATGGGCTTCTCCTCTTGTGCAGCACGGGCTCTAGAGCACAGGGTCAGCCGTTGTGCACAAGCGTAGTTGCTCTGAGGCATCTGGGACTCTTCCCAGACCAGGGATCAAACCCATGTCTCCTGCATTGGCAGGTGGAGGATCATGGTTTTATTATATTCCTAACATAATTTTTTCCTTATCACAGTATAATGTTCATGTCTTCCAGAGTTCTATGTATGTATACATGCATCTGTGTACATGCTAAGTCGCGTCAGCCGTGTGCAACTCTCTGCAACCCTGTGGACAGTAGCCTACCCGCAATGGGATTCTCCAAGCAAGAATACTGGAGTGGGTTGCCATGCCCTTCTCCAGGGGGTCTCCAGGGACTGAACCTGTCTCTCATATATACCTCTAAATGTTTTTTAAATGAAATTATGTTACTTTATGAGCAATGAGTTTCTTCAAATTTTTGATGTTATTAACAAGTTTGTGGCAAATATTCTGCATATACCTCTCTTCAGATTTCTTTTACTATTTTTGAGAATACATTCTTAAGAGTAGACTTTCTGAGTCAGATAGAAGGTGCATTGTAAACATCTTTCATGTAATTTTTAGAGAAGGTTGGTGGCTGGAGCCAGCATGGAGCAACTCCTGAGTGTCAGTTATCTGCATTTCTTTCCAACTTCCTGTTCGTTGATGTCATGTTGGTATCTTGAAATTAGCCACAGTGGGAGCATTTACACCATGGAAAATAGCAAGTACTGCAAATCAGAGCCTTTTTTTTTTCTTTTGGAGAACCGTTTTTTAAACATTTACTAACACACTATTGGAAAGTAGGTATACAAATCTCCAGCCCTCACAGTTTATAAGGATCCATTAATCACCTCAAAATCCAAACTGTGCTTAAACAGTAATTATTCTAACTGTAGTATGTATATTCTAATATTGATAATTCAGGATATCTGTTGTTATCTCTAGCTTTTCTTTTTATAAGTTGTTTAGAGAGCAAAAACAATTTGTGGTATACTTGGGTAGATTTTGTATTGAACCAGATCGGTATGGTCCATTAAGGGCAACCGAGTTTTGCAGAGACTTGGCATGATTGTGTGATAACTCCAAAAAGTGTCTGTACTTTAGAAAGTTGTTATTTCTAAAACCCTTTTAAATAATTGCTTTGGCACACATTGTTGATTTGTAAGGAACATCAAACTTGGTGACTCAGAGAGAGAAAAAGAGGAGAAAGTGATTGGAATTCCAGGAGGGCATTATCTAACTTTCCATGGCCCTCCCCTCCCCTCTATTTAAGCCCACAGGTGAGGTTCATCCAGACCTTGACCCCTGTCCCACCTGAGTAGATGGCAAGCCACTCTACTAATGAGGTTATATAACTTATGTTGCAGTGGAATAAAAGTTTGAGTCACTGGGTAATCTAGTCCTAAGAAGCTACTAGAATTCTATGAGAAATTATAAATGAAGGGGAGGCAGCCTAGCATAATGAAAATAGTACTAATTTGAGAGTCAAGGCTCCAGGATTCTAGGCCCCACTCTGCCATTGGGCCATGCAGAGACTGATAACTTTCTCTATCACGTTTCTGCTCCACAGATTTCATTTACTGATCTAGCCAACTAGATTGGTGCTTCATTTTTCTTTACCACTCGCACTTGTTTCCTGTGCTACTGTGCTTAGTCACTCAGTGGTGTCCAACTCTTTGTGACCCTATGGACTGTAGCCTGCCAGGCTCTTCTGTCCATGGGAATTCTCCAGGCAAAAATACTGGAGTGGGTTGCCATGCCCTCCTCCAAGGGATCTTCCCAACCCAGGGATCGAACTCAGGTCTCTTGCATTGCAGGCGGATTCTTTACCACCTGAGCTACCAGGGAAGCCCACATGTTTCCAACAAGCACCTACAGGGAGCTACTCAAGAAATTCCCATGTGTAAGCAGAATAGTTTCCCCCCCAATACATGCATGGGGTAATGACTTAACCTCTAGCTGACCATATGCTCTTAGACAAGCCTCAGTTTTCTCATCAGAATGGCAATGTGGGAGGATTGGATTCAATTTGTGAGCCCTGAAGTTTAATGACTCTATGAAACCAATTAATCTGCATAACAAATGTTGGGGAATCAAAGTAGCCTCACCAATAGAAACTAAACTCCCTTGAAAAGGCATTTGATCTAGTTTCCACAGAGTGCTCTATGATGCTAAGATTGTATTTTATATGTGCTATAATTTGGTTCTCACTGGAAGAGTGCAGCAGTGATGCAAGAGGCTGTTTGTAAACTTATGCCATTGGGGAATGCTGTGCCTTGTGATTGTAAGGCCTATAACTCACTTACACACAGACATCAATATTGCTTCAAAGTCACCGGGGAAATTCCAATTATCTTAAAGCCATCTGTAAGATATGTATCTTTTACTAAGTAATGTGAATATGAAGTAAGATCAGTTTCTGGATCTGAGCTGCCCTCCATAGTGATCACCTATGGAGCATTTCAAATGGTATTGTCTATGCAATTTTCTCTTTTCTCTTGTCAGAGGCAGTACCCATCCAATCCAAGTCGGATGGTGCAACTGAAATCATCATACACTGCCAAATATTTCTTCCACCAACACTTTTGAAATGTTTGTCATTTGAGATGGTATTTCTAGGTTTCTATCGCTACCATTCGCTTGGTAAGAATGTTGCATTATAAACTGATCACTAACACTTGCCTGAGATGGACAAGTTGCCAAGGGTGTCAGTTTTCTAGGGTTAGTGTAAAAAACTACCGTAAACTTGATGGCTTAAAACTATAGAAATGTAGTCTGTCATGCTTCTGGAGGCCAGAAGTTCAAAACCAAGATGTAGGCAGGATTGCTTCCTTCTGAAGTTTCTAAGGGAGAATTCGTCCATGTCTTTCTCCTAGCTTCTGGTGGGTGCCAGAAATTCTTGGTGTTCCGTGACATGGAGATGCATCACTTCTGTCTCTGTCTTTGCATGGCCTTCTTTCTGTCTTTGTGTCTCAAATCACCCTCTGCCTTTCTCTTACAAGGACACCTGGTATTAGATTTAGGGCCCACCCTTAAATCCAGGAGCTTCCCTGGTGGCTCAGACGGTAAAGTGCCTGCAATGCGGGAGACCTGGGTTCGATCCCTTTGTCGGGAAGATCCTGTGGAGAGGGAAATGGCACCCTACTCCAGTACTCTTGCCTGGAAAATCCCATGGGTGGAGGAGCCTGGTGGGCTGCAGTCCATAGGGTCCCGAAGAGTTGGACATGACTGAGCGACTTCACTTTCACTTTTCACTTTCATCCATTGGAGAAGGAAATGGCAACCCACTCCAGTGTTCTTGCCTGGAGAATCCCAGGGACAGGGGAGCCTGGTGGGCTGCTGTCTATGGGGTTGCACAGAGTTGGACATGACTGAAACGACTTAGCAGCAGCAGCAGCAACCTGGTGGAGATGTAATAATGGAAACTTTCACAACTGTGTGAGCCAGAGAAAACCCTGGGGAGAAAATCCCATGGGTGGAGGAGCCTGGTGGGCTGCAGTCCATAGGGTCCCGAAGAGTTGGACATGACTGAGCGACTTCACTTTCACTTTTCACTTTCATCCATTGGAGAAGGAAATGGCAACCCACTCCAGTGTTCTTGCCTGGAGAATCCCAGGGACAGGGGAGCCTGGTGGGCTGCTGTCTATGGGGTTGCACAGAGTTGGACATGACTGAAACGACTTAGCAGCAGCAGCAGCAACCTGGTGGAGATGTAATAATGGAAACTTTCACAACTGTGTGAGCCAGAGAAAACCCTGGGGATATTTTATTTGCTTGTTTAGAAGTCACTATTGTATGGTTGGAAGAGATATGGACTTGGGGGGTCAGACAGGTCTGTGTTTGAGTCCAGGTTTGATTACTCTTTTCTGTGTGAAACAGAATTCCACAAGAGAGTTATGAGACCTACAAAAAAGCTTAATTGCCTCATGTTTATTTAATGGTGTCTCAGAAAGGGAACACCAGTCAGATATCCCCCCAAACACAGAAAACAGTTGAAATCTTTACTGAAGATGTTCCACAGTAGAAGTCTGTCTATGCACATAATATACTTTCTTAAAATTCCTTCTCTCACCCCCCCCTTTCCAGTATTTCACACATCACAGATGGCACTTAGCTAAAATTCCCATTTTTCATTCACTTAAATTTTGCAGATTCTCCCCAAATTGTCCACTCTGGCTTCTCTCTATTCCCTTCATCTGGCTTTCCAGATCTCAATTTTCTGTCCTTCTAAAGGTATATCTATGGGGTGGTTTTAGCTTTTTTTCAGTTTTCTTGACCACATTTTTCTCCCCAGTTAGATCCAAAAAACACAAAGCAAACCTACATAGAAAATTTTGGATTAAGTGGGATTTGAACCCAGTAGTCTAATTTTGCTACTTTCTAGCTATGTGACCTTGGACAACTCAACCTGATTCTGATCCTCCTTTTTTTCCTCTCTTAATTTTTAAAGTAAACATTTACCAACTCAGTAAAAGTGATTTGAAGATGAAGTGAAATAAAATAATTTGGTTTTAGATTTCCTATCACAACAACACAAGAGAAGACTCTACACATTGACATCACCAGATGGTCAACACCGAAATCAGATTGATTATGTTCTTTGCAGCCAAAGATGGAGAAGCTCTATACTGGCAACAAAAACAAGACCAGGAGCTGCCTGTAGCTCAGATCATGAACTCCTTATTAACAAACTCAGACTCAAATTAAAGAAAGTAGGGAAAACCGCTAGACCATTCAGGTATGACCTAAATCAAATCCCTTATGATTATACAAGGTGGACTCCGGGAGTTGGTGATGGACAGGGGGGCCTGGCATGCTGCAGTTCATGGGATCGCAAAGAATCAGACACAACTGAGTGACTGAACCGATATGCCGAGTACATGATGTGAAATGCTGGGCTGGATGAATCACAAGTTGGAATCAAGATTGCTGGGAGGAAAATCAACAACCTCAGATATGCGGATGGTACCACTGTAATGGCAGAAAGTGAAGAGGAACTAAAGAGAGTGTTGATGAGGGTGAAAGAAGAGAGTGAAAACGCTGGCTTAAAACTCAACATTCAAAAAATGAAGATCATGGCATCTGGTCCCGATGGGGGAAAAATGGAAACAGTGGCAGATTTTATTTTCTTGGCTTCCCAAATCACTGTGGACAGTTACTGCAGCCATGAATTAAAAGATGCTTCCTCCTTGGAAGAAAAGCTATGACAAACCTAGACTGCATCTTAAAAAGCAGAGACCACTTTGCTGATAAAGGTCAGCTTAGTCAAAGCTATGTCTTTTCCAGTAGTCATGTATGGATCTGAGAGTTGGACCATAAGGAAGACTGAGTACTGAAGAATTGATGCTTTTGAATTGTGGTGCTGAAGAAGACTCTTGAAAATCCCTTGGACAACAAGTAAATTAAGCCAGTCAATCCCAAAAGAAATCAACCCTGAATGTTTTTTGTAAGGACTGATGCTAAAGCCAAAGTTCCAATACTTTGGCCACCTGATGTGAAGAGTCGACTTGTTGGAAAAGATCCTGATGCTGGGAAAGATTAAGGGCAGGAGGAGAAGGGGGTGACAGAGGACGAGATGGTTGGATGGTATCATCAGCTCAATGGACATGAGTTTGAGCAAACTCCATGAGATATTGAAGGGCAGGGAAGCTGGGTGCTATAGTCCATGGGGTCACAAAGAGTTGGATACGACTTAGTGACTAAACAATAAATCACAATGTTAGCTGGTATTTAGCAATCAAGAATATGCCATCTTCTTTCTCTTTACTCTATAGACAGACCTCTGTGAAGAGACAAATCATAGTCAAAGGCTGCCTGGTCGGTGTGGAATCAGATCCCATGAATGAAAGCTCTGTGCATGTTATATTAATTAACTGATAAATCCATGCCACCACTAGAATTGTTTTGCAATGGCAACTACAGGCCAGAGGTCTACTTCCTACCAATAATTTGTTTTTGAACAAATTCCCCAAATAAAGGAAGAATGTTCAAATACTAGCCCATCAAGATATTTTCAATGTCTGCTACATGAAATCATTTTTATTTGGTATTTTCATCTCTTTCTTTAGATTTTTTTTGTGTGTGAAATTAGTTGTAATTACTCTCATTATTGGTAAATTTCACAAGATTGGAAAATGCTCTATTAGTACAATGTATTAGAGCAGTACTAACGTCAGAGTAAAGCATTAAAAGTTTTAGTCAATTAATAGGTTTTGGATTTATTCTACTTTGATGTTGGCTTTACCTTCAAAATATATTATTACTGCTATTGTTATTGTTGTTGTTATGATCTCCTTTTCTCCTTCCCCATTGGTACATCTCTTGATATAAGCATCATCATCTTCTTTGTAGATGACAGGCTTGATCACTAAGAAGTCTGTAACTCTTCCTCCCTATATAGCAGGATTGCTATCCACATAGCAGTTGGCGTGGCCATGAGGCCGTGTTACTCCTCTGATGGTTAGCCACCTGCTATTTTATTTGAATCAAACTCTGACCTCCTACAATGACCTCCAGTGCCCTAAGGAAATGGTTTTGCCTCTGTAAGTCACCTCTTGCTTCTCTGTTGATGCTGGTGTTGGAGCCATGCTGGCCTGACATCTGCTAACACATTTCCCCTCAGGTTCCCTCTTCCCTCCATCCTTACATGGCAGTTTCTTATCATTCAGGTCTCTGTAGAAACTCCTTGGCCACTTAATCTTGAGTTGGCCTGGCCCTTCCCCAATCATTCTACTTTTCCTTCATGCCATCCCCTACCCTCTGATATTTTGAATTGATTATATAATAACTTATTGTCTGTCTTCCTACAACTGAAGTCTCTAAGAGATCACATGCCTATATGTATCTCCAGTGCCTAAAATAGTGCCTGGAACATAATAGGAGCTTGATAAACACTGTCCCTATATACAGAGATTGTCCTTATTTGGGAGTGTCCCTTTCCAGAGCTGCGGGGGCTCTGGGTCTTCACTAGGCTTCCTTATCACAAAGGGAAGAAATCCAGGTTTTCTCCATCCTCCTCCTCCCCCAGTCAGCTTTCTTTCTCCAGGCTGCTTCTGCTGTGTGCAGAGTTCAACTATCTGCCTCAATTTTAATTATTCAGTGTTGAATGGGCATATTTGCATACACAAATATTTGAGGAATTGAAAGGGCAATTAACACATGTATATTCGGGATTATTTAAAAGTATCTTTGTGTCTTCCGCTTGCTTTACTTCAGGGCCCAGTAGTAATTCTCTTTTTAGTGATTCTGTGTTTCTTCATCCATCATGTTTTCAGAGCTATGCTAATCTGAGTTAGAGTTCTGGAAGATATTGTCTTAGAGTACAATTGAAAACTACTGATTCAATCCCTTTACAGAACCTAATAAAATATTTCAAAAGTACTTCCAATTTTCCCTATTTCTACCTGGTTAATGATCCTCTCTTCCTTAAGGCTTCAGTTATAGAGTAACTGATCAATATTATTACTATAATTATTTAAGGACTTATATAAACGGGCAGTATGTTGAATGCAGTGGCAGATACAGAGAGGAATAAGACCAAAGCCCAGCCCTCTGGTACCTTATAGCCCCACAGGAGGCAGGTGATGTGGAGACTAATTACCTTCAAGTTGGCATTTGGAGGATGACATAGCATTTAGCATAAAACATTTGCCATCCCCCAAAGCTACCAATTGGGACTGGTTTTGGTGATTTCCATGACATTTCCCGGAAAACAATGACTTCCCTTTTGTGGTTTGTACACAAATTTTTTTCAACTAACTACACTATTGAAGGAAAATCATTTTATTGTTACAATAAGCAAATGACCAAATTAAGTTCTTATTACTCTTTCAGACTAATTTAATAGAGCAGGCTTGCCCCATCTGCTGACTCCACATTCTAAAAAAATTTTTAGAGCTTTCTTCCCTTTCATTCACAGAAAACAAAGCGTTGGGGGGTGAGAGCATGGAAGAAGGAATCTAGAATCTAGAAAAGGTAGTGTCTGTTCCTGACTACAATTTCTGAGCTAAGTGTAGTGGAATATTCCCCTGAATCCTTGACAGGAGACAGAGCACTTAGATGGCAGCAATTCCCAAGGGTACTTAATTGCCCGTGGTGTAACCTAGGGAATGGGTGAAGGAGACCTTGAGAGTGTCTGTTGGGAAGCAAGTCCTTTGCTGCAGCACTCAGGCTGAAGAAAATACAGCCAAGAAGTTGCTGCTGCAGCTGGGCACTAGGGCTCCATGTTAATGGGATTGATTTTCTTCTTCCTTTCCTTTTGGAACTCCAGTAGTCTTGTGATGCAGAAATTTAGAGTAGTGAATTGCAGAGTGAATAACTTTTTGCCCTCTTTTAAACTGACAGTTTGTAGGACTTCTTAAAATACCAATTTTTATTTTTCTACTTTCTATATATTATTTCTAGAAACACATTGAACACTGAATTTCTTTTTTCTGAGTGAAATATCACCACTGTATGAGAAGAACAATCAATAGTCTTTGTTAAACAACAATTCAGCAGCATCCTTTAACCTGAAATTTGAGTCTTTTTCAGGCTTTGTGTCATGAATAGATAATTCTGCTGATATCTACCTTTGAAGTGTAAGAAACCAGATAACTTTAATCAATCCTGATACTTAATTTTTCTTTTTCCAAACTTTTTGGTTTACATTTCTTCATTCAGTTCAGTTCAGTCGCTCAGTCGTGTCTGACTCTCTGTGACCCCATGAATTGCAGCACGCCAGTTCTCCCTGTCCATTACCATCTCCTGGAGTTCACTCAGACTCACGTCCTCCTCCTGCCCCTAATCCCTCCCAGCATCAGAGTCTTTTCCAATGAGTCAACTCTTTGCATGAGGTGGCCAAAGTACTGGAGTTTCAGCTTTAGCATCATTCCTTCAAAGAAATCCCTGGGTTGATCTCCTTCAGAATGGACTGGTTGGATCTCCTTGCAGTCCAAGGGACTCTCAAGAGTCTTCTCCAACACCACACTTCAAAAGCATCAATTCTTCGGCACTCAGCCTTCTTCACAGTCCAACTCTCACATCCATACATGACCACAGGAAAAACCATAGCCTTGACTAGACGGACCTTAGTCGGCAAAGTAATGTCTCTGCTTTTGAATATACTATCTAGGTTGGTCATAACTTTTCTTCCAAGGAGTAAGCGTCTTTTAATTTCATGGCTGCAGTTACCATCTGCAGTGATTTTGGAACCCAAAAAAACAAAGTCTGACACTGTTTCTACTGTTTCCCCATCTATTTCCCATGAAGTGATGGGACCGATGCCATGATTTTCGTTTTCTGAATGTTGAGCTTTAAGCCAACTTTTTCACTCTCCTCTTTCACTTTCATCAAGAGGCTTTTTAGCTCCTCTTCACTTTCTGCCATAAGAGTGGTGTCATCTGCATATCTGAGGTTATTGATATTTCTCCCAGCAATCTTGATTCCAGCTTGTGTTTCTTCCAGTCCAGCGTTTCTCATGATGTACTCTGCATAGAAGTGAAATAAGCAGGGTGACAATATACAGCCTTGACGTACTCCTTTTCCTATGTGGAACCAGTCTGTTGTTCCATGTCCAGTTCTAACTGTTGCTTCCTGACCTGCATACAGATTTCTCAAGAGGCAGGTCAGGTGGTCTGGTATTCTCATCTCTTTCAGAATTTTCCACAGTTTATTGTGATCCACACAGTCAAAGGCTTTGGCATAGTCAATAAAGCAGAAATAGATGTTTTTCTGGAACTCTCTTGCTTTTTCCATGATCCAGCGGATGTTGGCAGTTTGATCTCTGGCTCCTCTGCCTTTTCTAAAACCAGCTTGAACATCAGGGAGTTCACGGTTCACGTATTGCTGAAGCCTGGCTTGGAGAATTTTGAGCATTACTTTACTAGCATGTGAGATGAGTGCAATTGTGCAGTAGTTTGAGCATTCTTTGGCATTGCCTTTCTTTGGAATTGGAATGAAAATTGACCTTTTCCAGTCCTGTGGCCACTGTTTTTTTATTCTCTACGGTGTAGAGTAAGGTTTGGAAATTTTAATTCAGTGTCAGGATTTTGTTGGACATGTTGATAAACAATGTGGGCCTCAGTTTTGCTAACTATAAAATAGAGTCAGTTGTAGTCTCTGTTTATCTGGACCTTGTAGGATGTTGCAAGGATGAGAGATCATGTGGGTAGATGCTCAAGACTTGGAAATGGTTATTATTCATTCCCCTTGCCAAATGCTTTCCCAGTGGAAAGGCATGATCCATCATGCATAAGTTAAAATTTATATTGTAACTTCTGAAACATAAAGGATTGTTTTGAACGAATTAAGATATCTATGTGCAGGAGGAAAGTGAGTAAAACTTGAACCACCTGCCCTGAATAGTGTAGGTTGGGAAGAAGTGGTGACAGGAGGACCATCACCCCACATCTTGCAGCAGCCTACAGGTCCCAAAGCTCGGCCACTGCCTCATTATCCTGATGACTCACAGAGCCAGAGTACTTTCCCTCTCCTCTGCTGTCCTTTTAAATTAAATTCATTGTTCTACAAGATGTCTGCGGTTCCCAGAAATGACGCAAGCTGTATGTGCCCTATTCAAAGTCCGGACATTTGACTCTCAGGACGCTCTCCCAAGAGACCTGGATCCTGCCACTCCCCACTCCAGCTGCTGACATTTCCAGTAACTGCTCTTCTTCCTTCACAGAAGCTTAGTGAGGATTATGAATAGATGGATTCCTTTTTAAAAAGTCTTGCAAAGCCTACCTTTAAATTTTTGGATATCTTTGCTAAAATAGAAAGAAAAAAGTCAATTCCTTTGATATTATTTGGCCAAATGGGTAATATTTGACTGCCTAGAGAGCGCAAAGCAGGCATTTTACAGTAGTTTAAAAGCTAAAGGAGAGGTACTAATTAACACATTAATTAACCAGTTAATGCACACTGGTCCTTGTTCAGCCTCTTGTCCTTGAAACAGGCTCAAAAAGCTCTTAGGTCTTTTAAAAATGGGAGGCACATTTTCTTGAGCATCTTTTGTAACGTGGAGTAATTTAAAAACAGCAAGCATAACACATCCGCTCTGAGACCACAGTTATCGGAAGTGTGGTTGGTCAGTAGGGAAGCTGTCCTGGAAATGTGCCCAAATAGTGAGTCAGCAGCTGCCATTCCAGCCACATCCCATCTTTAAAGGATGGCATTTGTCATGTAGTTTTTTGTTTGTTTGTTTTTAATTTACTTATTTTTAATTGAATGATAATTGTTTTTTAATATTGTGTTGGTTTCTGCTATACATCCACATGAATCAGCCATAGGTATACATTCATATTGTCCCCTCCCTCTCACCTCCTCCCCTCTAGGCTGTCACAGAGAACCAGTTTGAGCTCCCTGAGTCATATAGCAAATCCCCACTGGCTGTCTATTTTACATATGGTAGTGTATATGTTTCCATGTTGGGCTTCCCTGGTGGCTCAGATGGTTAAGAATCTGCCTGCAATGCAGGAGACCTGGGTTTGATTCCTGGGTTGGGAAGATCACCTGGAGAAGGGAATGACTACCCACTCCAGTATTCTTGCCTGGGAAAACCATGGACAGAGAAGCCTAGTAGGCTATATAGTCCATGGATCACAGAAGAGTTGGATGCGACTGAGTGACTAACACTCACACTTCACTTTCCACTCCATTGCTGCCCTGCTAATAAGTTCATCAATACCATCTTTTTTTAAGCAAACAAAAAGATTGCCTTATTATTCTCCCTTCCATCATTAGCATTTTCCAATATAAGTAGGGATGTTAGCATTTGACATTGTGCAACAGTCCTGTAAAGAAATAAGGGCAGGCATTATTTTCCCCATTGCACAGATGATCAGAGGGGCCAGTGACTTTGACCAAAAGCACACATCCAGCATGCAGAACTGGCTCTGACATGGAGGACTTCAGATGCCCTCACTGTGGCACTGAATGCAATCAGAGCCCCTTGAGGTGGATGCAAAACTGTGGTGAGAGCCTGTCAAGGGAAGACCCAGCTCTGTGGGGTGGGGAGTGGTAATTTGGGAATATTAAAACATACAGACTGCTGTAAGGACCTCCCATTGCATCAATGAGCAGTGCAGGGGAATGTGTTACTGCAGAGAAGCATCACTGTACCTGGAGCATCTGCAGTGTCTGTCTCTGAAACAGACAGCTCACTGCATGAAGACCAGGTTTCCAAAAGAGTGTAATCTTTAGAAGGTGGTGCTTAATGTAGGATATACACAAATTATAATACAAATTATATTATAAAATATATAAGTATACATAATAAATACATTATGCTTATATAATATAATAATTTCACATTTTTTAGTGACTGCTGATCCAACCACAGTTGATCCTCTTTTGAGTTCTCTTCATAGAGGTCTTGTTTCTGCTTCAAGCTAGTGGATTAAGTTTTTCTTCTTTTTTGTTAGAATTTGTAAAGACCAGTGGCCTCTACAGGCCAGGAATAGGGCACTTTGCCTATATTATTGTGTATAACTTTCACAATAATTCTACTTTTTAAATCTATTTTATGGATGAAGACACTGAAGCTTAAAAAGATAACTTGCCCAAAGTTATGTATGATGCTACTGGTCAGATGTCTGGTTATCTATTGCTGTATGACACATTGCCCAGGAGTTTGATGCCTTATCATAACAATTGTTCTATTTGGGTCAAGAATTTGGGCAGGGCTTAACAGAGAGAGCTTAACTTTGTTGCACGTGGCATTGGCTGGGGCTAGAAAATCTTATTTCCAGGATGGCTGACCACATGACTGTGCTGTTAGTCAGGGTCCTTAGTTCTTCTCCATGTGGCTGCTATGTGGCTAGGTTCCAAGAGTGTGTACTCCATAAGACAGAAAACGGAAGCTGTCAGTCTCTTAAAGCCACATCATAGAAACTGTCATAATGATACTTCTGCTGTATTTTATTGCTGAGAAAGTCATGGAGCTGTCCAAGACTCAAGAGAAAGGGAACATAGACCTAACTTCTTATTGGGAAGAATGTCAAAGAATTTGCATGTTCAGTCTACCACAGCAACGATGAGAATCTAGACTGTAGTCACTAGGCCATATAGCATTTCAACTAGTACAATACCCTATGCTTTTCTCAATCATTGCATCTCTTTGTATTACAGTGACTAGACTGCAAGCTGTTTGAGGGCAGGGATCTTGCCTTATACATTTCAGTTTGGGCATCATATCTACCTGAGCGACTTAGCAGCAGCAGCAGCAGCAGCAGAGCATAGTTCAGTTCAGTTCAGTTCATTTCAGTCGCTCAGTCGTGTCCGACTCTTTACGACCCCATGAATCGAAGCACACCAGGCCTCCCTGTCCATCACCAACTCCCGGAGTTCACTCAGACTCACGTCCATCGAGTCCGTGATGCCATCCAGCCATCTCATCCTCGGTCGTCCCCTTCTCCTCCTGCCCCCAACTTCCCCCAGCATCAGGGTCTTTTCCAATGAGTCAACTCTTTGCATGAGGTGGCCAAAGTACTGGAGCTTCAGTTTTAGCATCATTCCTTCCAAAGAAATCCCAGGGTTGATCTTCAGAATGGACTGGTTGGATCTCCTTGCAGTCCAAGGGACTCTCAAGAGTCTTCTCCAACAACACAGTTCAAAAGCACCAATTCTTCGGCACTCAGCCTTCTTCACAGTCCAACTCTCACATCCATACATGAGTACTGGAAAAACCATAGCCTTGACTAGACGGACCTTAGTCGGCAAAGTAATGTCTCTGCTTTTGAATATACTATCTAGGTCGGTCATAACTTTTCTTCCAAGGAATAAGCGCCTTTTAATTTCATGGCTGCAGTCACCATCTGCAGTGATTTTGGAGCCCAAAAAAATAAAGTCTGACACTGTTTCTACTGTTTCCCCATCTATTTCCCATGAAGTGATGGGGCCAGATGCCATGATCTTCGTTTTCTGAATGTTGAGCTTTAAGCCAACTTTTTCACTCTCCTCTTTCACTTTCA
>SJXQ01008108.1:0-77499 GCA_006408695.1 Aepyceros melampus
TATGCAGAGTACATCATGAGAAACGCTGGACTGGAAGAAACACAAGCTGGAATCAAGATTGCCGGGAGAAATATCAATAACCTCAGATATGCAGATGACACCACCCTTATGGCAGAAAGTGAAGAGGAGCTAAAAAGCCTCTTGATGAAAGTGAAAGAGGAGAGTGAAAAAGTTGACTTAAAGCTCAACATTCAGAAAACGAAAATCATGGCATCTGGCCCCATCACTTCATAGGAAATAGATGAGGAAACAGTAGAAACAGTGTCAGACTTTATTTTTGGGGGCTCCAAAATCACTGCAGATGGTGACTGCAGTCATGAAATTAAAAGACGTTTACTCCTTGGAAGAAAAGTTATGACCAACCTAGATAGTATATTCAAAGGCAGAGACATTACTTTACCGACTAAGGTCCGTCTAGTCAAGGCTATGGTTTTTCCTGTGGTCATGTATGGATGTGAGAGTTGGACTGTGAAGAAGGCTGAGCGCAGAAGAATTGATGCTTTTGAACTGTGGTGTTGGAGAAGACTCTTGAGAGTCCCTTGGACTGCAAGGAGATCCAACCAGTCCATTCTGAGGGAGATCAACCCTGGGATTTATTTGGAAGGAATGATGCTAAAGCTGAAGCTCCAGTACTTTGGCCACCTCATGCGAAGAGTTGACTCATTGGAAAAGACTCTGATGCTGGGAGGGACTGGGGGCAGGAGGAGAAGGGAATGACCGAGGATGAGATGGCTGGATGGCATTACTGACTCAATGGACCTGAGTCTGAGTTAACTTCGGGAGATGGTGATGGACAGGGAGGCTTTGCGTGCTGTGATTCATGGGGTCGCCAAGAGTCGGCCACGACTGAGCGACTGAACTGAACTGAGATGCACAGTATTTTATTTCCCACAAAAATAAACACCGAAAGAAGTTCATCACTTTTAAAAAGTGATGCAGTTGTTTTTTAAAATGGAGCCAGTGTCCACGCGTATGTGACAATGTATGAAGTTAACTTTTCTCTCCAAATGTGGGTCCCATGCCCAATTCTGAAGTGGTGGAATTCTCTTTATTTTTAATTCTATATAACCTCTCAATTTTACATCTGAACCACTCCAGATTTTTTAGTAGAGCAGTACATTATTTACAGTGCCTTGAATGTGGAAGCAAGATAGCTATATTTCTAAAACTTCTTTTTAAAATGTATAATTCCAAACTCTTAATTTGGGATTAGCAGGACAATACTATATATAAAACAGATAAAATAATAAGGACCTACTATATAGCACAGGGAACTATATCCAATATCTTGTAATAACCTTGTAATAATGGGAAAGAATCTGAAAAAGACTATACATACACAGATACACAAACACACACACGTATAAATGAATCACTTTTCTGTACACCTGAAACTCACACAATGTTGTAAATCAACTATACTTCAAAAAAAAAAAAGTATTATTTTCAGAAGAGCTTCCGCAGTGGCTCAATGGTAAAGAATTCATCTGCAATGCAGCAGACGCAGGAAAAGTAGGTGCAATTCCTGGGTTGGGAAGATCCCCTGGGGGAGGAAGTGGCAACCCACTCCAATTACTGCCTGGAGCATCCCATGGACAGAGGAGCCTGGTGGACTACAGTTCATGGGTCGCAAAGAGTCAGACATAACTGAAGCAACTGAGCACACATTGTTTAACTATACTTCAAAAAAAAAAAAAGATTATTTTCAGAAGAGCTTCCGCAGTGGCTCAATGGTAAAGAATTCATCTGCAATGCAGCAGACGCAGGAAAAGTAGGTGCGATTCCTGGGTTGGGAAGATCCCCTGGAGGAGGAAGTGGCAACCCACTCCAGTATTATTGCCTGGAGCATCCCATGGACAGAGGAGCCTGGTGGACTACAGTTCATGGGTCGCAAAGAGTCAGACATAACTGAAGCAACTGAGCACACATTGTTTTCAGAAATACTCTTACACTAAACTTATCAAGTAATGCATTTATCAGAATTTTTTCTCAATTCAGAAAGTTCACCAAAAGCACATTTTATTTTGGAATTTCATCTAAATTCAGTAATAATATACAATATTTTTACTCTCATTTGAACCTACCCTATAAGGCTGCTGAACTGCTTTGGAGCACTACTATTTGCTCTTTTCCACCTACTGAATAGAGTGTGTATCCCAACCAGGAATTGAACCTGTGCCCCCTGCATTAGAAGGCAGAATCTTAACCATTGAACCACCAGGGAAGCCCCTCACTGGGAAATATCTTAAGAAAAGAAAAATGGGACTTCTTATATGAGAAAAAAAGAATTTTCAGAATTTTGGCCTGTGCAGCAAAGCTCCTGATTCTTCTACTAAATCAATAAACAGACGGTGTTGATTTTTAACTCATGCTTTAAATATAGTTGGGTCTTAATGTGTTTATTTAATGTTATACGTCTTCCTTTTAGAACAAGTAGTACTTTTTTCATTATCATAGCAAGACACTGTATATTTCTCCAACCATATACTATGTTGATATTAACATGTTCTCTTTTATTTTATTTGACTTCACTTCTTGATCACTTTCTTTATAAATTAAAACTTTTTTCTGATAAATATGAGCATGAAGCCCAAGCTTATTGACTATATATTTTAGAGCCAATAAAGATTGTTGTTAGAAATGATACCAATTAAGCTAAAGGATTAAGATTTAAATCACATGGAACAACAAAACATATAAAAATATATATTTTAATCTAATTTTCTTGCTAAGTAGACAAGAATCTGCTAAAGAGAGACAAATCCCCCCCCCCCGCCCCCGCCCAATTCAATTTTGTGTGTGTATGAGTGGGCAGTAAGATAACTTTTCATTTGAGGAGTCAGAAGTACAACTGCATTCTATGAAGAATTTCAGTTCTCTCAACAGTTTTGCAAAAAACTCTCCCTCCTGGATGCCATTTTCACTTTACATTTGAATAAACACCTATCCAGCACCTATGAGGTGTTAGCCAATATACTAAGTATTTTATTCACATTATTTCATTCAATTCTCCTACTATCCCTGCTGAATATACACTGTTATCCTATCTTATGGATTAGGAGACTGAGGCCAGAGAATCACCCCCATTTTCACATAAGTAGTTAGTGGTGAGTCGGAAGCTCCAGGTCAGCCTGACTCGAAAGCCCATGTTTTTGAAAATACATCTTCAGCATCAGAAAAGGAAACCTGTCAACTCACAAAACTTGGCTGTAATGACAAACTTCAGCCTTGGGCCAAACACTTTCATGACTATTACATATAACACATTATTGTTTAGCTGCTAAGTCATGTCTGACTCTTGCGACTCCATGGACAGTAGACCGCCAGGCTCCTCTGTCCATGGGATTTTCCAGGCAAGAATGCCACATAGACCCTTTTTTGAACTCCACATGGATACAAAGCCAAATCCTATTACAATATTTGCACAGTGTTGTCTACAAGCTCCTTTACTATTTGGACTTGTAAAATCTCTCCTAAATCTAATCCATAACCACATACCCATTTTTTGTAACTTTCATTCTCATTTAATTGTTCCTCACTTGCCCTCTATTACCCTGAAAAAAAAAATTACATTCTCTGATACTTACCTGTGACGACAAGTTTTGTTCCAACGTTGAAGTTTTTAATGTAATTATTACACAGTGATTCAGGGTTTATCAAAAACTTAAGACTAATTTAGCTTCACTGATTCCTTCAAATTCTAGTGGAATTCCTTCAAATTCTACTGGAATTCAAGACACCAGATTCAGGTCCTAGTTAATTTTGCTTCTAACAAGTTCTGAGATTGAGCAAATCAAATAAGCTAAACCCTTAGATACTTCATTTATTTGTAAAAGATGTTATTACTGTTAAGTCAATTGACCATCCTTATCGCTGTTACAGTGAGATCAAAATAAAACAAGAACTGAAGAGTGATTTGAATAAAAATAACATGGAGATAAGATACTATAAAAATTACTATATTATCATTATTATTAGCATTTTTATTTCTGATAATTGTGTGGTCCAACATGACATTTTAATAGCATGGGATCAAATTTTGCAAACCCTGATAGGAATTCAGTGTTTGGAGTTTGCAATTAGATTTGTAGCAAATAATGACTTGTTTGCTTTACTCTCTGCTGTAATATGTCTAGAGCTCTCAAAACCATCATCACAGCTTTTCACATACCAAATTAATAGGCAATCATTTGTTTATTCTTATTTGCTGTATTTCCACATTTAAGAAAGTCAAAGAGAACATTGGCTGAAGCAATCAGTACATGGAACTTCTTCACTGGTGTTGTCCAAAATAAATGGCATTTTTTTTTTCTCCATTAACAGCACATCTACTGGCATTCCAAGCTTTTACTTGAAATTTCAGCCTCAAACTGACTTCTACCTAACTTATGCCCAAAGTTCAACTTGCAACTCTGGGCACTGAACCTTAAGACAAAATAACTAAGAGAAACGGCCTGGTCCAAATGAAGATGCCCAGTCTTCAAATCCTCCTATTGTCTCCTCGGATCACTAAAACATTGCCTGCCTACCTGCTGAGGGTCACCATCTGTGGATAACATTAAATGTTGGAGGACATAGCATCGATGTACTGGCAGTATAAATGTATTTGTTTAAAGAGCATTTCTTCCATTTTATAAAATGGATATTGAAAGCAATGTCCCCTCTTTATTTATTTATTTTGCAATATCCACTTTTTACTTCACTTGCCTCCTAAAGAAATCCTGCATTGAAGCACTTTTCTAATTTTGTGGGGGGAAAAGCATACATATTTGAAAATTTGGTGTGTTTATCAGTTAACAAAAAGTATGTATTCCACTACATCTTTTTCTGCTTTCTTATTTCTTTTTCTTACTTGGTTCTTTTGTATTGAGATAGAACTGACACATATTCTGAATATTTAATAAATGCATATTCAATATGATTTACATGATCTTTTGGGCATAAAGAGAGGTCATTTCAGTGCCAAAGCAAAAGCACTGTTTCCACATATGAGTAGTAATACAAAGTGTGCACTATGACAATACTGTAGTTAATTGAAGGATCCAGGTCAGACTACAGAGAGTAAATATTCAGGATATAAAAACATGACTTAATGTTTCTAATATCATGTAATTGTCCAGTCCACTTACTTCAGAATAAATAAGTCTCTGTGTGAGTGTGAAAATCATTCAGTCATGTCCCACTCTTTGCGACCCTACAGACTATGCAATCCATGGAATTCTCTAGGCAAGAATACTCAAGTGGGTAGCCTTTCCCTTCTCCGGGGATCTTGCCAACCCAGGGATTCACCCCATGTCTCTCACATTACAAGCAGATTCTTTACCAGCTGAGCCATAAGAGAATTCCTATTGGATCCCAAACTTTGCCAACAGTAACTAGTCATGTGACTTACAGCATTTAAGTGAACTTCTCTAAACCTTGGTTTCCTTATCTATGAAATGAGAATGAAAGGATTCCTGTTGAGGAAAAGATAATGCATTGAAATACTTATCATGGTGCCTGGCCCTTGGTAAATGTAGCTAATATTGACTAATGTTAAAATTCTCTTTAATGGGATGGTTTCAAGGCTGTTTCATCAGTCTTCCATTAAACAAAAGGTGTAGAATTTACAAACAATAACTATTACATTGGATTTCCCTGGTGGTTGAGTATTAAAGAGTCTGCCTGCCAATGTAGACAACATGAGTTCAATCCCTGAGTCAGGAAGATCCCCTGGAGAAAGGAATGGCAACCCATTCCAGTATTCTTGCCTGGGAAATCCCATGGATGAGTCTGGCAGGCTACAGTCATGGGGTCACAAAGGAGCCAGACATGACTTAATGACTCAACAACAACAACAACAACTATTTAATAAATTAAGAAAGGAAACAAGTTCATCAAGGTGTCCTGCCTCTCTGCAGCCACAGCTCATAGAACATGGGTCCCCATTAAACCAGAATTTCAAACACTTTTCCACTAGAATAGAAATGGTTTGTTTGAGTGTTATCCTTGTTCTATCTGTCATGTTTAAACTTTTACCTCAAGCCTCCAGCACAGAAACAATTCAATAAATATTTACTGAGAGAATGAAAGAGCAAATGAGGATATGTAACCATGCATACCATTTTCAAAGACTTTGGAGCTGAAATGACTTGAGCTGACAAACTTGTTCATATCCAGGAAATTTATGGCTGATTCATATTGAGGTTTGACAGAAAACAACAAAATTCTGTAAAGCAATTATCTTTCAGTTAAAAAAAATAATTAATTTAAAAAAGAGATGCAATAGCTCAAGTTTTAAAGAATATCAGCCTACCTCTAAGAAGCTAGAGTAATAAGAAGTGAGATTTATGAAAGTTCTACAGTCATTTACTATAGAATCTCTTTGCACTGCTATTAAGGATGAGGTGAAAATCTATATTTGTTTTGCAAGTTATTAGGAGAATGGATCAGTTTTATTTCAAACTCTAGCAAAGAGCTAATTAAGAGAAGAGTAACTCACTTAATAGACCATCTTCAAGAAAAGGAACCAGAACCAAAAACTCACACTAACATAATAAGGAACATGATAATGGTATAAGAATATTGAAATATAAATGAAACAATAAAACTGAGTCCTCTGAATATTTTATTATCTAGCCTGATCCTATTCTGTGTGTGTGTCTGTGTGTGTTTTCTAGAAGAAAAATTTCAACTGCTTACAAGCAGAGAAAATAAACCATTTCCAAAGTAGTTTAGTTTCCATATAAAGTGACCAGTAGCTGAAAAATTGCTGTTTGTGTTCTGAGACCAAGAATGTGGCAGTCAGATAAGGAGGAATCCTAAACTGTTTTCTCTAAAAAGCATCTGTCAGAAATTTCTTGGCTATCCAGGTGTTAGGATTTGGCACTTTCACTACCATGGGCTTGGGTTCGATCTCTGATCAGGGTACTAAGATCCCACAAGCCCCCAAAATAAAATAAAATGAAAAGCATCTGTTAGTCTTTCATGACCAAGGTAAAAAATAGAAAAAAGTTACTTACCATGGGGAGCAGTTATGAGCTTAGGTCCTTTTCCAAATATCTTCTTTCATTCTGAGCCATTACCCTGGCTGAAGCTCCTACAATAATCTCAGCCTTCACCTACCTTCATGACATGACTAGCAGTTAAAAACTTTGTACTGGTAATGTGATTTTTTGGGGTTCTTTTGAAAGTCTTGGAACATAGGTTTTGTGGTATTTGATGTTTTATTAGTTTTCCTCAGATAAATGGACTCAGATATCTGCTTTCCACAGAGGAGAAATCATTGAAAACAATGATAATAGATAAAAAATGTAAAAGCAGGAAAAGAACACATCATTGGCACCAAACAGTTAACTACTGGCCCTTCCAAATTTCCAGAAATAGTATTCAAAGAATTAAGGCTTTTTTTTCCCCCCAGGTGTTCAGCTCTGTTGAAATAGCTCAGAGTTTACATCAAAGGAAAGACCCTCCTGTTCCCACAAACACCAGGGCTGCTCCGTTAGCAATGTAGGAATGTATTTCTGAAAAGAAGAAACTTTTCAGTAACTGGAAATGCAAATATGCCAACACAAGTGTACTTGAGAAATGTGAACAAAGTTCTCCATTTATTGAATAACGTAATTCTTTACCACGGCAATGCAAGATGAGAAAATACGTCCTATGATGGCTTGCTATTTTTCTTAGAATAAAGGAAGAAGTTTGTAGAATTCTATCTGCTTTGAGATTAGATTCCTTACTAAAACTAAAACTTGAAAACAATATCCATTTCCCTGATATGTTGAATGAAGACTCTTAGAGGCTGTTCTGTAATCTCAAGCCACTCACCTTAGATCAGGAGGAGAAAGAAATGCCAGAAGCAACTGAGTGCTCCTCTGAGCACAGAAGAACTGTCCATCTGCCAGAATCCAGACAGGACAGGCCCTGAGATTCCCATGTCCATGGCAGATCCACCCAGTCCTGGCCTGAGGCCCGTAAACACTCAATGCCTCTGCCCTGAGGATGAAAGTAAGAAGAGATCACGGTGAGCAGCTGTCCATTCACACCACCCAGCACAATAGAAAAGGATGAGAGACCTGGATGGAAATCATATTTAGAAAGGAGTCTTTTTTTAAGGGCTTCCCTGATGGATCACACGGTAGAGAATCTGCCTGTAACTCAGGAGACCTGGGTTCGATCCCTGTGTTGGGAAGATCTGGAGGAGGGAACAGCAACCCACTCCAGTATTCTTGCCTGGAAAATCCCCATGGAAAGAGGAGCCTGGCAGGCTATAGTTGGACATGACTAAGCGACTAAGCACATCTCATCTCTTTTTTTAAATAGAAAATTCTGAGTTATTAGTACTTGGGGCTGACATATACTCTTTGCATCTATTATAGACATGAGTGATGCCCACCCATCTCCTTTTTGACATATTGTCTTCTGTTTTTCCTTATTCTAAGACCATGAGCAGAGCTTTCAGAAGCTTTAGAAGTTGTCTGTATTCCAAGACCCATGAAGAATTTAAGCAGTAAAACGTAAAAGAATAGGTAAACAGTTACAAAATCTTTTGATTATATTTACAAAATAATACAAGACCACATGGAGAATACAGTACAGAATTTTACTAACAGGTTGAAAAAAAACCTGCATAGGTAGAGGGACATATCATATTCATGAAAGAAAAATTCCATATCATAAACATGCTAATCCTTCCTAAAATCACATAAATTGACTGTAATTCCAATCAGAGTTAAGATAAACTTTATTTGTTGTTGTTGTATGTTGTAAGGATTGAGGCTGACCTAATTGTTATAAGAATTTTGAAACATAAATGAAACAAAGATCCTACAGAAAACACTCCAAGCATATATAATCTAAAAATATGATAAGGAGTTTTTAAATTGTAGGGAAATGAGAGATTGTTTTAAAACTGACTTTGAGCTACTGATAATTTGTTGGGAGAACAAAAATAGCTCTTTATCAAATACTACANACGTACTGCGATTCATGGGGTCGCAAAGAGTCGGACACGACTGAGTGACTGAACTGAACTGTTGTTCAATTGCTAAGTCATGTTTGACTGTTTGCAACCCCATGGACTATATAGCAACCTGGCTCTTCTGAATTACACTGTCTCCCAGAGTTTGCTCAAACTCATGTACCTTGAGCCAGTGTTGCTATCTAACCATCTCATCCTTTGCTGCCCCCTGCTCCTTTTGTCTTCAATCTTTCCCAGCATCCGGTTCTTTTCTGATGAGTCAGCTCTTTGCATCAGGTGGCCAAAGTATTGGAGGTTCAACTTCAGTATCAGCCCTTCCATTGAAGATTCAGGGTTGATTTCCTTTAGTATTGACTGGTTTGATCTCCTTGCTGTCCAAGTGACTCTCAAGTGTCTTCTCCAGCACCACAATTTGAAAGTATCAGTTCTTGGGCACTCAACCTTACTTATGATCTAACTGTAACATCCATACATGGCTACCAGAAAAACTGTACTTTTGACTATATAGATTCTGTTAGCAAAGTGATGTCTCTGCTTTTTAATGCACTATCTGGATTAATCATAGTTTTCTTTCCAAGTAGCAAGTGTCTTTTAATTTCATGGCTAAAGTGACAGTCTGCAGTAATTTTGGAGTCCAAAAAAATAAATTCTGTCGCTACTTCCAATTTTTCTCCTATTTGCCATGAAGTTGAAAAAGCCAGCTTTTTCACTCTCCTCTTTTATCCTCATCAAGAGACTCTTCGGATTCTCTTCACTTTCTATCATTAGAGTGGAACCATCTGCATACCTGAGGTTGTTGATAATTCTCCCAGCAGTCTTGATTACAGCTTGTGCTTCATCCAGCTTGGCATTTCCCAGGATGTACTCTGCATATAAGTTAAATAAGCAGGATAATCATATACAGCCTTGTCATACTCCTTTATTCATTTTGAGACAGTCAGTTGTTCCATGTTCATTTAACTCTTGCTTCTTGACCCGCATTCCAGTTTCTCAGGAGACAGGTCTGGTATTCCCATCTCTTTGAGAATTTTCCACAGTTTGTTGTGATCCACACAAAGGTTTTAGCATAGTCAATGAAGCAGAAGTAGATGTTTTTCTGGAATTCTCCTGCTTTCTCTATGATCCGAAGAATGTTGGCAACCTGATCTCTGGTTCTTCTACCTTTTCTAAACCTGGCCTATAAACCTGAAAGTATTAGGTTTATATTAAAAGGCATCTAGAAATGTGAGCTAGAAGGAACAAGTAAGAGAGTGATTGGATCTTCGGGTAGAGAAACTTGGAATGAAAAGACAGAAAGAGACATCTTTGGCTTTCCAGATGACTCAGTGGTAAAGAATACAATGAAGCAGAAGTAGATGTTTTTCTGGAATTCTCCTGCTTTCTCTATGATCCGAAGAATGTTGGCAACCTGATCTCTGGTTCTTCTACCTTTTCTAAACCTGGCCTATAAACCTGAAAGTATTAGGTTTATATTAAAAGGCATCTAGAAATGTGAGCTAGAAGGAACAAGTAAGAGAGTGATTGGATCTTCGGGTAGAGAAACTTGGAATGAAAAGACAGAAAGAGACATCTTTGGCTTTCCAGATGACTCAGTGGTAAAGAATTTACCTGCCAATGCAAGAGATGTGGGTTTGATCCCTGGGTTAGGAAGATTCCCCTGGAGAAGGAAATGGCAACCCACTCCAGTATTCTTGCTTGGGAAATCCCATGGACAGAGGAACCTGGCAGGCTACAGTCCATGGGGTTGCAAAGAGTTGGACGTGACTTAAGGACTAAACATTAGGAGACATCATTACTTAATATTTAATTTTTGATGATGTGGTGGGAAGTATTCCTTCCTCTTTGATATTTTTGGAATATTTTGAGACAGATATTCTTTTATAAATATTAGGTTGAATTAATCTGAGAAACTGTCTGGTCCTAGACTTTTGTTTTTGGAATGCTTTTGATTACTGATGCAGTTTCATTTCTGATGGTGTATTTATATTTTCTATTTCTTCCTAGTTAAGTGGAGAGATTTTACATTTCTAGGAATTTATTCATTTATTCTAGGTTGTCTGTTTTCTCGCATGGCAAATGATGATTTGCAGTAATGTCTTATTATCATTTGTATTTTGATGGTGTCAATTGCAATTTCTTCTATTTCATGTCTAATTTTTCATATTTGAGATTTTTCTCTTTTTTACTTTATAAATTTGTTTTTCCAATTTGTCTTTTCAAAAACCAGTTCTTAATATCATTGATATTTTCTATTGTTCTTTTAGGCTCTATTTTATTTATATCTGCTCTGATCTTTATTATTCTTTCCTTCTACTTACTTTTAGGTTTGTTTGTTCTTCTTTTCTCTAGTTCTTTTTTAAGCTGTTTATTCAGGCTGTTCTTGTCTCCTGAGGTAGGCTTCTATCACTATAAACCTTACTCTTAGAATTGCTTCTGCTGTGTGCCACAGATTTTTGTGGTGTTCTTCTATTTCGGGGCTTCCCTGATAGCTCAGCTGGAAAAGAAGCTGTCTGCAAAGCAGGAGACCCCGGTTCAGTTCCTGAGTCAGGAAGATCTGCTGCAGAAGGAATAGGCTACCCACTCCAGTCTTCTTGGGCTTCCCTTGTGGCTCAGCTGGTAAAGAATCCACCCGCACTGTAGGAGACCTGGGTTTGATCCTTGGGTTGGAAAGATCCCCTGGAGAAGGGAAAGGCTACCCACTCCATTACTCTGGCGTGGACAATTCCATCGACTACATAGTCCATGGGGTAGCAAAGAGTTAGACATGACTGAGCGACTTTTGCTTCACTCACTTCCATTTTTATTGTCTTCAAGTATTTTTTCTTTCCCCTGATTTCTTTGGTCACACACAGGTTGTGTATAGCATCTCTTTTATCCTACACATGATTGTGATTGTGTTCCTTGTGTGTACACAGTAACTGCCGCCTCTAGTTGTGCCCTTGGAGAAACTGGCCTGTATAAGCAGGTAGAGAGTGGAAGAGGAGGGAGAAAATGTGAGCACATAAAAAGATAATTATCACTACGTGATTATGAAAAACAGTGGTGTAACGATGTATTTGTCAGTAACTGGGGAGAAAACTGAATCTCCATATTAAGATTGCTACCTTACCACCATACACAAAAATTGAAATCACAGCAGATCAAAGAAACAAATGTGCAGAACAAAATCTTACCACCCTGGAAAAATCTAACTTAAAATATATTTAATGCTTCAGACTGTCCTAAAGCTGCAAACAGTTAAACATGTGGTTGCTGATCAGTTCAAGTTCAGTTCAGTCGCTCAGTCATGTCCAATTCTTTGCGACTCCATGGACTGCAGCACACCAGGCTTCCCTGTCCATCATCAACTCCCAGAGCTTGCTGAGCAGTACAGCAAGTCAAAGTTGGTGCATTTACTAGCCAATCACATCTTCCCTGCAGTCACAGAAGGGAAGGACCTGAAGCTTTGACTTGTCATTGTGGGGTTATCATGAACAAATATGATGACCTGGGAGAGCAGCAGTGCCCAGGGGTGCAGTAAGAGAGGAGGGGCTTCTTGATTGGGAGGAAGCTCACAAGCACTCTTCCTGTTGCAGACTGGGACCTGGCCCATTTCAAAGGGAGACATACCACTTTATCTGTTACCAGACAGACTAGTGTCAGATGTGAGCTGAACTTCAAAAGAAGGTGTAAGTAGAATATCATGGTTGGCTTACCTAAAACCATCACTTTTTCCCTACACTTTTACTGTGTCAGTCATGCCCTAGTTGGTTATATGAGGAAAATACCTATTTGTCCAAAAGAGAGATCAGATACCAGCTTGAGGTTTAGGAAGTCTCAAGTTTTCATTCCATCATTTCTTATTTTTCATATTCCTGAATAATGAAGATGCTCCATCCCTAGCCATTTTCTCTGGATAATGATGGAATTAATGATTCCATATTGTCTAGCCTTTCCATTTTGCTCTTCTAAATGTCTTTCCTAAGAGATCAATCTTAGATGCCCTGTTTGTCCTAAAGAAAAAATTATATGAACGCTATCATTTCCTACGAGAGTGAGGATATGCTGCCTGTTAGATTGCTTGCTTACAGCCTGGGGATGAAGGTCTGATTTCAGGAAAAACTATGGCTGTTGTGGAGAGGGAGGAGGTGGCCATGGAATATAAAACTTCGGAAATGGGCATTGAGTTCAGGGTTTCTTTTTGTCCAGAGTAAAGAAAATCTGGGGAAGAAGTGAGGCAGGGGTTGTTACCAGAGCTGAACTTGGCAGCCACAAGCAAAATTTCCGTGCAGTGTACAGGAAGTCTGAACCGATGTGCTTATCCCAAACAGCACAGTAGTACATCCCAGAATCGCTGTGTTCCAGATTTAGGACTGCAAATCTGTATCTCCTTCCTGTGCCTTTATAAACACTGTATTTTGCTTTATCAATTCCTGATTCGAACTCAATCTTGGAGTAGTAGACATCGTAGTAGAAAAGGCGTCGGGGAGCCATCCCCTCCTGTTGTTTGTACAGGTGGATATATGTGGCATCTTGTGTAAAATCGCAAGCGAAAGAAGCAGTCTCCCAAGTCTTACCAATGACTGACATCTGGGCCCCCTTTGCATTGGAAGATACCTGAGTGACTGCAATGGGAAAAGCAACAAAAAATAATGATGAAGAGGAAACACCAATGTCTTAGTATGACCTTTCCCTGACCCCACCAAGGCCTCAAAATACAGAAAAATCCACTGAGCATCCAGGCAACACACTTACCAAGAGCCAGGAAAACCAAAGGCAGCACTAGGGCCCAAAACATGCCTGGGACAGTGAGCTAGACTGGGGTTCTCAGCAGCTGTGACAGGCAGGGGAGTCAAGGAGGATCTTTCTTTAAAACCACCAGGCTGAGCCCCAGAGGGGGTGGTGTCGGAAGAGGCCTGGGTGGAGCTGTGCCTCTCTGTACCAAACCTCCTCTTGAGGTGGCAGGCTGGGAACACCTCCCCCACCCAGGAGAAGAGATGCCTGAGCACTGAGAGCTCAGAAGTCCAAGCAGAGGGATCAATCAGATTGGGGGCTGCGGGGAGAGACATGGACAAAACTTGCCTGTTGCCTGGTGGAGTGAGAAGACCTGAATCAGGCTAAATTCCCTGCAGTTCAGCCTTTCAGTATTAATGTTGATGCCATGGTCTTGTCTGGTGATTAAACATCTTTATAATGTTTCCCTGAACTACCTTCTTTTTACACCTGTAAGCCAACTTCAAGCAGCAAATCCAGTAAGAATTGAATGAGCCTCATTAAAAGAAATGAATATCAGTTATACTGGTCTACATTGACTCTCCTTTAAAGTAAACAGATGTGTGTTTGTGTGTGTGCATGCCTCATAAAATAATCTGATGGAGGATTTATGCTTATCCTCAAGTAAAAGACTGTCTCATATAGGGTTTCCAGATTTTGTGGGGGGAAAAAAAGTGCAAGGAACTTTGCAATATTTGAAACATCCACAAATGAAAAAAAATTACTTATCTGAAATTCAGGGAAATGCAAATCAAAACAACAATGAGATATCACCTCCAGATCTGTCACAATGGCTATTATCAAAAAGAACACAAAACCACATGATGTAAGGATATGGAGAAAAGAGAACCCTTGTACACTTTCACCGGAGAAGGCAATGGCACCCCACTCCAGTACTCTTGCCTGGAAAATCCCATGGATGGAGGAGCCTGGTGGGGTGCAGTCCATGGGGTCGCTGAGAGTTGGACATGACTCAGTGATTTCACTTTCACTTTTCACTTGCATGCATTGGAGAAGGAAATGGCAACCCACTCCAGTGTTCTTGCCTGGAGAATCCCGGGGACGGCAGAGCCTGGTGAGCTGCCGTCTATGGAATCGCACAGAGTCAGACATGACTAAAGTGACATAGCAGCAGCAGCAGTACATTTTCACTGTGCTTAGTCGCTCAGTTGTGTCCAATTCTGTGTGACACCATAGACTGTAACCCACCAGGCTCCTCTGTCCGTGGGGATTTTCCAGGCAAGAATACTGGAGTGGGTTGCCATGCCCTCCTCCAGGGGATCTTCCCAATCCAGGGATAGAACTCAGGTCTGCAGCAGTGCAGGCAAATTCTTTATCATCTGAGCCACCAGGGATTCTTTACCATCTAAGTACATTTTTGGTGGGATGTGAATTGGTTCAGTCAGTACTGAAAACAATGTGGATGTCCTCAAAAAGTTAAAAATGGAACTGCCACATGATCCAGCAATTCTACTTCTGAGTGTTTATCAAAAGAAAATAAAAACTCTAAAATATACCTGCAGTCCTAAGTTCATTGTTTATAACAGCTAAGTGCCCTCAACAGATGAATAGGCAAAGTAGCTGTGGTTATATGAATATATGAAATTACCATTATGTGGCCCCTAATTATGTGGTGGGTTTAGATGACTCTCCTGACTGCTTTACAGCTGTCTCTTGACTGACTTGCTTTCTCCTATCACTATTCTGTTTCTCTATCTCCCCAATTCACCATTCTTTACATCCCTCTGTCTGTCCATCTCTATGTTCACAGATCTTCTCTGTTTCCTATTGCTACACCCTCCGCCCTCTTTCTTTTCAGCTCTGACTTCTTCCCCTTCTCTCTTTCTCTTTAATCTCTTTCTGTTTCACTATTTCTTTCCTCATCTCTATTTCTGACTCTTTCTCTCTCTCTACTTGCCTACGTCCACCACCTGTCTTTCTTGTTCTCTTTCTCTGTTTATATCTCTTACCTATTTTACTTTCTGTCTCTCCCTCTTTCCATTTCCTCGCACGGTCCTCATAACTATTTTAAGTTCTCTGTCACTCTGTTCAGGAACCGGGGTCTCCTGCATTGCAGGTGGATTCTACCAGCTGAGCTGTCAGGGAAGCCCTGTTTAAGGATTGGCATCTGTTAACTGACTTTTCTACATTAGTATGTTGAGGTTTTCCTGGCTTTCTGTAAGTTGAGTAATTTTGGATTATATCCTACACGTGTTGATTTTTGGTTTGCTGGGAAATAATCCAGTTGTGGAATATAAATCCCTACTGTCTTTGATGGGCAGGTCCAGAGAGTGCAGTTTTCGAAGCATTTGCAGTATCCTTCACACTGCACGGTGTGCGCCACCCGGTGGCCCTGGGGGTTTGTTTACACTCAGGTCAGTTTGCAAAGTCTGTTTTGGATCACATTTTTGCATGTGCTGGAGAAGGAAATGGCAACCCACTCCAGTACTCTTGCCTGGAAAACCCCATGGACGGATGGAGGAGCCTGGTTGGCTACAGTCCATGGGGTCGCAGAGAGTCAGACACAACTCAGCAACTTCACTTTCACTTTTTTTCATTTTATGCATGTGCAGCTAGGGGGGACAGAGATCCTAGCTGTCAAACATCCTTATATGAGGTTTCTTTCTTAATCTCTCTCCCCTCTGCAAGCTCTGCACCACTTTCCAGCTCACAGGAATCGTCCTTCTGGCTCTTGGACAAGATAAGTGGTCTTTAGTATATTTGCTCTGCTGTGCATTCCTGCAACTGTGTCTCCCTTCCACACCAAGCTGGAAGAGGACAGAGAGAACAAAAGCCACTGGGATTCTCCATGTGCTCTTGGGACCACAGTTTCCTGTGTGAGCAAGAAGGTCCCTTCCCTCAGGGTTTAGCCTCCATGCAGTCACTACTGCTGTCACTACTGCTGTCACAGACACTGGGATGGCTTCGGTTGGGAGTGTGGGTGTGGGATGGTGAGAGTGGGAGAGAATTGAAAAGGACAAAAGAAGCACAAGCAAAAACAGAAAAGCAGTGCTCCTGGCCCACTGAGCACCCCATCCTTCTCTCTGTATCTGATGCACACTCAGGCTTCAGGCTTCTTTGAATGCCAGTTAGGGGAGACCAAAAGAAAAATGAGAGAAACTCACCATCAGTTCAGTAGTACTAACTTTATTATTTCCTTTTTCAAAATACTTGCTGTCATTTATTTTTTGCAGCTCCCAAAATCATGCATGTTAGCTGCATTTAGTAAGAGACATCCAAAAGGCCAAATGTGCTTCTTGGCAAATTTTCCAGATTGGAACTCACTCCTTGCAATGTGAATTCACAGTCCCTCATTCAAACGCTGCAGTTTCTTCCCCCATTAGAATGGGGTTCCAGGTCTGAGTCTAGACCTTAAAAGGCCTAATGAGATTCTGGCAGATCTCTTGGATCCCCACCATTGTCATGACAACATGTCCTGGAGGATGAAGACCCACCTTGTATAGAGCTGATTCATCCTAGCCCAGGCTACCTTGACCTAGTCAACTGGTGCTCCACTGATGGGTTAGCTGGAGCCTGGGTGATCATCAGCTGAGTCTGACTCAGATCAGGAGAACAACCCAGCTGACTAGAGGGTTAATGAGATTAATAATGATTGCTGTTTTAAACCACTATGCTTTGGGATGTTTGTTATACAGTGTTATTGTGCAATAGTACAGAGAGAGAGAGAGGGAGAGATAGGGAAAATATGCAGAAAGTTAACATATATATAAAGAGAAAGACATCATTTATTATATCAAGCATATCCATATATTAAATAGATGTATAACAGTGTAGTTTAGAGATAACTCCTGAGTGGATATCTGGGTAAAATTCAACAACAATAAAAGGTTCAGGAGACACTGACCAAGGAAGATTGTAACACAATGGTTGCTGGCATGAGAGCATGACTGCCGGTTTTATCTCTGCACTAGGAACTCTCTCGCTAACTGAATATAGCCATTTGTCAAAATATGAAGGGCAATATTTGTACCAAAGTCCAAACTAACTGCACTTGGAAAACCTGCATAAGCTTATCAGTAAAGAGATGCAGAGGGGAGAACGGTGGATAATAGTTCTTGGTCTAGATGAATATTTTTAGATGGACATACAAGAAATCCCTTTTGACAAATTAGTGCAACAGGTAGCTCCTGTTATATAGGATTTCCTCTGACAAGAAATAAAATAAAACTTTAGTTTACACTTGGCATTGTGTTAACCTAAATCTCTCAAGGATTAAACCTACGTACCTCTCATTCTATATTCTAACCACGTGTACTGTAATGTAAAAGAAATCATTTGTTACTGCAATCAAATCCAGTACTTTTCCTCCTTCCCCTTTCCTACCATCTAGGATCTTCAGGAGAAGCAGAAGAAAAGCAGGATAGTGAAAAACCACTTTTAAGACAATGAGAACTCTTTTGTTAAAGTAAGTCTTTGAAAATGAAACTATATGACAAAGCAGTTAAATATGGAGCCTTTCTTTGAGTAGATTCAAAGTAAAATTTCAGGAATATGATTGTGATTTTATAAGGTGAGTTTTTTTTTTTTAACATTTTCCTTTTAGGTATAAATTTGTGAAACATGAAATCACCCCAGAGTCCCAAATTTCCAAATAAGGATGATTAGTTCACTCTCATTTATGTAGCCAGAATGTCTCTGTGTCAGACATGGTTTAACTGCAAACCCTAACTTCTGCAGGCAGCGAGGGCAGCAGTCCTGGGAGGATGGTACTGTCGTTGTCTCCACTTACACAGAGACAGGTGAGGCCGAGGATGAATGACTGGTCCAGGATCCCACAGCTGACAGGGGCAGAGCCAGGACTCAGGCGCCCTGCCTGTACCAGGACCCGTGCTGATCCGGCACCAGCGGATGTCTCTGGAGCACACTGGAGCTTCTGCGATGACAGACGTGGCCCAGCACCAGCAGTGCAGCTCCATGTGCCTCCAAGTCGAGGAACATTCATGCTCAGTCCCTCAAGCCACCAAGGAAACATTTCAAGCTCAGAAATACAAGCAAACATATGAGCAGTTGTAATAGCAGTGATTCTGCATAATTATTTAACCATAGAAGGGAAAAGATAGTAGATCTTAAAACTTCATGTCACCAGGGAAGCTCAGGCACCATTTATAAATGTATACAAATATGGAATCATTACGCTGACAACTGAGACTAATGTAATGTTTCATGTCAATTATAGCCCCACTGAAAGCTAATAAAATCTTTTCTAAAGGAAGGGGAAGGCAGAGGACTGGATAGAGTAGCTGGGCAGCTGATATAGGGACAAGCAGGCCAGCAGAGGCAGCCACAGTCACAGCAAACAGAGACTCTGCCCTGAATCTGTGGTTCTCAACGAACTTGGGCCTCTTGCTTCCACAACAGTGTTCAGACATAAAGCAAAAATGTGGGCATGTGAAGAGTAGATCCTTTTCTAAAATGCTTTAAAATAAATTCTTGGGTGGCCTAAATCATATAGACACTTCAGTGTCTATTTCACAGGGCATGAAATAATAGACTTTGTTATTAAAAAAAACACAAAGTAACATGCAATATTTAGCCGTTTCATGCTGCATCTCAAATAATTTTTGTTTTCTTTCTTTTTCTGCATGAAAAACCTTCATTGAAAGTCACTAAAGGGGAAAAAAAGATGGAAATTGGTTATTCTTTTTGAAAACTGAAATGGTGACATCTACTGTTGATTTTATTCAGGGGTTAATAAAGGTTTTATTGATTGTAGTACCTCACAGACATGGCACCATAGATTTAGTTGCCTGCCTGTGGCTGATAAGATTGTGTCATGATCCGCCCTGTATTCCATGAGACTGAGTCTGATCTCTTAAAGAAAAGCTGGGAAAAAGACCTGTGCTGTGTCCCTAATCAAAAGACCTCTTAATATCTTGGAGCAGCATTTCTTTGTAAGCAAAATCTCTTTTTATTTTTAATTTTGATTTGCAGAATGGAGGATATTTTTTCCTTTTGTGTCTTGGACTTCTTTTTAATATCTTTTTTAACACCCTACCTTTCTATTGTGTTTTTAAACTCATGCACATGCACTATTTGTACAATTGTAAAAAGTAAGAAAACAGAATATGTCGGGAGTTCCCTGATGGTCCTGTGGCTAGGACTCAGCATTTTCACTGCAGCCAAAAAATAAAACAAAATAAAAAACCCTGAACCTATCAAAATGATTAGTTTCATTCCTGATTTGCATTATGTATTTGGCCTACAGTGTTGAATTATAACAGGAAGGCAAGATAAAAGTACCAAGCTATTATATAGCATGAAATGTTTCTCTCTTAGACATATTTTCTAAACCGCTTCGAGTACTCTTACTTTGAATCCATTTTATGAAACCATTTCCATCATTTTTCCTTATGTTTAGCTAGTTCGAACTAAAATTAACTCATACTGTGAGCTGATTTTGTTAAGCAGGAATTTTCAATGCAATGCTTCACAGGAAGGCAGCATGTCTATCAGTTTCTCTTCATTATTCACTTGTGTAATTCAAGAAAAATTCAACTCTGATGAAAATGGTGTTGGTTTGGGTGCAAACTGGCCATTTGTGTGGATCTAATCAACTCCACCTATGCTTGGTTGCAAAACCAATACAATATTGTAAAGTAATTAACCTCCAATTAAAATAAATAAATTTATATTTAAAAAATAATAAGAACTGCTTAGACTTTTGTCTACCAAAAAAAAAAAAAAGAATGAGTGACAGGACAGAAGTGCAGCTGGAGGCTCCTTGGGAGTCTGGGTCCTAAGCAGGGGAAGCCCCTTACATGGAGAACTTGGGGGAGGGGAGCACTAGAGTCTGGCCTTGGACTAAGACCTCAGGAGTTCATTGGTGTCATCACAATGAGTACGTCCTGTGTCAGGAGTGGACTTGAGTCTACAGCACGACCACAGATGGGGCCTGAGCCGGACGTCAGGGTGTGACTTTAACCTGAGAAGGAGCTCTCTCCTGAGGCACTGGCTGTACCAGTTAGATGCAGCCAGTCCTCCCAGGAGGGCAAGGCCCCCCCAGATGTTGGCTCTCAGAGCAGAGACCGAGGGGAACGAAGGATGTGGCTTGAAGGTGCCCTGAGGTCAGACTGTCAGAGCTGAAGCTGTGACCTCGGCAGTGGAGCCCTGCTTCCCTCTGGGACTGGACGGATAGAGTCCAGGTCCTGGACCCCCGCCCTGGGCCTGCTGGGTGGGGAGGGGGTGGAACACCTGCTCTTCACACTCATGTGTCTGAGCAGCCCTCTGCTATTCACCTGTCACATTGTCGTCTGATGTCAGGGCCCCTAGTAAGCCTTGCTCAGGTTAATTCTGAGGTCATTTTGTCCTTTTAGGAGAACTTAATATGACTCAGTATATGATGTTCAATTGCACAGGTGAACCCAGGGCCTCCATATCTCAGTTCTCAGGAGGGAAAAGGCACACTATTGTTGTTATTGAAAAAGTACACAGTTCTCACTGTTGCATACACCTGCAGCCTGTCCATGTCACTGGGTTCAGGGATCAGGTTTTGTGTCACCCATCTATACTGAGAAAATGGAACCAAGAAGTAGCAGCCTCAGTAAGTCAAGACCATGGAAGAACCCAGGTGGCTGGTGGAAAGTCAAGGATGATCTTAGTGGTGCAAGGAGTCCCGTCTGCTCTTTCCTCCAGAACAGGGTCCTGAGCATGGACAGAAATGCAGCCACGAACATCCTGGACATAAGGTTCCCAGCTCACACAGGAGTTGCTTGCAGGAAGTCGGCTGTGGTTTAACTGTTCTCATTTCCTTGTGACACCCCAGCTACCCTTTGCACAGACTCAACCAGTAGAGGCCAGTTTGACTTTGAGCATTTTCCACGAATCAACCACATCTGACAGAGCATGTAAATATAAAAACCCTAAAAAAATGAAACCCCATCAGCCACACCAGCGCCCTCCTGCTTTCACTCAGGCTGTCACCCCAACCTCAAGGCCCTCCCCTCGCTACACCTCCCAGGCCAGGGCAGCCCAGGGAGAATTGGGGCAGGAGGTTGCTGAGAAGTTGGAAACCACAAGAGATACTGCCCAGCAAGGCCCTAGCTGTGGAATCAGCTGCACAAAACTTTCAGTGATTTGCAAATTTCCCTTCTTGCCTCCTACATTTAATACACTGATTCTTCACAATGAAGAAATAGTTCCTCATCTCTAAGACCAGTTCAGTTCAGTTGCTCAGTCGTGTCCAGCTCTTTGTGATGCCATGGACTGCAGCACGCCAGGCCTCCCTGTCCATCACCAACTCCTGGAGTTTACTCAAACTCATGTCCATTAAGTCAGTGATGCCATTCAACCATTTCATTCTATGTCGTCCCCTTCTCCTGCCCTCAATCTTTCCCAGCATCAGGGTCTTTTCAAATGAGTCAGTTCTTTTCATCAGATGGCCAAAGTATTGAAGTTTCAGCTTCAGCATCAGTCCTTCCAATATATATTCAGGACTGATTTCCTTTCAGATAGACTGGTTGGATCTCCTTGCAGTCCAAGGGACTCTCAAGAGTCTTCTCTAACACCACAGTTCAAGAGCATCAGTTCATTGGTACTCAGCTTTATTTATAGTTCAACTCTCACATCCATGCCTGACCACTGGAAAAGCCACATCTTTCACTAGATGGACATTTGTTGGCAAAGTAATGTCTCTGCTTTGTAGTATGTTGTCTAGGTTGGTCATAGCTTTTCTTCCAAGGAGCAAGTGTCTTTAATTTAATGGCTACAGTCACCATCTTCAGTGATTTGGAGCCCAAGAGAATAAAGTCTGTCACTGTTTTCATTGTTTATATATCTACCTGCCATGAAGTGATGGGACCAGATGCCACGATCTTAGCTTTCTGAATGCTGAGTTTTAAGCCAATTTTTTCACTCTCCTCTTTCACTTTCATCAAGAGACTTTTTAGCTCCTCTTCACTTTCTGCCATAAGGGTGGTGTCATCTGCATATCTGAGGTTATTGATATTTCTCCCAGCAATCTTGACTCCTGCTTGTGTTTCATCCAGCCCGCGTTTCTCATGATGTACTCTGCATATAAGTTAAATAAGCAGGGTGACAATACACAGCCTTGATGTACTCCTTTTCCTATTTGGAATCAGTCTGTTGTTCCATGTCCAGTTCTAACTGTTGCTTCTTGACCTGCCTACAGGAGGCAGGTAAGATGGTCTGGTATTCCCATCTCTTGAAGAATTTTCCACAGTTTGTTGTGACCCACACAGTCAAAGGCTTTGGAGTAGTCAATAAATATGCACGATATATATTTTTTGGAAGACACATAGTGTCTTTTATTTTTTAGCTTCTTCCTGGGGACTAGGGTTCGCTGGGCATTGCAGTTAATGAGCATAAATCTTAGTACATTTTATTTTCTTAGGAAATTGATGAGTGGATGTTAAGGTCGCTTTCTGAGTAAAGCACATTCTACACTTGTGTAATCTCGCTGCGTGAGACCTGAGCTGGCAACGCTGGAACCGTTTCAGTCACTTGATGCCTCAACCCGGCTGCACATTAGGTTTAATGAAGGAAGATGTTTAAAGTGTGATGCCTGGCCTGTGATGTGGTCTGGACATCAGTGACTTTTTTTCTTATATATTTATCAATCTACTTCTCTAATCATTTATTTATAGCTATAATAAGAGAGCCACTGGTGTACTGAAAAAGGGAGCAGGGTTTAAGTCAGGCAGACTTGACCCAAGTGGACTTTGGTACTGCTCTGTGTTTAACTTTGGGCATATTTATAACCTCTCTGGGACCTCATCTTCTTGTCAGTGAATTAGAGACATTAAGTAACAAAATACAAGCTCGGAAGTCAGAGAAACCCAGTTCTAAATAACTATTACTTTAAAAGTAGATGTGATGAGCAGATAACCTCTTTCATCTGAAAACTGTGGCCTCTAACTGTACCTTCCTCCAAGGGTGCTTAGAGAATTAATGGAATTATCTGGGTGAACTGTAGCAATTGAATCCCTGTTCCATCTACATCTAAACTGTCCATGGGCAATGAGATTAGAGAAAATTCTCAGCGCATTTGTGTAATTGTGAAATCTATGGATTCTACAGTAGAGCTACCAACAGTAGATGCTAATGTTGCTTAGGGTTTGCATGGACCACACATCATGAACTTATCTACTTCACCTGCTCCAGGAAACAGGGCACTGTAACTTTATCACACAGAGAGTTCAAACCACTGCCTGGGGTTACAGAGATGCTAACACAGACACAGAGTTCAAATGCAGACCCTCAGGGATTAGAGTCTGCATGTTTCTCCTCTACCCCTCTGCTGTTGGTGGAGTTCTCATGGGTTAATAATATGAGGATCAGGGGGCAGTGCTTATGAGACCCTAGCACAGATCTGAGCACACTGTGAAAGTCATGCTGAGTGTCAGTCACCACAGGAATGTTCTGAACCAATAAGTTTGAATCCGTTGACTTTAAAAAAGAAGGAACCCAGGTACCTTGCTTTGGCTATGGGTCCTCTTGGGGCCAGTGCCCCAAAGAAAGCACCATAACCACCATCCCAGGGAAAGACTTAGAAATGTGTTGTTGATCATTATTACAACCAGGGCTGAATTTGATAGCTCAGTTGTCATGCTGTCTCTTACCTTGATTGGATTTCATGAAATTACACACAGACAAAAATGGACTTTTGAGTTTTTCTTTTTATTTGTTGTGTCTATAATGAAATAGAATGTACAGAATTCAAGTAGCAAAGCGGGCAGCCCCAGGGTGTGTGGCAGGGAGGGTCAGGGTCGGGATCTGGGGGAGGTGCTGAGGGAAGAGACGGGGAGCTGCCCACTGTGCGTGCTGAGAAGGCGTGAAGACTCAGGAGCCCAAGGAGCTGATGAGGTTGTGGGGACAGTGAGGGGAGAGGCTCTCCAGACCCACCCTGGGTCCTGTCCCTGAATAATGGCAGAATTTCTTTTTACAGAGTCAAGTTGTCTGTTTGCCGAATGGTTTGAAAAACTCTTACAAAATAAAGACATAATATAAAAATAACACATGAATTGAAATAACCCAAATCCAGAATAAAAAGCAGGCTAGACTCTCAGAAGAGCTTTTAGAGACCATAGATGATGAAGGAACGTTGATCCTCTTATGGGGCCCCTCTGTCACGAGCTCTTCTGATTGCCGCAGACGCCTGTTCTCCTGAACACACAGGAGGTGATGATGACAAAGTAGACTGTGCTCTTAATGAGGAGGAGGAGGTATGTGTAATAGGCAGAGGTGTTCATGAGCTGCAGCTGCAGGGTATCTAGGAGAAGTCCTTTGATTAGTTGCCTGTTCTTTTGAAAGGTCAGTACACATGATGGGAGGAGGTCACAACTGTTCCCCAGCATCACCAATCCCCACAGTCAACAAGGACCACCACTACCATCACACCACCACCAGAACGACTAAGAATCCAACTCAAAGTTCAAGCCAATCGACCACTTCTGCTACATACACTTAGAACCTTTCTAAATATTAAAAAGTAAGTTTATGTTTTTAATGAATTAGTACAGTGGGGAAAAAAAAGAATTTTTGAGAGATTTTAGCATTTTTTTTTGCCCTCACTATGTCTCCAAGTAATAAAAACAGCTAATCTTCATTAACCCCAAATGCCAGGCATTTATTCTGAGAGCTTTGCAAGCAAAGCTCTAATCTTATTTAATTTCACAATAATTTATTAGATTGTTATTTTCATTTCCATTTTACAAGTCAACTTGAATGGAGAGAATGAATTTGCCAGATGTCACACATTTAGAAAATACCAGAAACCGTATTTCATTCCCAGCAACCTACTGTAAAGAACACATTCTTAACTGCTCTGGAGTCCTGCATCTCCACACGTGATAAATACTCCAGACAGGAAAGGTCTTAGCATAAACATCAAGTGGAATTGCTGACTTGGAAGCATCTGAGCCATTATATATTGTGCATTAGTGAGATTCCTACAAAAGTTACAATCCATGAAGTTTTCTGGTGTTCACAGAGGGTGGATAGTGGGGTTTAGTAAAGAGAACATTGCATTCACAGAAAATGCATGCAAGATACAGCACAATACCTTCCATATAAGAAGATTTCAGTAAGGGTCATTTCACGAATTAACTACTAGCACAATCAAAATAATAGAAGCAAAGACATATCATGTTTCCCTGGTCATTAGACACAAAAGCCACACTAACAAATGAAATCCACTGTGTAAATAGTTCAGAGTATATCATGACAGTTTCTAATTTAGAATCATCTCACACCCAAACCAGCATTTATTGTGCTAAGATGACCCCTAGGAAATGATAACGTTTAGTGGGTAAGTTGTATCCGATTCCTTTGAGACTCCATGGACTGTAGCCTACCAGGCTCCTCTGTCCATGGGATTTCCCAGGCAAGAATACTGGAGTGGGTGGTCACTTTCTTTTCCAGGGGATCTTCCCAATCCAGAGATTGAATCTATGTCTCCTGCATTGGCAGGCAGATTCTTTACCACTGAGCCACCAAGCCCAAGAAATGATGATAGATTTACTTAAAATACCACTCAGTCTATTTCTGCAAATCCCAACAGTATAGCTTTTTTTTTACCTTAAACCCAGTAAGTTCAAAAGTTAATTGTATATGGTGGAAAAAAGTGCTATAGCTGACATAACAGCAAAACTAAACAAAAACTTACTGTTTTCATCTTTCAGACATGCTTTCGTAGAATTTACAACAGGGACTTGTTTTTCTGGAAGAAAGGAGAGCAAGCATTAGTTGATCGTGTATATCTGTTTTTGACGGTGTGATATGTATGTGCGTATGTGTGTGCACATAGACATCTATGTGCATGTCCATTGCTGAGTCCTGTCCAATTCTTTGCTACCCCATGGACTGTAGCCCGTCAGATTCCTTGTCCGTGGGATTCTTCTGGAAAGAATACTAGAGTGGGTGGCTATTTTCTCCTCCAGGGGCTCTTCCCGACCCAGGGATTGAACCCACCTCTCCCAGATCTGCATTTCCTGCACTGGCAGGTGGATTCCCTACCACTGGGCCACCCGGGAAGCCATGGTTGTGGTTTAGTCACCCAGTCATGCCCATCTCTAGCGACCCCATTAACGATAGCCCACCAGGCTCCTCTGTTCACGGGATTTTCCAGGCAAGAATACTGGAGTCGATTGCTATCTCCTTCTCCAGGGGATCTTGTTGACCCAGGGATCAAACTTGGGTCTCCCGCATTACAAACAGATTCTTTATATTGGGAAGTCATATATATATTATCCCTGCCTATTATTTTAGTCTGTCTATATGTCTGTACATACGTGTGTGTGTGTGTCTATATGTCTGTACACATATATGTATTCTCCTGAGAGAATATATTCTCCTGGCAGAAGAGGCATCATTAAAAGTATAACAATGATGAGCCCCACAATTGCAGGTAATTGGTCTTTTTACTTTAAGCCAGGTAGACTTCAAAAGGGAAATTCAGCAGAGAGCAATGCAGGAGATGCAGGATAAGAAAAAAAAAAAAACAAAACTGAAGCATGACATAAAGGCAAACGTGTACAAAAACTTACTACTTTTATCCTTCAAACCATCATTTGGAGGTTTAGTAGTAGTGACAACTGAAGACATAACTGCAAGAAATGAGAACAGTTATTAGTCAAATTTTCATGCCTGTTATTTGGCAATGTGCGTTTGTGTTTACATATGTGTTATTAAAACACACATATATAAGCAGATAATCTACTGAGAAAGAAAGGTTCATTAAAAAATATGAGCCCTACAATCCAGGAAGAGTTGGTCTGATTCTATGTAATTCAATAGATCAGTTCAGCCTCAAAATAAATTCATCCAATCCCAGAAAATAAAACAAATCTCTTATTTGAAGGAGTCTGGCTCCAGCAAATTTCCCATCAAAGACAAATAAAAAAACCAGCCACACCTTTCTATATCACTCATATCTCCAGCATCCGATACTCTTGCAGTTGTGGTATGTGTGGGAATAAATAAAACTATACTAATAAGGCTAATAGCCATTGAGTGATTATTACTGTGCCAGGCACTCGCTTACACACTGCACAAGCAATATGTCATTTAATCTCCCACTGACACTGGAGTGAGGTGTATTTTGCAGGATTCCATGTTACGAAGGAGGAAGTAAGAATTAGATAGTAAGTAACTTGCTTAGAGTCATATCAGTGATGGCAGAGCCAGAACTCTAAGGATCGTTGAGGGAGATTAAATGAGACAAAGCTACAAAAAGTTCTTTGTAGAAATAATCCATAGAAATGCAGAAAAATTAGTCCATAGACAGAAAACAGAATTCCACACCAAAAATAGCTTCCTTTCTTAACTATTTTTAGCAATGATGATTTTATTACAGGAGCTCAGCATTTCAGTGCAAATCTTTTGAGGACTGAAAAATAGGCCAAATCACATTTATAGTCCTCTAACTAAGGGGAGGACTTCCCTGGTGGAGCAGTGGATAGGAATCTGCCTGCCAATGCAAGGGGCATGGGTTCGATCCCTGGTCTAGGAAGATTCCACACACTGTGGAGCAACTGAGCCGGTGCACCACACCTACTGAGCCTGCGCTCCCTAGAGCCCCCATGCTCCACAACAAGAGAAGAGACCGCAATGAGGAGCCTGTGCACCACAAGGAAGAGCAACCCCCACTCACTGCAGCTAGAGCAAAGCCCATGCACAACACAGACCCAGCACAGCCATAAAGAGAGAAAATTATTAAAAAAGGAAAGACAATTTCTTAAAAATAAACCTGAGGGGAGAGTTGGGTTTATTTACAATTTTTAGAAAGGCCTCAAAGAATTAGCCACTCAGTCATGTCTGACTCTTTGTGACCCCATGGACTTGTAGCCCACCAGGCTCCTCTGTCCTGGGACTCTGCAGGCAAGAATACTAGAGTGGGTTGCCATTCCCTTCTCCAGTTAAAAAGGCATACATGTAAGTGAAATATTTATTTGTATACGTAATAGTTTGTTGAATGAAAGAAATCAGTCACAATAGTCATTTTGGTTCCTCCTTAGAAATTTGCTGTAAAATGGCATTAATAGAAATGCCCTCATTAGCTTTGCTGCCATGAGCAGTCAATGGGAAATATTGCCTAGTCAATTAAGTGCCAAGTGAAACACATTATAAACTGAAATTTGTTTCCTTTATGATAATCATCACCATGAAACTTATTTTAATTCTTATTTTTCCCTGATCACCAGAAAAATTAAAATATAAAGACAAGCCCATGGTTATATTAAAATAACATTTTGCATATTTGCTTCTCTTCTTTTTCTTATGGTAAAGCAAAATTTTAGGGCTATTTTGTAATCCTACTTTTAAAGGGTCTTTAGGAAAGGATATAAAAATACAATGAATATATGAATAAATACATCTATGTCATGTTATCTAAAGCAAGTGTTTTCACTGACATTATTTCATTTGCTCTTCACAGCTCCAAGAAAAGACCAAAGCAAATGTTTGGACCTAATTTGATGATGGCACAAACTAAGGGTCAGAAAAGATAAAAACTTACTTCAGAAATTCAGACTGAAAAAAAAAGAAAGAAATTCAGACAGGCACACAGCAAAACTGGCTGCACATGCTGTTATAAGCTTGTTTCTCACAGTAAAAGGGCTTCTGATTCCTTCATATGAGCCCTCTGGGACCTTTAGTCAGGGTGTTTATATGCAGGACTCTAAGTGACTTAGGATTTTTGAGTAATTATGGAAAGGACAATAATTCACCTGAGTGTGTTCATCCACACTCCCTTCAGGCCTGGCACATGCTAGGCTGCAATGAAAGTTGGTGAGAGGCATTTTCCAATGGCACGAAACACATTCATTATGTAGAATGCAAGTAAGTCTGTATACTCTAGCCTAACCCCGTCTTTAGTCAATCCAAATCTAAAAGCCTAACACCATGGACCATAATAAATGTACAGTAGCCAAGTTACTCTGCTTTCTGTTGATCTCCAATCTGGCTTGTGCATAAGAACATCAATTTGATGTTAAGACTCATTTCTGGACTACAGTTTGAGTAAAGCAAGATTGAAGTTAGATGACTTTGTTTGATGAATAGAACACTCATGAAGGACATACAGTTATTCTTACTTCCTAGTAAACTAAGATCTTCAACAGTGGAATCTCTTTTTGTGTGTTTATAGTGTGCTAAATTGTTAGGTACTTCCATATATGTTGTTTGATTTAAACCATATAACAACCCCAAAATACTTTATTATGACCTTAATATTTGGATGATGAATCCGAGGCTGATAAAGTTTAGGTGAACTTTTCTCTTTCTTTTTTATTTCAAACCCTACACATTTTTTTTAATTCTGTAAGGAAATAGCTTGAAATTTAAGAAAGTTTTGCATTTGTTTTTCATTAATGCTTGACAGAAAAGGTGGAGTATCCCTTTGAAAAATTGTTCTTGGAGGTTATACTTATATCTCTATTCACATACCTTCATTCACTGATGGAAAAAGAATCTCTTGATTAGTTCCTCTTTTATTTTTCTCATGTTTGACGATACACATGTGTTCTTTAGCCATGGAGTTTCCAGACACAGTCAGCCAGCTGAACTTCGTGTATGTGTCACCATCCTTCATGGTATTTCCCTGCTGGGATGGCAAAACTTTGTTGCCTCTTTTTTCTCTCCAATAAACCTTAATAACATGAGGGAAAAAATCCTCCAGAAGACAAAGATATGTTCCAGTACTATCACGCTTGATTTCAGTAATCGAAGGAATAAACATAATGGGCTTGGGGGACATGTCTATATCAAGGTCTCTATCTGTAGGAGAAAATGAAATCATAATTAAAAAGAGTTATTACACAAACACAAATGTTGGTGTAATTTGGAACAACCTAGCAAGTGGTAAGAGGAAGAAAATTTGTCATTGAATTATAGCCTGGTTGTTCATCCACAAAGGTGGTGAGGTGTGTTTTATTGTTCTTATTTTCAATGGGAAGAGAGGTTCAAGACATCATAAAACTTAAAGTCCCAGCTAATATGTAACAGAGACTGGATTAACTTTGACATTTGTTCTTTCTTCACATGTTACGATGGGGTATGACTTTTAACTGCCCCATATCAAGGCTTCCAGCCTTCATGAACATATTTATTGTTTAAAAATCTATTCTTTTTTTTTTTTTGAAAAATCTATTTTATTCTATTATAATGGAGACTGTTTTAGGGTGAATGGGAGTGTGTGGTGGGAATGGGTTGAGGGAGAAGACTAGGTAACTATGAAAATGTCTCTATAGGGAATATTAAAAAATATATTTATAACTCATTTTTCTTGTCAAGTGGGAAAAAGTATGCTAAAGAGAGACAAATATCTCCAAATTCAATTTTGTGTGTGTGAGTGGATAGTAAGATAACTTTCCATTTGAGGAGTTAAAAGTGACAGCTGTATTTTCTGGAGAATTTCTGCTCAGTCAGCCTTCTTGTCTGCAAACAACTCCCTACTGCATACAATTCTCCCTTAACATTCGAATTGAATGTAGGTACATATATACATCCCCTATCATCTGCCAAGACAATGTACCAAATATGATCGTTACACATTATCTCATTTAATTTTCATACAACCCCTACTGGGTATACATTATTATCCCACTTTATGGATTAGGAGACTGAGGCCAGAAAATAATTGCCCAAATTCACATAAGCAGTAAGTGGTGCACCTGAAGTTCCAAGTCAACCTGATTCCAAAGCCCAGGTTCTTTGAAAACCTGGAAAGGAAATGTGTAAACTCACAAAACTTACTTGCAATAACAAATTTAAACCTTGGGCCAAACACTTTCAAGATGACTGCACACTTTATACATTAATCCTTAGTAGTAGTCCACTTGTACACAAGACAAATCCTATTAGGTTCCTTGCCCAGTGCTTTTCCATGCTGTCCTTTACAAACAGGGATTTGTTTCAAAATTCTTCCTAAGATTCCACATCTAATTCCCTTTCACATTCCCATTTTTTCCTAAACATTCTTAACCATATATTTTTCCTTCAATTGTTTCTTGCTCTCCCCAATTCCCTTGAAAAAAAATTGCTTTCCCCTGCTATCTACCTATGACAAAAATTTTATTCCATTAACAAACATTTTTCTATAATAACTTCAAAATTATTCAACCCATATAGAAATCGTTAGACTAATTTAGCTTCTCTGACTTCTTCAAACCCTAGGGAAACTACAGTGGCCTTCAGTTCAAGAGACCAGGCTTCTGGTCCTGCTTCATTTTCCTCATAAGTTCTATGACTGAGCCAACTGGGTCAATTAAAGCCTTTGATGCTTTATTTATCTGAGAATGAAGTTCATGTAAATCCTTAGTGTTTTTGCCCCGGAAATCCCTTGGACAGAGGAGCCTGACAGGCTATAGTCCATGGGGTTGCAAAAGAGTCGAACACAACTTAGCACCTAAACAACAGCAGCAAACCAGTGCTGCAGTGAGACCAAAATGAAACAAGACCTGAAAAGTAAGTTGATTAAAAATGCTATGGAAATAAGAGACAATAGTTATCATTATTAGTGATTTGTTTGTGTTGATTGTGTGCTCCAACATGACATTTTTATATCATGGTACCAGAGCTCATCCTTACTGATGAGAATTTAGTATTTTGGTTGCAACTGAATCCCTTTCAATTAACCTTGGACACAATTCCACTGTGCTCTCAACTGTCTGAAATCCTCAACTCCATCATCACAGGAAACATGCCTTTCACAAACCAAACTGATAGGCAATTATTAGTCTTGTCTTAGCCAATGTATTTCCAGGGTTAAAAAAATCAAAAGGAACATTGGCTAAAGCCTAATATATGCAATTAGTATATGAAACTGCTTCACTTGTTTTGTTCAAAACAAATGGCATTCTCCCCAATCAAGACCACAATTGATTTTGGCTCCAAGCTTTGACTAGAAATTTTAACCTTGAATTGACTTCTATCCAGCTCATGAACAGCGTTCTATGTGAGTCCTTGAAGTGGGCCTTTAAGACAGGATGACTAGAGAAATGGCAGGATACTTGGTCCTCAAATTCTCCTAGAGTCATATTGCATCATGAACACCTTCCCTGCCTGACACTCTCTGCAGCATCTCTGAATGACATTAAACTTTATGATGTTCGTAACATTGATGCCCTAGAAGCAAGAATTGGATTTATTTAAAGACCATTTCTTCCATTTTATATAACAGATATTGAAGCCAATGTCCCCCTTTTACTTCATTTTCCTCCCAAAGACTCCTGCATTGAGATCTCTTTCTAATATTATTTTAACATACCTTATTGGAAAATTTGGTATGCTTCTTTATCACTTTATTAAAAATATTATTCCACTACATTTTTTCAACTTTTAAAATTTTCAATCACTTGTTTATAGAGATAGAACATACACATATCTCTCCTATCTCTGAGAATGAAATCTTACCCTGTTCTTCCTGCCAGGTCCTCACAGGCCTTTTTCCTCCTACTTCCATGAGTGCCTTTGATTTTCTATTCCTATTTTCACCCTGCCTGAACCTGTGTGTGTGTGTGTTTAAATATCCATTTATTTGGCTGTACCAGGTCTCTAGTTGTGGCACACAGGATCTTCTTTGCAGCATGTGGGATCTAGTTCCCCAATCAGGGAATGAACCCAGGCTCCCGCACTGGGAATTCAGAGACCCAGTCACTGATCCAGCAGGGAAGTCCCTGTATGTGTGTTTTTATCTTCAGTTCAGTTCAGTTCAGTTGCTCAGTCATGTCCGACGACTCTTTGCGACCCCATGAACCGCAGCACACCAGGCCTCCCTGTCCACCACCAACTCCCGGAGTTCTTCTCACATAAAGTTTGGAAAAGGTCAGGCTATGGAACTGTAAATACTCAGGATAAAAAAACATAACTTAAATGTTTCTAACATCAATAACAGTCCAGACCATTCACTTTGGAATAGACAAATCCTTATTGAATCCTAAACTTTGCAATGTATCTTGTCAGGTGACTTTAGGCTAGAACTGAGCTTCTTAAAACCTCAATGTCCTTATATATGAACTGGGAATAAGATGATTCCTGCTGAGGAATGAGATACGGCACTGAAACTTCTTATGGTTTCTGATTCTCAGTAAACAGCAGCTGATACTAAAATTCTCTCTAGTAGGATGACTTAAGGTAAGGACATTTCATTAAATTCTTCCACCAGATAAAATATATGAGTTTTATAAGCTATAAATATTACGTCAATTGAGAAAGAAACAAGCCCATCAATCCAACATCTGGTGTCTGTCTAGCAGCCACGGATCATAGAACATGGGTCCCAATCAAGCCAGAATCTATAAAACTCATCTGGTAGCATAGAAACTGTTTGACTATTGGGACTTGCTCTATCTTTGTCTAGCTTGCTCTTTTATCTCCAGCATCTAACACAGAAACTGTCTTCAATAAATAAATGCTGAGAGAATGGGCAGATGAGGATATTCAACCATGTAAACTGTCTTCATGGACTTTGAAGCTGACATGGCTCATAAGTGAGGGAGTAAAAGTCTCTTGGTCATGTCTGACTCTTTGCAACCCCATGGATTTGTAGCCCACCAGGTTCCTCTGTCCATGAAATTCTCCAAACAAGAATGCTGGAGTGGGTAGCCATTCCCTTCTCCAGGGTATCTTCTTCATCTGGGGATCAAACCTGGGTTTCCAGCATGGTGGGCAGATTCTTTACCATCTGAGCCACCAGGGAAGACAGGGCTCATTGAGCTCACAAATTCCATGAAACTGATCCATATCCAGGCAATGTAACAAGAGATGTGACTGCATACATTTCAACTTATCTCAGCCTCCCTCTAAGAAGCTACAGTAATAAGAAATGGGCTTTATCTATGTTCTATAGTCATTTACTGTAAGAATTTTTATGTACCGATTTTAGGGATGAGATGAAAACCGATAATGTAGTTTTGTTAAGTATTGGGAGACAAGGACACTATGCTTTATCTCAAACTGTAGAGAAGAAATAATTAAGAAAAGTGATTCTCACTTAATAGTTGTCTAGAAGAAAAGGAAATTTAGTCAATAGCTTATACCAATGTAATGACATAATATGTTAATGGTGTAAGAATATTGACACAAAACAATAAAAAAGACACGATCCTCAAATATTTTACTATCTAGTCTGAGTCTATTTTAATAGTTTATGTTTGTGTGTGTGTATTTTAAAACAAAAACTCCATTCTGTTTTTGAGGAGAGAATAAATCATTTACAAAGTAGCTGAGTTTCCATATACAGTGACCAGTACCTGCAGAATTATTATTCATATGCTAAGACCAAGCATGCGGCAGTTAGATAAAGTGAATACTTTAGATGCTTGGGTCAAGAAGATACCCTGGGGAAGGAAATGGCAACCCACTTCAGAATTTTTGCCTGTGGAATCCCATGGACAGAGGAGCCTGACAGGCTACAGTCCATAAGGTCGCAAAGAGGTGGACATGACTGAAGCAGCTTAACACACAATACAAATTGTTTTCTCTACAAAAACACCTGTCACTGTCCCATAACTAAGGCAAGAAAGAGAAAAACATTGCTTACCAGGGGGAGCTACTATGAGCTCAGTTGGTTTTCCAAATGTCTTCTTCCAGCCTCCACTGTCACGCTGGTTGAAGCTCCTACAATAATCTTAGCTTTCTCCTAACTTCATATCATCACTGGAAGTTAAAAATTTTGTACTGGAAATTTGATCTTCTGGATTCTTTTGAAAGTCCTTAAACATAGGTTTTATGGTATCTGATGTTTTATTAATTTTCCTCAGACAAATGGACCCAGATATCTGCTTTCCATGGAGGAGAAATCACCGAAGACACTGATGAAAGATGAAAGGAATAAAAACAGGAAAAGAAGAGTTCACCACCAACGGGTTAACCACCTGCCTTCCTAAATTTCCAGTAATAGTATTCAAAGAATTAAGCCTTTTTAAAAAAAAAAAATTTCCAGGTGTTCAACTCTGTTGAAACCACTCAGAGTTTGCATCAAAGAAAGACCCTTCTCTTCTCACAAACACCAGAATTTCTCCTTAGGGATTTAGGGCTATACTGTTGAAAGGAGGAAATTCTTCAGTCACTGAAAATGTAAATACTCCATCACAAGTGTACTTGTAAAATGTGAGCAAAGTTCTCCATTTACTGGGTAACATTCTTTACCATGGCAACACGGTAAAGAATCTCAACAAGATGAGAAAATAAGTTCTGCGATGAGGTTTTTTTTTTTTTTCCCCCCTAGGATAAAAGAAGAATTTTATAGAATTTTTTCACCTTTGAAATAATAGATTCCTTATTGAAACTAAAACTTGAAAACAATATCCATTTATCTGATATGTTGTAAGAAGACTCTTGGAGACTGTTTTGTAATTTGGAGATACTCATCTTGGATCAGGGTTAACAAAAAGGTTGTCAGAGGCATCTGGGTGCTCCTCTGAGCAGAGATGAGCTGTCCATCCTCCAGGACCCACACAAAACAGGTCAAGTATCCCTCTGTCCATGCCAGATGCACCTGGTTGGTGCTGGCCTAAGTCCTATCACCAAGCAGTGCCTTTGCCCTAAGAATGGAAATAGAAGGTCACAGTGACAATTGTCCATTCATAGTAGCTGAGCCCTTAACACACAGGAGAAGATGAGAGATCTGGATGAATATTTTGTTTAGAAAGCTTTTTTTAATTGAAAATTAAGTTATTAGTATTAATACTTTGAGCTGTCAAATACCATTTGGACCTATTGAGATCTCAGTGGTATCTGAGTTACCACTCAGTACCTCTCTGGTACCTTGTACTCTGTTTTTCCTTATTCTAGACCATGAATCAAATTATTAGAAGCTTTAGGAGTTGCCTATTTTTCCAAACCCATGAAAGCTTTACCAATAAAATGCAAAAGAGTAAGTAAAGAGTTATAAAATCATTTGTCAAATTTATAAGAAAATTCCAGAGCTGTAAGAAGAAAGAGTATACGGTTTTATAAAGGGCATAAAATTAAACTTGAATAAATAAAGAGAAATATCACATTTGTGTAAGAAAAACTAAATATCATAAAGATACTGATCTTCCTAAATTCACATTTATGAAGTTACTATAATTCTTATGAGAATTAAGAAAATATTTCATTTTTTGTTCTATGTTATAAGGTTCAGGGTTAGCAAGTTAAATAACATTAAATATGATTAAGAATAATATCAAATAGACATTTGGCCTAACAGATCTAAACCCTTATCACAAAGTTACTGACACAATATGATAATGGTGTATGAATACTGAGACATAAATGAAACAGAAATACTCCAGCAAATATTCCAAGTACATGTTGATATAAAAATATGGTAAGTCATTTTTAAATTGTAGGGAAATGAAGAGATTATCTTAAAACTAGATTAGGATGATCATCTGTTGGGAAAACAGAAATAGTTTTCTATCAAACACAATATAAGTGAAGTTCATATTTAAAAACATCTAGAGATGTGAAGCTCCAATACTTTGGCCACCATTGTGAAGAACTGACTCACTGGCAAAGACCCTGATGCTGGGGAAGATTGAAGGCAGGAGGAGAAGGGGACGACAGAGGATGAGATGGTTGGATGGCATCACCAACTCAATGGACATGAGTTTGAGCAAGCTCCAGAAGCTGGTGATGGATAGGGAAACCTGGTGTGCTGCAGTCCATGGGGTCACAAAGAGTCAGACATGTCTGAGCGACTGAACTGAACTGAGAGATGTGAGTTAAAAGGAACAAGTAAGAGACTAATTGACTCCTTGGGTAGAGAAACTTCAAATAGAAAGAGAACAGGAGACAGCCTTACTTAAGGCTGTTATTTTTTAAGAAGTAGGAATGTGAGCAATTTTTACAGTATTTTCAAATACATATTTTTAGAAAAGAATGAATGATGAGGAGATACTGACGGTGGTAGGGAGGAAAGTGATCAGATATGTGCTTTAGAAAGAAAGATAGCAGGAAGATTGGTTGTCAGGGCAGCAAATCCCGGGGAAGCAGACACGTTTCAGAGATGGTTGCGATGAGCCACTGAGAGGTTTCTGAGGACCCAGGTTACTGTAGTGACAGTGCGGATGCATAGAGGGCTGGTGCAATAAATATTAGCAGGTTTGTCAGAGCTTCTAAGGACTTCACAAGAGATAAATAAAATGACCATTAGCAAGGTTGAAAGTGAAGAAAAAGATGTTTTAACATCCTGGGACACATTCTGTGTGGTGAAGCTTCATGGTCAAGATTGTGGGGCAGCCACACACATCCTTGTTCTTCAGGGAAATTCCTACCCATCTCACAGCAATCAGGGGCAAGGAAGGAGCTGGGTGTAAATATTCTATTTTTCCTGTGCCAATCAGATAGAGGATGATCAAAAATTCAGGCTGCTATTTTACAAATATTTGTCCCTTCAGTATAGAAAACTTAACTACAGAAGCTATTTACTGATCCTTCGTATTGGTTCAACCATGCAAAGCGTGATATACATAGACCCTCTCACTTTTCGGCTACATATTGACTTGGATCTTCTGGCTCCACAAAGCATTCTCAATGGTCCATTAATTTCTGACTAGAGGAAATGAACAAATCATTAGTTTAATTTGATATTTCCTTTGAGGTACATAGTAAATAGCACAGTGCAACTCCTATCATTATTTTCTAAATATGTGAGCTGTTATATTGCTTAATCATGTTTTATCCAAAAGATGGGAATTCCTTCTGTTCCAACCATTTTCATCAGAGGATCAATTTTCCTACCTGGATACATTTGCAAGAACACATGCTGCATCCCTGTGAATATACAGATCACCCTGACTCCCCCACTTCTCTTCTTTATCCTTTCATTACTTGTTGTTTCTGGGTAGAGTGTAGGGAAAAGCATAAGTTTAAATGACATTTATACTTGACTTCAAACTACATCTCTTCTGATATTAATGCCTTTGTGATCTTGGATGCTACAGAGTTTCTCTCAATCCCAAGTTCACCATGCATTAGGGGTTGGGGAGGGTATGATAGTACCTAAGTCAGAAAAATGAGGTCAAGTTCAGGTCTGGAAATTACTTGGTGCTCAGCCATTGCCAAGTGTTCCCAGAAGCCACAGAGGAAGCGCAGGGTATGGGGCCATCTCAGCCAAGGCTGCAGTTTTGTCTTCAACTGTCTGGACTGCAAGCAGCTCCTGGGAGGAAGACTCCTGCCTGCTTCATCTGTATATTCTTTACATAGAGGGCAGGCCACAGATAACGGATACAAGCACTAACAGTTATTGAACTCGTACTGTGTGACAAGCATGGATTGACCCAATGAATTGTCCACAAACCCTCCAAGGTAGGAACACTTATTACAACCCTTTCACTGAGGGAGAGAATGAATCTGAGAATGTTGAACAGGGTAATTGTGTGTCCTGTGTGGGGGCACCTATGTATATTAGAAAGAAATGGGCATTTGAGGTGGAAAGGGACATGCTTCATCACAATTTTTGAACTGCACACAATAAGTCCATAAGACTTTGTACAGATGCCTCCAAAAATCCTTGATTTGAATTTTTGAATTTTTTTTCAATATGGCGGCCACCTCCTCCATGAACCTATCCTCTCCCAGCTCGGGCACAATGACCTCCTTGCCACCATACACTCTAAACTTCAAGTTCTCATCACTAAAGGTTTTTCATTTATAAGCAGCTCTCAAGCTGCTAGCAGTGAGGTTTGGAGTGTGTCCAAAAGAATTCCAGTGAAGAAATCCAGTCAAACCAACCTCTCAATTCAGTCCCCGTGATTGAGCAGGAAATCGTTTACTCTTTTCCATGACTTGTGAAGAATATTTCTGTTTTTCACAGCAGGGTAGATGGGTCAGTGCAACCCCAAATGCAATAATCAAAGGGCATCTTAGTGTTTCATTTTTATGATTTTCTGTTGCTCAAGAGATTTGTCATGTCTCTTTGCCTTGAAAAAAAATTCCTAGAACTCAGAAGTCAGGAAAAATTCATTGCATAAAAAATCCCTCTGCAGAGAATTCTCTACATTTTCCCAATACACAAAATTTCATTGTAAAGCAGATCAGGGAAATAAATATGCAGAACAAAACCTAAACAATATTAGAAAAGTATAAATGACAATAAGTTTATGCTTCAGTCTTTTTTAAGTCATAAAATAGTTAAAACACATGGTCCCTGGTACAAGAGACCAAGTTAAAGTTGGTTTGTTTACTATTCAATTCCTTCTTCCCTGCAATTACAGAAATAAGAAGAACCTGAAACTTGACCTGAAACTTGGTTGTGGGATTCTCAAGCAAAAATATGATGACCTGGGAAAGCAGGAGTATCCAGGGTGCAAGAAGACAGGAAGGGTTTTGGGTTAGGAACAAGCCCATGAGTACCATTCTGGAATGCATTTCTGTGTCAGGCTGTTAGAGAGAAGTGTGTCACTTTATCTGTTACCACCAGGACAGCAGTTCTTAAAAATCAACTTGAATAAGAATCAGCTATGGAGTTTATTGAAAAATGCACATTTTCAGCCTTCATTCCTATGTTTGTATTCATGGTGTTGTGTTAGGTGCCACCTAGAACTAGCATGATTATCCCAATTCAGGTGCTTCTGATACAAGTGGTCGACAGACCACAGTTTAAGAAACCCTCCTCTAATAGAAATTTAGAGGATCCAATACACAGGAGATCATATACATGTGAATCTAACATTTCTGTTCATGCTAAGTTGCTTCAGTTGTGTCCTACTCTTTGTGACCCAATGGATTGAAGTCCACCAAGCTTCTCTGTCCATGGGATTCTCCAGGCAAAAACACTAGAATGAGTTGCCATGCTCTCCTTCAGGGGATCTTCCCGACCCAGGGATTGAACCCAGGTCTCCTGCATCTCCTTAATTACAGGTGGATTCTTTATCACTGAGCCACCAGGAATTTCACATCCTTAAATCTAGCCCAATAAGAAAGCCATACTCCTTTCATGTATGACTCTTCAGCTGAAAGAGATACTATTCATTGTCTTATTGTTCACTCAAAGCATTCTTTATGATGAATTATTGAGAAAAAAATAATCTGATAAATCTCATTCCACTTTGGGACTTGGCCATGTTAATGTAGAGGGTAGGAGTGGAAGGAACCCCTGGCTTGACTTGTTTAATGCAGAACAGTTCCGGTTGTGGGCTGAATCAAAAGAAAGTGGAAGAAGAGTACAATGATTGACATTGTTACAGAAATCACTATTTTCCTACACTTTCACTATGTCAGCCATGCCCTGATTGGTTATATGAGAAAAATATCAGTTTTTCCAAGAGAAATATGATACTAGCTAGAGGTTCAGGAAGTCCAAATTTTCATTTTCATCTTTTCTTACCCTTCATACTCCTGAATATTGAAATGCTTCATTCCCAGCCATTTTCTCTGGATAATGATCAGATAAATGATTCGGTATAGCTAAGCTTTTCATTATTTTTTATGTTTGTGATTTTTATTTTTTTAAAAACTTATTTACTTTCTGCATCAGGTCTTAGTTGTGACATGCAGGATCTCTGTTGCATCGTGTGGGGTCTTCCCTTGTGGCACAGGAACTTCTAGTTGTGGGACAGGGTCTTCAAAACACACAGGTGTAGTTGCTCCAGAACACAAGTACCCTGCATTCCAAGGCAGATTCTTAAACACTGAACACAAGTGAGGTTCCCAACCTTTCCATGCCCTCCTAAATATTTCCCTTAACAGATCAATTCTAGGTGCCCTGTCTCCTAAAGAGGAGGTTGAATAGACTCCAGCACCTCCTAGGCAAGTTAAAAGAAGATGAAGCCTGACAGTTGCTTGTCTGAGGCGTGAAGATGGAAGCCTGCTTTTAGAAAAAAACTGTGGCTTTGGTGGGGAGGGGTGAGTGACAATTGAATATAAAAGCTGGGGGATGGGCGATGAGCTCAGGATTTCATTTTGTTCAGAGTAAAGAGAATTGGTATTGACAGCAGGAAGTGAAGCAGGGGTTGGTCTATCCTGTGTATCTGGGCTGTTTTTTGGCAGCGACAAGCAAAATTTCAGTGCAGTGTAAAGCAGGGCTGAACCAATGTGCTTCTCCCAGACAGCACAGCGGTACACGCCAGAATCACTTTCTTGAAGATTTGAGATTACAAATTTATATATCTTGTCTGTGCCTTCATAGCCGTGGTATTTCCCTATACTGATTCCTGGTTCCAACCAACCTTTGAGGAGGAGACATCATAGTAGAGAAGGCGTCGGGGTACGGTTCCCTCCTGGAATTTGTACCAGTGGATATATTGGATGTTTTGTGTAGGAAGATCACAAGGGATTACAGCAGAGGACCCAGTTGCCCTGGTGATTGACATCCTGTCACCTTCCGTGTTGGAAGATACCTGAGTGACTGCAATGGGAAAAGCAACAAAAAATCATGAGGAAGAGGAAACAGCATTTCTTAGTATGAGCCCCCAACACATACCACACACACACATACACACCATTGCCAAAAAAATATAGAAAAATCCCAAGAGCATCCAGGCAACACACTCACCAAGAGCCAGGAACACCAGAAGCAGCCCTGGGGCCTGCAGCATGGCTGGGACAGTAGTGAGACTGGGGTTCCCAGCAGATGTGATGGGCAGGGGAGTTAGCGAGGATCTCTCTTAAAGACCACCAGACTGAGCCCAGAAGGGGTGAGTGCTAGAGGAAGCCTACGGAGGAGCCCCGCCTCTCTACACCAACCCCTTTCTTGAGGGCCCCCTGTGGCAGGCTGGGAGCAGCCGCCTCCCCAACGGGAGAAGAGAAGCCTGAGCTCTGAAAGCTCAGAACTGCAAGCAGAGGAATCAGGTCAGAGGTGGATGGAGAAACATGGACAAAATTTGCCTGTTGCCTAGTGGAGTGAGCAGACCTGAATGAGGCTAAGTTCCCTGCAGTCCAAGCTTTCAGTGTTAATGCTGCTGCCATGGTCTTCTCCAGTGATGAAGTCTATAGTCTTTCCCTGAGCTACCCTTCCTCTTATACCTGTAAGCAAACTTTGAGACAACAAACAGCAAATCCAATAAGAACTGAACCTGCTCTATTAAAATTAAGGTTATAATGTTGGTCTGCATTTGACTCTCAATAGTAAAGGGATGTGTGTGTGTGTGTGTGTGTGTGTGTGTGTCTGCGTTACAAATCATTCTGATAGAGTGTATGTTCATCCCTAAGTAAAAAGCCACCTCACACTGGGTTTCCAGGTTTCTCAAAAAACAAAATAAATAAAGCAAGGAGCTCTGCAATATTTGGAACAAGCTTAAACTAAAGATATATATTTTGTTTCTCTGAAATTCAGGGAAATGCAAATCAAAACAACAATGAGATTTCACCTCACTCCTGTCAGAATGGCTAATATCAACAAGGCTGGAAATAACAAGTGTTAAAGATGTGGAGAAAAGAGAAGCCTTGTGCACTGTTGATGGGAATGTAAACTGGTGTAGTCACTATGGAAAACAGTGTGGAGCTTCCTTCATAAGTTAGAAATGGAACTACCACGTGATCCAGCAGTTTCACTTCTGAGTGTTTATCCATAGAAAACAAAAATACTGAGAGATACCAACCAAGATGCAAAAATGACCTAAGTGCCCAAAACCAGATGGACAGATAAACTAGGTGTGGTATATGTGTGTGTGTGTATGGTATATATATGTGCTATATATATATATATATATATATAGAGAGAGAGAGAGAGAGAGAGAATTACCATTTTGTGCCCTAATTATGTGGTGGATTTACAGCACTCTACTGGAGTGTTTTGGAGCTTCTTTAGATGACAGATGTGGTCCAGCTACAGAAGACGGAATCCATGTGCACCCAGGTCAGATAATATTGTTCAGTCCCTTCCAAACATCAAAGGACATATTTCAGTCTCATGAGCATATAAACCATGAGCATATAAACACACAGTCAATTATAAAAGCAGTTCAGTTCAGTCACTCAGTCGTGTCTGACTCTTTGCGACCCCATGAATCACAGCACACCTGGCCTCCCTATCCATCACCAAGTCCTAGAGTTCACTCAGACTCACGTCCATCGAGTCAGTGATGCCATCCAGCCATCTCATCCTCTGTCGTCCCCTTCTCCTCCTGCCTCCAGTCCCTCCCAGCATCAGAGTCTTTTCCAATGAGTCAACTCTTCGCATGAGGTGGCCAAAGTACTGGAGTTTCAGCTTTAGCATCATTCCTTCCAAAGAACACCCAGGGCTGATCTCCTTCAGAATGGACTGGTTGATCTCCTTGCAGTCCAAGGGACTCTCAAGAGTCTTCTCCAACACCACAGTTCAAAAGCATCAATTCTTCAGTGCTCAGCCTTCTTCACAGTCCAACTCTCACATCCATACATGACCACTGGAAAAACCATAGCCTTGACTAGACGGACCTTTGTTGGCAAAGTAATGTCTCTGCTTTTCAATATGCTGTCTAGGTTGGTCATAACTTTTCTTCCAAGGAGTAAGCATAACTCTGCTTAAATATTTAACCAAGAAGGGAAAGAGTAGATCTTACAATTTTATCTTATAAGAAAAAAATAATCTGTAACTATATACAGTGACGGAGAAGGCAATGGCACCCCACTCCAGTACTCTTGTCTGGAAAATCCCATGGATGGAGGAGCCTGGTCGGCTGCAGTCCATGGGGTCGCTAAGAGTCGGACACGACTGAGCGAATTCCCTTTCACTTTTCATTTTCATGCATTGGAGAAGGAAATGGCAACCCACTCCAGTGTTCTTGCCTGGAGAATCCCAGGGATGGGGGAGCCTGATCGGCTTCCATCTATGGGGTCACACAGAGTCGGACATGACTGAAGTGACTTAGCAACTTAGCAGCATATACAGTGAAGGATATTGACTTAATGTGGTGACCATTTCATATATATAAAATATCAAATTTCTATCTTGTATAACTGAGAATAATATAATATATTTTTAAAATATGTTCTTAAAAAACAGAGAAAAGTAGTGGATTGAATGGAGTATCTGCGCAGCAGACATAGGGGCAAGCAAGCCGGCAGAAGCAGCCAGTTGCAGCAAACAGGAGCCCTGCCCTGAATGTATGGTTCCCAAGACACTCCAGCCTCTCTTTTCCACAACAGTGTTCAGACATAAAGCAAAAATGTGGGCATGTGAAGAGTATGATCCTTTTAAAAAATACTTTAAATTCTTGGCTGACTTCATCTTTGGTCTCTTCAGTGTCTATTTCATGGCTCATGTTTGATACATAAACTGCTATAACAATACAGAGTAAAATGTAGCTTTTGCTTTTCACATTGCATCTCAAATTTTGGGGGGTTCTGTCTTTTTAAACATGAAAAAAAAAATAATTGAGGGAGTTCCAAAAGGGAGTGATTATATGTATACCTATGGCTGATTCATGTTGAGGTTTAACAGAAAACAGAAAAATTCTGTAAAGCAATTATCCTTCAATAAAAAATTAATTAATTAATTAAAAAAACGAATTGAAAGTCACCAGAGGGAAAAAACTGAAGATGGTGTCTCCTTTTTGAAAGTTGAAATGAGGACACCCACTGATGATGTTAGTGAATGGCTAGTAAAGAATTTATTGATTCACAGACATGGTATCATATCCACACATATATACATACACCTGACTGTGGCTGGTAAGATAATGTTAAGATCCACCCTATATTCAGTGAGACTGAGTGATCTTTTAATGAAAAGTTGGAGAAAAGTTTTGTGTTGTGTTCCTGACGGACCTTTGTTGGCAAAGTAATGTCGCTGCTTTTGAATATGCTCTCTAGGCTGGTCATAACTTTCCTTCCAAAGAGTAAGCATCTTAATTTCATGGCTACAGTCACCATCTGCAGTGATTTTGGAGCCCAAAAAGATAAAGCCTGACACTGTTTCCACTGTTTCCCCATCTATTTCCCAAGAAGTGATGGGACCAGATGCCATGATCTTCGTTTTCTGAATGTTGAGCTTTAAGCCAACTTTTTCACTCTCCTCTTTCACTTTCATCAAGAGGCTTTTTAGTTCCTCTTCACCTTCTGCCACAAGGGTGGTGTCATCTGCACATCTGATGTTAGTGCCCCTAGTAAGCCTTGCTTAGATTGACTATGAAATCCTTTTTTCTCTTTTAGAGAACTTGCATGACTTAGTATATGACAGACTCAATTGCACAGGTGAGATCGGGCCTCCAAATCTCTGTTCTTGTGAGGAACCCAGCATGTCACATCTGTCCATGAAGCTTGGTTCAAGGATTGGGTCTTGTGTCACCTAGTCTACACAGAGAAAAATGAAACCAAGAAGTAGCAGCCTCAAAAGTCACAAATCATGGAAGATCCTAGGTGGCTGGTGGAAAGTCAGGGGTGATCTTAGTGCTGCAAAGAGTCCTGTCTGCTCCTTTCTCCAGGGTCACGAGCGTAGACAAAGATGCAGATATGAACATCCTGAGCATAAAGTTCCCAACTCACGTAGGAGCTCATCAGAGGAGCTATACAAAGAAATAATGAGAAATTCGAGTCATACAGTCTAGAGTATGTTTGATAACAATCACATATGCTTTCAGAAGAATCTTTTCTTTCATTAGCTGTGACCCTTTGAAAGTGAGCAAAGTTGGCTGTGGTTTAACTGTTCTCATTTCCTTGCTACCCTTCACCTACCCCTTGCACAGTCCCAACCAGTAGAGGCCAGTTGGAACATTTTCCACGAAACAACCACATTCAAAAGAGCAGGTGAACAAAGAAGCCTGAGAAAATGAAACCCGATCAACACATCAGCACATCAACCCCCTCCTGCTGCCTCACAGACTGTAACCCCCGGCCCCACTGCCCTTCCCTCTCTGCCCCTCCCAGGCAAGGGCAGTCCAGGGCAAGTTGGGGCAGGAGGTTGCTGAGAAGTTGGAAACCACAGGAGACATGCCCAGCAGGGCCCTGACTGTGACATCAGCTGCATAAAACTTTCAGTGATTTTCACATTTCCCTTTCTTGCCTTCTACACTTGAATACACTGTTTTCTCGCAGTAAAGAAATAGTTTCAAATCTCTAAGACCAGGGCCACATATTTTATCTAAAGAGGTCTGATCAAATTCCTAAGAACCAAGAAGTTGATCTGGACTTCCCAAGTGGCTCAGGGCTAAAGAACCCATCTGCCAATGCAGGAGACCCCAGGTTCAATCCTTGGGTTGGGAAGATCCCCTGGAGGAGAAATAGCAACCCACTGCAATATTCTTGCCAGGATAATCCCATGGACAGAGGAGCCTGGAGGACTACAGTCCACCTACGGACTGTAGTGTCAGACACAACTCAGCGGCTAAACAACAAAGAGTTGAGTAGATTCAGCTTGTCTATTTTCCCTTGTCCAATTAGCAAAATCCTACATTTCACAACAGTTTCCCGACATTCACTTACTTTGTGATTGGAAAAAAAGGTGAATTGAAAGTTGGTCGCTAAGTCATGGCTGACTCTTTGCGATCCCTTGGACTGTAATCCACCAGACTCCTCTGTCTATGGGATTTCCCAGGCAAGAATACTGGAGTGGGTTGCCATTTCCTTCTCCAGGGGATTTTCCCTACCCAGGGATTGAACCTGAGTCTCCTGCTTTAGCAGGCAGATTCTTTCCACTGAACTTTTACTTTCACTTTCACTATTTTTGCCATAAAAATGACAAATACACACAGTCTTAATGATATAAAACACTATTATGATTTCAGCATTTTTAAAATAATAGCAAAATGTGTAAGATAATAGTGTATTATAAGGGAAAATTATTTTATAAATTAATGTACATTAACCTAGCTATTCAAGCATCTCTGTACATTTGCATAAAAAGAGCTCTACATTGTGTAAGTACAGAGAAGTTCAAAACAATATATGCTGTATACTACCTTTGAGTATAAAGAGGGAAGTTAGAGTATGTATACATGCATATATTCTTATATGTACACTCATATGTTATAAAAGATTCAGAGAAAGCAAAAGCATAACGTTAAAGATGAAGAAGGGTAAATAAAATGGTTCAAGCAAGATTACTTGGTATATTTTTTAGAGTGTTTTGATTGATTTTAGATCCATGCAAAGATATTATCCAAAATTTTTGATGGATACTATAATGAAGATTGAAGCTTCCCTGATAGCTCAGTCGGTAAAGAGTCTGCCTACAGTGCAGGAGAGCCCAATTTAATTCTTCAGTCAGGAAGATCCACTGGAGAAGGGATAGGCTACCCACCACAGTATTCTTGAGCTTCCCTTGTGGCTTTAGCTGGTAAAGAATCCACCTGCAATGCGGGAGACCTGGGTTCAATCCCTGGGTTAGGAAGATCCCCTGGAGAAGGGAAAGGCTACTCACTCCAGTATTCTGGCCTGGAGAATTCCATAGACTATATAGTCCATAGGGTCACAAAGAGTCAGACACAACTGAGTGACTTTCACTTTCATAATGCAAGTTANGAGACCTGGGTTCAATCCCTGGGTTAGGAAGATCCCCTGGAGAAGGGAAAGGCTACTCACTCCAGTATTCTGGCCTGGAGAATTCCATAGACTATATAGTCCATAGGGTCACAAAGAGTCAGACACAACTGAGTGACTTTCACTTTCATAATGCAAGTTATTTTTTCAATGACACTTCCTGATTGATGTTCCATTTCTAAAAATAATCTAATTTTTTTAAAGATGCAAAGTAGTCTGTCACATGATTTATTTTCAGCTTCTTATTGAGGATTACAGTTCACTAGGGGCTGCAGTAAATGGTACTACAATGAATGAACATCCAGGCACATAAATTTAATACGTACATTTTGTTTCCTTGTGAAATTGATAAGTGGATGGTAAGTCACTTTCAGAGCAAAGCACATGGTACACTTGTATAATGAGTTCTGTGATGGCTCCTTGTGCCTGAAATCTGAGCTGGCAACACTGGAACTATCTCAGTCACTTGATGCCTCAACCTGGCTGCACGTTAGAGTTATTTAATATTGAAGGAGATTTTAAAAGTCTGCTATGGGTTGTGATGAACTCTGATAACTTTTTTTTCTTATATGATTAATTACTTTTTATTTATTTATCTATTTACTATTATTATCTATGTATTACTTCAGCTTCCCTGGTGATTCAATGGTTAAGAATCCACCTGCCAATGCAGGAGACATGGGTTCAATCCCTGGGTTAGGAAGACCCCCTGGAGAAGGAAATGGCAACTCACTCTAGTATTTTTGCATGGAGAATCCCATGGACAGAGGACCCTGCAGGTTACAGTCCATCTGGTTGCAAAGAGCCGAACAAGACCTAGCAACTGAGCATGTAGGCATGTATTGTTTATTTATTTATCAATGTAATCATTTATTTACAGTTATAATAAGAGAGCCACTGATACACTGAAAAAAGCAGCAGGATTTAAGTCAGGCAGACCTGGCGCATGTGGACTCTGCTACTGCTCTGTGTTTAACCTTGGGTATTTCCTAGCCTCTCTGGGACTCCTTCTTATGAATGAATTAGAGATATGAAGTGGAACAGAGTCGGACACGACTGAAGTGACTTAGCAGCAGTAGCGATATGAGGTAGCAAAATACAGGCACAGAGATCAGAGAAACTCGGCTCTAAATAATTATTACTTACAAAATGGTTGTAGTGAGCAGATAACTCCACCTCATCCACCTTTAAACTATGGATTATAACTGTACTTTCCTTCAAGGGCTCTTAGAGGATTAATAAAATTACCTGATGAAAGATAGTAACTGAATAACTGTTTTATCCACATCTAACCTGTGTGTGAAGGAAATTAAATTAGAGATGATTCTTAGTGGTTCCGTGTTTGTGTGGAACCTACTGATTCTACAGTAGAGCTACCAACAGTAGAAACTAGTTGCTGTTGAGGACTTGCATGGATCCAGCATCACTGACTCTATTCCACATGCCCCAGGAGACAGGACTCTGTAACTTCATTCCACAGATGAGGGAATGATGGCACAGAGAGTTCAAATTGCTGCTGATGTCACACGGATCCTAATACAGGCCCAGGGTGCAAATGCAGGCCTTCAAAGGTCATAGTCTGCATGCTTCACCCTCCACCTGATGCTCCTCTGGTGCTGGAGCAGTTTTCGTGGGGTTAATGTGAGGATCGGGAGGCAGTGTTTGTGAGGCTCCAGTACAATCTGAGCACACACCGAGCAAAGTATGCTGAGTGTCACAGTATCACCATACAAATATCCCAAACCAATGAGTCTGAATCTGATGACTTTGAAAGAGAAGTCACTAGACGGGCACTTTCTTTTAGCTGTAGCTCATCTGGGAACCAGTGCCCCAAAGAAAGACCATAATCACTGAAACATAAAAATGTGGTATTGACCATTATTACAAGCATGCTGAATTTGATAGCTCAGTTGTCATGCTGTTTCTTATCTTGATTCAATTTCATGAAATTAAAGTACACACAGACAAAAATGGACTTTTTATATATTTTTAAATTTTATGCCTATTATGAAAATTAAAGTTCAGATTCAAGCAACAAAGCTGGAGGCTCCAGGGTGTGGGGCAGGGAGGGGCAGGGAGGGGCAGGGAGGGGCAGGGTCATGGTCTGGGTGGCTGTGCTGAGAGAAGAGACGGGGAGCTGCCTGCTGTGTGTGCTCAGAAGGCCTGTGGATTTGGGGGTGGGAGGAGCTGCTGAGGTTGTGGGGACAGTGGTGGGAGAGGCTCCCCGGACCAGCCCTGGGCCCTGCCCTGAGTAATGGCAGAATTCCTTGTTACAGAGTCAAACTATCTGTTTGCCCAATGGCTTGAAAAATTGTTACCTAACAATGACATAATAGATAAATACACCTATGAACTGAGACAATCCAAATCCAGCAAAAAAGTACAGAATTTTAGGGATAGATGATGAAGGAAAATTGACCCTTTCGTGGTCCCCTCTGTCAAGAGCTCTTTCTATCCCAGCAGATGCCTCTTGTAAACACAGAGAAGGTGATGATGACAAAATAGACTACACTCTTAAGGATGAGGAGGAAGTAGGTGTAATAGGCAGAGGTGTTCATGAGCTGTAGTTGCAGAGTATCTAGAAGAAGTCATTTTGGTTAGTTTCAAGTGTTCTTTTGAGAGAATTGGATATATTAATGGAAGCAGTGGTCACAACTATTTATTTCTAGTAACCTAGTGACACCTCTGCACCATCTTTGTACCCAAAGAAAACAAGTACAACCACCATGAGCACTGTCAGCGCCAGTACAATGCAGAACCCACTTGACAATTCAAGTCAACCAACATCCTCAGCTAAATTCACTAGATCCTCCCAAGATATGAAAAAGCAAGGTTATGCTTTTAATGAATGAGTCCAATAGAAAAAAGTATTTTTGATAAGCAGCACTAAGCCTTTTTTTTTGCTCCCACCACATCTCTGAGTAATGATAATAAGTAATATTCATTAACCACTAATCAAATGTCAAACACCTATTCTGTCAGCTTTGTATGTAAAATTCTACTCTTATTTAAAAATAACCAATGAGATTATTAGTTTCAGTCCCATTTTACCAATAAACTGAACACAGAAATAATTTGCCTGATGCCTTACATTTAAAAAGTCCAAGAAATCACATTTCAATTGCAGCAACATGACTTTGAAGAATATAGTCTTAGCTGCTCTGTAATCCTGCATCTCCATGTACAATGAATACCCCAGACATCAGAGTTAAGTATAAAGATGAAGTTAAATTGCTGATTTGGCATCTGAGCCATTATATACTGTGCATCAGTGAGATTCCTAAGAAGAATGCAAACCATGGAGATCAGGTGGGGTTCACAGTCATGTGGGCAGGGGCTTTTAGTAAAGAGGATACTGTAAATAATGGATCAAAGTCTTGGTCCCAGGTTCCTGAAACTTTAGGAGCTCAAGCCTCACTCACCTGTTTTTCTTCAGTGTCTAACATCACAGCTGTCATGTTATAGGGAAATTGCACTTACTCTCCTTTGAAGTTTTGCAAGAAATATATGATGTCAAAAACTAACAACAATGATGATGGACCTGACTTGTCTACTCAATTAACTATAAGGCTGAGTTTCTTCCTGTAGAAACTTTCCTTTTCCACACTTTATTTCAATAGAGTCAGAACTCCAGAATCACTAGCATGTGGTATGGAAAGGATTTCAGGAGGTGACATGCTCATAACTCACTGCCCTTGGTCGGGTCAGGTGTAAATGAGTCCCGGGTCCCTGATACTGAGAATGGAGGAAGGGTCAGCAGGACCAGAGCCAGAGCATCTAAATTCATGTAGGGAGAAAGGGCCACCAACTAGTTCTGATTCTGTGCTAGCTAAATAGATTCCTTGTGAAAGACTTTCCACATATGTGATCTTATCTCTCCAATAACTGAGTTGATGTGATTGTTTCCTATTGTTGTTCAGTCCCTAAGTCATGACCGACTCTTTGCAAGCCCATGGACTGCAGCATGCCAGGCTTCCCTGTCCTTCACTGTTTCTTAGAGTTTGCTCAAACTCATGTCATTGAGTTGGTGGTGCTATCCAACCATCTCTTCCTCTGTCACCCCCTTCTCCTCCTGCCCTCAATCTTTTCCAGCATCAGGGATTTTTCCAATGAGTTGACTATCCCAAAATGACAGAGTAGAAGGATGTACGCTTGTCTTCTCACGAAGTAACACTAAAATCACAATTAGCTGCTGAACCACCACAGACAGGAGGATGTTGGAATGCACAAAAAAAATACCCCAGGTCCAAGGACAAAGGAGACGCTGCAATGAGATGGTAGGAGGGGTGCAATCACCTTAAAATCAAATCCCATACCCACTGGGTAGGTGACCCACAAACTGGAGAACAATACTATCAAAGAAGTTCTCACACTGCTGTGAAGGTTCTAGGCCCCACTTCAGTCTTCCCAATCTGGTGATCTGGCAAAAGGATTGAGAATCCCCAAGGAATCTGTTCCCTAATAGCAAAGAGGAACATGTTGCTCAGAAAACATAAGGGATTTACCCATTTTTCATATAGCTAATAAAGAAAAGAACTGGTGTTTAAATTTCAATCTGTGACACCAAGAAGCCCATGCACTTACACCCTTGCCCAGGGCCTGGGCTTTGGGATTCTTGCTCTCTATCTATATCACAAAGGAGGAACAGAGAATAAGGTAAGTGTATAAACCATTTATTCAGATGCCCTGGGTTGAATCCCCAGATCTAGCTGTGTGGCTTTGTTCAAGGGGCTTAATTTTAATAGCTTGCTCCCATCAATAAAGTGGGTGCAGGGGAAATATTATACCACCTCCTGGGAGTTTAATGAGGCTTAAGCAGAAAATACACACATGCAAGAGAGAGCACAACACCTTGTGAATAAGAAGCTTTCAGTTAGTGTCAGATTTCATGTATTAGGTACTAACATTGAATACAGAAGAAAAATATTTGGAAGCAAAGAGAAATCAGGTTTTCCTGGTCATTAGAAGCAAAGTCACACTCTTCTTAGATACACTCGTAATTTAAAAGTTGACATTTAATTTCCAAACCCATGGGGTTTCAAAAGTATCTTGGATATTAATCTCTCATTTTGATATTAATTTCTCATTTAAATGCTTTCTTCTCTGGTGGCTCAGATGGTAAAAGCATCTGCCTGCAATGCAGGAAACCCGGCTTGAATCCCTGGCTCGGGAAGATCACCTGGAGAAGGAAATGGCAACCCACTCCAGTATTCTTGCCTAGAAAATTCCCTGGATGGAGGAGCCAGGTGGGCTACAGTCCATGGAGTCACAAAGAGTCGGACACGACTGAGTAACTTCATTTTCTTTCTTTCTTTCACTTTCTCTACAATCACCTTCTGTGTTTTCTCAGTCTTTCAACCTAAGGTTTTCAATGGCTTAATCAAAGATCTCTCTTGGTAAACATCATGTTGCCCTTGAAAACGAGGCTTTTCAAGTGGTGCTAGTGGTAAAGAATCCACCTGCCAATGCAGGAGAGAGAAGAGACATGATTCAATCACTGGGTCAGGATAATACCCTGGCAAAGGGCATGGCAACCCACTCCAGTGTTCTTGCCTGGAGAAGCCATTCAATGGCTTAATCAAAGATCTCTCTTGGTAAACATCATGTTGCCCTTGAAAATGAGGCTTTCCAAGTGGTGCTAGTGGTAAAGAATCCACCTGCCATGCAGGAGAGAGAAGAGACACAGTTCAATCACTGGGTCAGGATAATACCCTGGCAAAGGGCATGGCAACCCACTCCAGTGTTCTTGCCTGGAGAAGCCCATGGACAATGGAACCTGGTGAGTCCATAGGGTCACAAAGAGTTGAACGCAGCTTAGCCTGCACTAGAAAATATGTGGGCTGTTTTCAAATATCTCTTGATATTGATTTATAACATAATTCCACTGTGATAAGAGAACAGACTCGGTATGATTTCAGTACAAAACTATGAAATTTTTGCACCTTGCTTTATGAACCCAGATATGTTGCAGTGTCTCCTGGTTTATAGTCTATGGGAACTTAAATAGAATTTGTATCCTACTGCTGTTTGAAAAATTATATAAATTTTAATTATATTGAGTTGGTTCATAGTGATTTTCATATCTACTATATCCTACTTTTCTGTATATTCAGTCTATTAATTTTTCAGAGTTTGATATTGAAATTTCAATGAAAATCTTAATTTATCTACTTAAAAAATAACTGTAATATATAGTGGAACTATATGTAAGTTTGTTCTGTATTTTCCAAGTCTCCTGTTAATGTGTTATTGTACTTTCATAATTTAAAAAATGAGAGAGAAAAAAATTAAAAATAATTTTAAAAAAGAAACAAAGCCACACTAATGAATGAAGCCCATTGTTTAGATAATTCAGGGCCTATCACCATACCCTCTAATTTATAGTCCACTCACACTAAAATCAGCATTTACTGTATTAAGATGGGTCCTAGGAAATGATAGTATATTGAATTAAAATATCACTCAATTTCTGCAAATCCAGTCTGATTTTTCTACCTTAAACCAAGAAAGTTCAAAACTTAAGTTTATCCAGAGGAAAAAAAATGTGCTATAGCCTGACATAAAGGCAAACATAGAAAGAACTTACTGTTTTCATCGTTCAGACGTGCTTTTGTAGAATGAGCATTAGTGACTTCTGGAAGAAAAGAGACCAAGTATTAGTTTATTGTTCATACCGAGTTTTTGACATAGTCATATGAATGTATGTGTGTGTGTCTATATATACACTCATAATCTATATATTTTATCATGTATATTCTATGTATTTATATATATATATATATATACACTTTGCCAATAGAGAGTCAGGAGAGATACTGATTAAGAATATCAGCCCCACAAATCCACAAATAATTGGTCTTTCCCACTATAGACCAGGGAAGTTAAAAGGATAATTTGATTAGGAAGGGTAAAAGCTAGAGGATGAAATGAATGCAGATATATTGAACTTTTTACCATTTTCCTGTGTTGGACAGCTTTTGTGGAATAAATATCTGTGCCTTCTAGATGAAATGAGATCAAATATTATCAGTCAACCTTGCCTATTATTTTAGAGTCTATCCATATGTCTGTATATATAACTGTGTGTCTGTGTGCATATATCTGTACATATATATCTATATATATTCTCCTGACAGAGAGACAAAAAAGGAGTCATTAAAAGCTTGACAATGATGAACCCAATTGCAGTTAATTGGTCTTTTTTATTTTGTTCAGTTGCTCAGTCCTGTCCGACTCTTTGAGGCCCCATGGACTGTAGCCCGCCAGGCTCCTCTGTCCATGGAATTTTTCAGGCAAGAATACTGGTGTGGTTGCCTTTTAAGTCAGGAAAACTTCAAAAGGGAAAATAATCAGAAAGGAAAAAAATGACTGAAGCCTGACTTACAGGCAAACATACACAAAAACTTACCACTTTCTTCCATCTAACTGTCATTTGGAAGTTCAGTAGTAATGACAATTGAAGTGACAACTACAAGAAATGAGAACAGTTATTAATAAACTTTTCATGCCTGCTATTTGACAGTGTGCACATGTGTTTATACGTGTGCTATTGTAACACACACATATAAGTATATACTCTGCCGACAAAGAAACATTCATTAAAAATAGGAGCCCCATAATCCAGGAATAGTTGGTCTGATTCTGTGCAATTCAGTATATCAATTCAGCATCAAAATGAACTCATCTGATCCTAGAAACTAAAATAGAATCTCATGTTTGAAGGAGTCTGGCTCAAGCAAATTTCCAATCTGGGAAAAATAAACAACAAGCCACACCTTTCTATGCCACTCATATTCCCATTATCAGCTACTCTTGCACAAGATTCTACAGATGTGGTGTGAGTGGGAATAAAAAAAAAACAATATTGAGAGCCTAATAGTCACTGAGTGATTATTACTGTGCCAGGCACTAATTTAAATACTGCACATATAGTATCTTGTTCCAGTGACACTGGAGTGAACTGTGTTTTGGAAGATTTCCTGATATGAAACAGGAATAAGAATTAGAGGGTAACTTGCTGAGAGTCATACCAGTGATGGCAGAGCCAGCATTCCAAGGATCATGGGGGGGGAATAAATGAGACAAAACATATGGAAGGTACTTTGTAAAAATAACATAGAAATGAAGGAAATTAATCTATAGAAAGAAAACAGAATTCCACCACTGTGGACACTAAAACCTTCTCTTCTATATATCTCAAGTATTCTTACCAATGGCAATTTTATTATGGGGCTTGGCATTTCAGTGGAATTATTTAAAGGACAGAAAAATAGGTCAAATCACATTTATAATCCCCTGACCATTGAAAACCTGAGGCAAGAATTGTATTTATTTGCAATTTTAAAAAGGCATACATATAAGTAAAACATTTTCTGTATAGATAATGGTTTGTTGGATAGAGTAAAACATCACAAAAATCAATTGGGTTCCCCTTTAGAAATTTGCTGCAGAATGAAGTTAACTGAAATGACCTCAGTAACTTTCTTGCCATTAAGTAGCCTATGGGAAAAATTTGTCTGATCAGTTAAGTGCCAACCGGAACACATTATAACCCAAACCTCTCCTTTATGATAATCATCACCATGAAAATTATTTGAATTCTTATTTTTTTCTGATCACTAGAAAACTTAAAATCTAAGGACAATTAAGTCCATAGTTATATTAAACCAGCACTTTGTCTGTTTGCTTTCCCTTTATTTCTTAGCCACAGAAATAAGGATTCAGGGCTACTTTAAAATCTTACTTTAAAGAGTCTTATAAAAGATACGGAAAACCCACAATGAAGTTATGAATAAATACACCTGTGTTATGTTTTTGAAAGCAAGCATTTTCACTGTCATTACTGCAGTCCCAGGACAAAATGTTCAAAGTAAGTGTTTGAACCTAATTTGATCACTGGACAGACTAAGGGTCAGAGAAACTTAATTCAGAAATATGGATGGCTCAGTGCAAAAGTCTCTGTACATTTTATTATATTTTGGACATGTTTCCCACTGTTTAAAAAGGGTTTTAACCACAGAGAAAAGTCCAAACTGATTCCTTCTTATGGGCCCTCTTGGACCTTTAGGCAGTTATGTTCATATCAAAGACTTTAAGTGATTCAGAACTTTTGAGTGATTACAGAAAAGCCGTATACTCATTGTTGTATAGCATCCCCTGGAAGAGTAATTCACCCCAGTGTGTTCATCCACACATCCCTTCAGGCCTGGTGTGTGCTAGGGTTGCAATGAGAGTTGTGGGAGGAATTTTCCATTAGCAAGCAATACATTCATTATATAGAATGTATGTCTCTATACTTTAGCCTCACCCCATTTTTGTTTACAAAATTTTACCTTAAGGTGGTATATAAAACACAAATCTTGAAAATGTAAGACCATGTATCATAATAAAAATACAGTGGTCAAATTATTCCACTTTCTATTGAGCTGCAATCTGACTCTCTCATACAAATATCATTTTGTCAATAATATGCATTTCTGGATTATAGTTGAGTAAGCAAGATTGAAATGAGGTGACTTTGCTTGATAAGCAGAATATTCATAAAAGACATAATTATTCTTCCTTCCTGATCATGTAAGATCAACAACAGTGGAATTTCTCTTTGTGTGCTTTGCTGGCGAGCTGCAGTCCATGGTGTTGCAAAGAGTCAGACACAATTGAGAGACTGAACAAGTGCGCTATGAACACTATCAGTTTAGTTCAGTCGCTCAGTCGTGTCCGATTCTTTGTGACCCCATGAATCACAGCACGCCAGGCCTCCCTGTCCATCACCAACTCCCGGAGTTCACTCAGACTCACATCCATTGAGTCCGTGATGCCATCCAGCCATCTCATCTTCGGTCGTCCCCTTCTCCTCCTGCCCCCAATCCCTCCCAGCATCAGAGTCTTTTCCAATGAGTCAACTCTTTGCATGAGGTGGCCAAAGTATTGGAGTTTCAGCTTTAGCATCATTCCTTCCAAAGAAATCCCAGGGCTGATCTCCTTCACAATGGACTAGTTGGATCTCCTTGCAGTCCAAGGGACTCTCAAGAGTCTTCTAGGGGCTTCCATATACATCGTTTTATTTAAATCATATAACAATCCTAAAAGGCATCATTAAATCCAGCCATCTCATCTTCGGTCGTCCCCTTCTCCTCCTGCCCCCAATCCCTCCCAGCATCAGAGTCTTTTCCAATGAGTCAACTCTTTGCATGAGGTGGCCAAAGTATTGGAGTTTCAGCTTTAGCATCATTCCTTCCAAAGAAATCCCAGGGCTGATCTCCTTCACAATGGACTAGTTGGATCTCCTTGCAGTCCAAGGGACTCTCAAGAGTCTTCTAGGGGCTTCCATATACATCGTTTTATTTAAATCATATAACAATCCTAAAAGGCATCATTATAAACAATATTTCGGCTGATGAAATCAAGGTGGGTAGTATTTAAGCACATTTATCTCTTTCTTAAGCTTCAAACTCGACCCCATGGACTGCAGCCAACCAGGCTCCTCGGTCCATGGGATTTTCCAAGCAAGAGTACTGGAGTGGGGTGCCATTGCCTTCTCTGGTAAGGAAATAGCTCAACATTTTTAAAAAGATTTATATTTGTTTTTCATTAATGGACAGAAGATATGGGGCATTCCCTTTGAAAAAAATATTCTGAGAGGCTGCGTTCAGTACATACACATACCTTGACTGAAGGAAAAAAGATCTCCTGATCTTTTCCTCGTCGACATTCTAGGAATCAGCGAACTAAAATGGACTGGAATGGGTGAGTTTAACTCAGATGACTATTGTATCTACTACTGAGGGCAGGAATCCCTCAGAAGAAATGGAGTAGCCATCATGGTCAACAAAAGAGTCCAAAATGCAGTACTTGGATGCAATCTCAAAAACGACAGAATGATCTCTGTTCGTCTCCAAGGCAAACCATTCAATATCACAATTATCCAAATCTATGCCCCAACCAGTAATGCTGAAGAAGCTGAAGTTGAATGGTTTTATGAAGACCTACAAGATCTTTTAGAACTAATATCCAAAAAAGATGTCCTTTTCATTATAGGGGACTGGAATGCAAAAACACAGAATCAGAACTAGTTGGTGGCCCTTTCTTCCTACATGAATTTAGATGCTCTGGCTCTGGTCCTGCTGACCCTTCCTCCATTCTCAGTATCAGGGACCCGGGACTCATTTACACCTGAGCCGACCAAGGGCAGTGAGTTATGAGCATGTCACCTCCTGAGATCTTTTCCATACCACATGCTAGTGATTCTGGAGTTCTGACTCTATTGAAATAAAGTGTGGAAAAGGAAAGTTTCTGCAGGAAGAAACTCAGCCTTATAGTTAATTGAGTAGACAAGTCAGGTCCATCATCATTGTTGTTAGTTTTTGACATCATATATTTCTTGCAAAACTTCAAAGGAGAGTAAGTGCAATTTTCCTATAACATGACAGCTGTGATGTTAGACACTGAAGAAAAACAGGTGAGTGAGGCTTGAGCTCCTAAAGTTTCAGGAACCTGGGACCAAGACTTTGATCCATTATTTACAGTATCCTCTTTACTAAAAGCCCCTGCCCACACGACTGTGAACCCCACCTGATCTCCATGGTTTGCATTCTTCTTAGGAATCTCACTGATGCACAGTATATAATAGCTCAGATGCCAAATCAGCAATTTAACTTCATCTTTATACTTAACTCTGATGTCTGGGGTATTTATTGCACATGGAGATGCAGGATTACAGAGCAGCTAAGACTATATTCTTCAAAGTCATGTTGCTGCAATTGAAATGTGATTTCTTGGACTTTTTAAATGTAAGGCATCAGGCAAATTATTTCTGTGTTCAGTTTACTGGTAAAATGGGACTGAAACTAATAATCTCATTGGTTATTTTTAAATAAGAGTAGAATTTTACATACAAAGCTCACAGAATAGGTGTTTGACATTTGATTAGTGGTTAATGAATATTACTTATTATTATTACTCAGAGATGTGGTGGGGGCAAAAAAAAAGGCTTAGTGCTGCTTATCAAAAATACTTTTTTCTATTGGACTCATTCATTAAAAGCATAACGTTGCTTTTTCATATCTTGGGAGGATCTAGTGAATTTAGCTGAGATTGTTGGTTGACTTGAATTGTCAAGTGGGTTCTGCATTGTACTGGCGCTGACAGTGCTCATGGTGGTTGTACTTGTTTTCTTTGGGTACAAAGATGGTGCAGAGGTGTCACTAGGTTACTAGAAATAAATAGTTGTGACCACTGCTTCCATTAATATATCCAATTCTCTCAAAAGAACACTTGAAACTAACCAAAATGACTTCTTCTAGATACTCTGCAACTACAGCTCATGAACACCTCTGCCTATTACACCTACTTCCTCCTCATCCTTAAGAGTGTAGTCTATTTTGTCATCATCACCTTCTCTGTGTTTACAAGAGGCATCTGCTGGGATAGAAAGAGCTCTTGACAGAGGGGACCACGAAAGGGTCAATTTTCCTTCATCATCTATCCCTAAAATTCTGTACTTTTTTGCTGGATTTGGATTGTCTCAGTTCATAGGTGTATTTATCTATTATGTCATTGTTAGGTAACAATTTTTCAAGCCATTGGGCAAACAGATAGTTTGACTCTGTAACAAGGAATTCTGCCATTACTCAGGGCAGGGCCCAGGGCTGGTCCGGGGAGCCTCTCCCACCACTGTCCCCACAACCTCAGCAGCTCCTCCCACCCCCAAATCCACAGGCCTTCTGAGCACACACAGCAGGCAGCTCCCCGTCTCTTCTCTCAGCGCAGCCACCCAGACCATGACCCTGCCCCTCCCTGCCCCTCCCTGCCCCTCCCTGCCCCACACCCTGGAGCCTCCAGCTTTGTTGCTTGAACTCTGAACTTTAATTTTCATAATAGGCATAAAATTTAAAAATATATAAAAAGTCCATTTTTGTCTGTGTGTACTTTAATTTCATGAAATTGAATCAAGATAAGAAACAGCATGACAACTGAGCTATCAAATTCAGCATGCTTGTAATAATGGTCAATACCACATTTTTATGTTTCAGTGATTATGGTCTTTCTTTGGGGCACTGGTTCCCAGATGAGCTACAGCTAAAAGAAAGTGCCCGTCTAGTGACTTCTCTTTCAAAGTCATCAGATTCAGACTCATTGGTTTGGGATATTTGTATGGTGATACTGTGACACTCAGCATACTTTGCTCGGTGTGTGCTCAGATTGTACTGGAGCCTCACAAACACTGCCTCCCGATCCTCACATTAACCCCACGAAAACTGCTCCAGCACCAGAGGAGCATCAGGTGGAGGGTGAAGCATGCAGACTATGACCTTTGAAGGCCTGCATTTGCACCCTGGGCCTGTATTAGGATCCGTGTGACATCAGCAGCAATTTGAACTCTCTGTGCCATCATTCCCTCATCTGTGGAATGAAGTTACAGAGTCCTGTCTCCTGGGGCATGTGGAATAGAGTCAGTGATGCTGGATCCATGCAAGTCCTCAACAGCAACTAGTTTCTACTGTTGGTAGCTCTACTGTAGAATCAGTAGGTTCCACACAAACACGGAACCACTAAGAATCATCTCTAATTTAATTTCCTTCACACACAGGTTAGATGTGGATAAAACAGTTATTCAGTTACTATCTTTCATCAGGTAATTTTANGAGGGATTGGGGACAGGAGGAGAAGGGGACGACCGAGGATGAGATGGCTGGATGGCATCACGAACTCAATGGACGTGAGTCTGAGTGAACTCCGGGAGTTGGTGATGGACAGGGAGGCCTGGCGTGCTGCGATTCATGGGGTCGCAAAGAGTCGGACACGACTGAGCGACTGAACGGAACGGATGCTGGAAGTTGGGTTAGATAATGTACTACACTATCTGATTGATTCCACAGGACACTTCCACGTGGCAAACATTACTAGCTGCTGTTTACAGTTGGGGAAGTAAGCCTGAGAGGGTCATCAGATGGTGTCTAGAAAGTTCCTCCCTATTCCAGCTGGTGATGGTACTGCTTGTAATCTGACCCATAGATTCATTTACTTTGTTAGTGATCAGAACACTTGCCACAGTCATCTTACATGAAAAATGCCTTCCTTTCCTCCCACCTTCAAGTACTTTTTTACAAAGTATTTGAGACATGTCCTTGTGAGATACCCATGTTTGGTTGCAAGATCTTTAGAAAACCATCCACTATGGGAATTACATTAGTAAGAGACTGGGGCTGTGGTGCCATTCAGCTGTGCCTGGTATTCTGTTTGCTTCAGCTGATACTTAACAGTCCAGCGGTTAGAAGATGGAAAATAATTATTCCATCTAGCCAGGAGATTTGGTGATAAAAGGAAACTTTGGGCTGCAGATTAAATTGTTTATTTAAGCACGAGCTTAGCCGTGTCTCCAGCATAATGTGCTATAGGAAGATGAGAAGGCTCTGTCCTCAACGAGAGACCCCCACAGGGCAGCCCCGATGCCCACCCTTGCCTTTCTCTGCAGCTTGCTCTGTCTTTGTTTCCTGCCTGACTTCGGCTTTGGAGGACTTGGTGAGGCTGGGATTGGCGCTGTCTGTGTCCCTGATTCCTGGGTACATGTTCTCTATTTGTCTCACGCTCTCCAAGTGTGCATCGCCTCTCCAAGACCTGTTTTACATTCTCCTCCTCCTCTCAGCTCATCCCTGCATTCTTCTCCCAACCCTCGCCCCGGCCCCCCACTGCTGATGACAAAAAAATTGGCCGTCTTTACTTTTTACCACTCTTTTCCTTAATTTCCTTCCTCCTTCTCTGTTTGAACAAGTTAATATTTTTGTAATGAATAATTTAAGCCCTTAGTTTGCACATATTTTAAGCATAGACCAGTCCAACTTTCTAGGAAAGTGTAAGACCAGTGGGGAGCAAATTACAACCCATGGGCCAAATCTAGCCTGGGCCTGTTTTTGTAAAGTTTGATTGGAACACAGCCATGACCATCAGTGTATGGACTGTCTCTGGTTGCTCTTGGGCCTCAACAGCAGGCTTAAATTGTTGTTGCAGAGACTGTATGGCCTGCAAAGTCTAAAATATTTACTATCTGGCCCTTTATGGGGAAAAGAAAATGCAAACTCCTGCACTAGACAAAGATAGTACAAGCTACATTCTAATTTAAGTCATTCTTGTCCCCAGAAAGCCACGGGCCTCACTTTTATTCCTGCAGAGTAATGGGCGACCCAAGCCACATTCACAGTGAACTATGGAGAGGGTGAGAATTGAGCAAGAATCCTCCATTCACTAACTACATTAGGACTGAGTTTCCAAACTTTAATTGTTGATATTCTGAACCTTAAGAAACCTCTGATTCAGTTTCCTCTCCTACTTTTTTTTTTTTTTAATAAGCAGTTTCATGTTCACAGCAAAGTTGGGAGGAAGGTGCAGAGATTTCCTATATACGCTCTATACCCACCAGGCATAACCTCTGTCAAACACCCACCACAGAGGGGTACATTTGTTACAACTGACAAACCTATAATACATGAACCAATTAATTACCCAAAGTCCATACTTTACCTTAGGGCTCACTCTTGATGTGTACATTCTGTGGATTTGGACAAATGTATGTGCTGTGCTTAGTTGCTCAGTCGTGTCCAACTCTTTGCAACCCCATGGATTATAGCCCACCAGGCTCCACTGTCCGTGGGGATTCTCCAGGCAAGAGTACTAGAGTGGGTTGCTGTACCCTCCTCCAGGGGATCTTCCCAACCCAGGGATCAAACCCATGTCTCCTGCATTGTAGGCAAATTCTTTACCATCTGAGCCACCAGGAAAGCCCATGAATACTGGAGTAGTAGCCTATCCCTTCTCCAGGGGATCTTCTCAACCCAGGAATCAAACTGCGGTCTCCTGCATTGCAGTTAGATTTTTTACCAGCTGAGCTACCAGGAAGTCCTGGACAAATGTATAAAATACTTGTATTCACCATTACAGGATTATACAGAATATGTTCACTGTTCTAAATATTGTCTGTGCTCTGCCTGTTCTTCCCTCCCTGTACTCCAAACCCCTATTTACTGTCTCCGTAGTTTTGCCTTTTCCAAAGCGTCATATAGTTGGAATCCTATAGTATATGTCCTTTTCAGATTGGCAACTTTCAGTTAGTAATATGATTTACAACTCCTCCATGTCTTTTCACAGCTTTGTAGCTCATTTTTAAAAGCACTGAATCATATTCCATTGTCTGGATGCACCATAGTTTATTTATCCATTCACCTATTAAATATCTTGGTTCCTTCCAAGTTTTGCCAACTATGAATAAAGCTTCTGTAAACATCTGTGTGCATGGTTCTTGTGTGGACATAAGCTCTTCCCCAGTTTTAAGCCTTCCATGCCTCTTCCTCCCTAGGCTAGATTACGGTCACGTTGGCCCTCTTGCTGGCCTGCCTTCACACTTTGGAGATTCTTTGGCTGGGATGTGAACTACCTTGCTCTGGTCAAGGCATAACACATGCCCGAACTGAAGGGGAGCAAAATTTCTCACCACCAAATATGCTTTGGTGGCATAAGGATTATTTTATGCTTCTGATGCACGGGGATAATCCAGAGAGATGGTGTGGGGCGGGAGAGGGGAGGGGGGAGGTTGGGATTGGGAGTTCATGTACACTCGTGGCTGATTCATGTCAGTGTATAGCAAAACGAATACAGTATTGTAAAGCAAAGCAAACTAAAAAATAAAAATTAATTAAAAAAGAAGAAACAGCAGACATAGGAAAAACTTTGAAAACGGAGTAGGAGTTACACTTTTGTAAGGGATATTTATAAGAAAAATCTCCATTTGTTAGGATGTCTCCGTCTGTATACCAAGAGGAGAAAATGACTCTAAACTCTAGAAACTCTTATCAATAGAGAAGGCAAGGACTTAAATCTACAGAACAACCTTATCCTTGTTTACTGTGCTTTCCCTTTTAACCTCCCATAACTGGTTCTCCCACCCCAACATCTATTTTTAGCTAGAGATGTCATTTAAGGTGATGAGTTGAGGCATTTGGGGGAGGTGCTCAGTTTTCTCGGTTCTCTCCCACATACAGAAGATAAACACGTTATTAGACTTCTGTTTGGTTTTTCTCCTGGTAATCTGTCTTTTTTATTACTCGCATGGGTGGTGGGTGGTCTCAGCTGAGAACGTAGAAGGGTAGAGGGAAAATGGTTTTTCCTCCCTCAGACAGCCATACGTCTCACAAGGCAGAAGTCCAGAGGGTGTAATTTCAGAACCATGGCGGTCTCGTTCAGCGTGGTACCACCATCCCTGTCCCACAATAAATAAAAATCCCTTCCTCCTAGCAGTGTTCTGAAGGAAGGTATTCCTCTGGCGCTTTCCTTTCCTTCCTTTCTTGGCATCTCACATAATGCTGACATGGGGTCATCTAGCATTAGATTTTGATGATATTCTCCTAAGAACACAGAGTTTTAGAGATCAGATCCAGCCCCACTTCTCTTTGGCGGCTGCGTTCTTTCTCCTCTTCATTTCTTTGGTCATAAATGAGAGTCTTTCTTCCCATACAATTTAATTTCTTTCAATTCCTTTTCTGCATTTACAACTCTGTCTTTATTGTATCTGGTCTTTTCCTGTCTCTCCCTTCCAGGGTCCCTAAGAGTGGAGTCTGCAGAGAGCATATTCTGCAGACAGTGCTTCACAGATGACAATGCTCAGGTTTATTTAACCAGAAAGGTTTTCATTAGGTTGTATGAGAGCATTCTGGAATCACCTGGAAGGTGAGCCCCTAGTGGGTATGTTTTGGATCCAGATTTTTAATTGAACTGTGTGCAGCCTCAAAATCTTTCTGCAACCTCCTGGGACCGCTCAGCCTGATTGCTGGAGACGGAGGTCAGACTTTTCACCTGCTGTCACCACCTCCATCCTCCCGGCCTCAGGCTGTTCAGGGGTGGGGGGCAGGAATGAGGCGATCTGTGCACACCCACACAACAAGGAATTCGTCCAAGGACTGCGGCCAAGAGACTGGACTCTTTCCAGCTTGTGGAGGCTCCGACATTGCAGAAAGTACCTGGGCGCTCTTGGTACCTCTGCACACAATGTGGGTTCAACTGGCTGCCCAGTGAGGAAAAAAACAGACGCTGTTACTGTGATAAAGATGCACCCAATAGTTTCCTTTGGGCCAAACCCTGGGTTTTGTGGGCGAGGAAACAGGCCTGAGGTCAAAGTCACTGCAGTGGCTTTGTTCTTTGGTGGCCAAACTGGAACTACGTTTCATGGAACTCTTCTCATTTCCCTCTATGGTTCGAGTGGGCCAACAGAGAAAAGCGGTGCAATTTGGAAGGTGGGAGGGAAGGAGCAGGCATGTATATGCTTGGTGTGGGCGGTGGCCCCTGCAGCTCCTCTGAGCACCTGGGTGGGCGGGCGTGTGTGTGGCTTAGTGCTAGAGGCCACCCATCTCGCTCTCCCAAGGGCTGCAGGCCAGCAGCCATAGCACTGCTTAACATCTGCAGCCATGGAACGTTCTGTACACCTGCGTGCAAAGTCACTTCAGTTGTGTTTGACTCTTTGTGACTCTGTGGACTGTAGCCTGCCAGGCTCCTTTGTCTATGGGATTTTCTCCAGGTCAGAATACTAGAGTGGGTTGCCATGCCCTTCTCCAGGGGATCTTCCTGACCTAGTATTGAACCCGGATCTCCTGCATTGGCAGGCAGATTCTTTACTGCTGAGCCACCAGGGAAGCCCCCCTGGAGGGTTCTGGCCTCTCATAAATCCCTTACTCTGTAGGCTCGAAGCAGTTTCTGCGTCAGACACAACCCTAACTCATACAGTCCCATGACTTTGTTTGCCACAGATCCCAGGGCCCTAGGCTTCCAGGACAACTTCCTGCCTCCAGTGTCACCGCTATTTACAGGTTCTGGCAGCTGGTACAATGCTGCTGCTGCTAAGTCACTTCAGTCGTGTCTGACTCTGTGTGACCCCATAGATGGCAGCCCACCAGGCTCTCCTGTCCCTGGGATCCTCCAGGCAACAACACTGGAGTAGGCTGCCATTTCCTTCTCCAATGCATGAAAGTGAAAAGTGAAGTGAAGTCACTCAGTCATGTCCGACTCTTAGTGTCCCCATGGACTGCAGCCTACCAGGCTCCTCCGTCCATGGGATTTTCCAGGCAAGAGTACTGGAGTGGGGTGCCATTGCTTTCTCTGGGTGCAATGCTAGTATCAATAAATGCTGAAAAGCAAATGGGGAGGTTCTGGCCAAGGAAACTTTCATGGCATCCAGCCAAGTATTCGTCATCAAAATGCCTGGTTCATCCCCAAGCCCCATCTCACACTGTACAGGGTAGATGGTTTTGGCAGTACTCTTTGGGCCAGAGCAGAGTACATAAGTATGATAGACACTGAATCAATCCTGGGTCTTTGGGCAAGAGATTTCGAGCACCTTTGGATGGGTCCAGGGTACAGTTAATTCTCTCCAGTGCTTTTGCCATTCTTTGCGTGGAAAAGGTGCTGAGGAAAGGTCGACCAGCTTGTATTTAATCGTGCTGTGCATGGTGACACCTTTTGCCATGGGACTTGGGGAGTTAAGAGAGGGCCACCTTCCCTCTTTTCGTATGTCTCCATCCCCCAGGATGAAATATTAGGAGGATTGAAATCCAGGAAATCAGAGGGGTGGAGCTGAATTCTACCCCTAGTTAATAATTAAGCAGAACTGTATCAGGGATTAGTTGTTAGTTAATAGAGAACCAGAGAGCCCCACAGGGCCCCAGAGGCAGCTGATGGGGTGGTGTGGGGTACCTGCTATGATGTTCTGTGAGTCTCTACTGCATTCAGGATCTGTGGCCACGCCCCTTTCCTTTCCACTCCAGCTCCGTTGGCTCCCATGGTGTCCTTTGCCTCGACCATGCACTCTTCTATCTCAGGACGTTTGGCCTCATCATCCCCTCTCCTGGGTCCATCTTCCCCCAGAGAACCTCCTCTCAGGACTCACTCTTTTTCATCTTTGCTCAAAAGTCACTTCATCTCGATGGTCCTTCCCTAACTACCCTACTGTAAATCTCAGCCCTCCCCCATTGCTACCACACTGTATAATGACTGATTCAAATATAAGCTTCGCTGGGCCAGAGACTTGCTCTCTCTTCACAGTGGTTGTGGACACTCACTGGGTGTCTGTCTTAGCACTGTATTCGCCCCTGACACCTCCTAAACCACAGCTCCGAAGACTTCGATAAGAATAGCGCCTCCTAGTGTGGCGTTAACACTGCGATATAGAGCCCATTGTCAAAAGGAGGCCACTGGTGGCTTCTTCTCTCTGGTTACCTTCTCAACTCCCTGGCTGCTCTAAAAATCTGTCAACAGCTTCTAAGGCTGCAGTTCATTTTCGAAAGCTGCCCCATGTCAGGACTGGGAAGCTGGCATGAAACACCAGGCCGATTGTGTTTGTTCGTGGTTTATGTTCAAACTCTGACATCTTATTTCTGAGAGATGTGAGAAAAGCGCTTGATAGGCTGTCTGCTGCAGTTTCTCCTAAGGGGTCTGCCAAAAACTGCATGCGATCTCAGGGTCTGGTTTTCTTCGCCTTCTTCAGGTGAGCTTGTTTATAGGAAGGAAACGTTTGTGCCGCTCAGCGGGTTTGAGAAACCCAGTGGGAATGGCTGTTTGTTTGTCTTTTGATCGCAAAGCCTGGGGTTTGGCTCCAAGGCTGAAAGGTCTCCAGGCCTGTTTATCTCCTCCCCTTGAGACTCTAATCTCTCCTCTGACATTCCTTCGGCCCACAGGGTGGCTGGGGAGTGGGGGTGCGGCCCTTGCAGGTGGACAGAGATTTGTGTGATGCCCCCCACCTTCCCAAAGACAGACTGCTGGGCGCCCCATAGCCCAGTGCAATGTGAGCTGCCCATGCCTGGCCTTAAATCTCAGCAAGCAGAGACAATTTTCTTTGAATCAGCATGCAGTACCACGCAGTGTTCCCCACAGGGGGACAGAGTGAGAAAATGAAATTCAAATCACCCCTCTGGTACACTTTTCACTCCCTTTCCTGATAAGGTCCAGAGAGAAGCTGATTCCATAGGTGACCAGGCGGGTGTTTATGGGGGCTGCTCTCCAGGCTGAGGACACAGGTGCCTCCAGATCTTGATCTTTGACCCTGGGCTTGTTTCCCCAGGTAGCTGCACCCGTGTCCCACCCCCCACCTCACTTGGTATCAGGTGGAGTAAGCCCCTGGATATCTGGCGACCTTGAGAGACTGAACCGATTTTGAACTTGCTTCCTCAAGTCAACCCGCCCCAGAGTAGACAGCTTTACATCTTTCTCGAAAATAAAGTAAATAAAAACAAATGAAAAGCCCTCAGCTTGGTGCAGTGATTTTGCTCAGGCAGAAAAACGTCAAGGTACAAGCCTACAAGCCGAGCCGACAAGAGGCAGCCTTTGTGGTCTCCGGGAAAAAGAGGGCAGGCTAGGCTTGTGTGCGAGAGGCAGGAGCTGCTTTTGCAGAAATGGAAATGCTCCCCCGTCTTTCCTTCCACACTAAGTTGCTTCATTATATTTTCAGGCGAGCGAGTCATGGGTTCCTGGTGCGCGGGGCTGTCTTTTTCAATTAATGCTTTTCACAGAAGTTCAGGTTTTAAACATCTCCCCCTCTCTTCCCAGGTCTGTTATATTTCCCAGAATGGTTCCCAGCGCTGGAGATAATTCCTTTTCGGAGAACCTACGTTTCTCACCTGCTGATTGCAATTAGCCACTGCCAGCTGGGGCCTGGTATGCAGCTGAAACGCTAACAAGAAGTGGAGACCACGCGGAACCCAGACAATGTGAATAAGTAAGGAATGGTGCCGGTGTTTATAAGATATCCTGTGAATTCGAGGTTTCCCAACCCTCTGCCTGGCCCTCCCTCTTCAGGCTCTGGGCTCCTCCCCCCTCCCCCTGCCCCTAACTGGGTTGTTTTTTTTTTTTTTTGTCTGTGGGTTTGTAGCCTGCACTTAACATCACAGTCACGAATTTACCACTAAGTACATTTTGTTAGGCAATAAACAGCCTCAGAAGAAAAATGAAATTCGACTAGGACTTCTGTTCCAATAATATTTGTGAGCTGTGGCAGATTCAGGCAGGCCCTTCATGCAGGTCTTAGAGCTAACCTTGAACATGAAGGCTGGCAGGGCTTAGAGAGGCCTAGGGGACAAGTAATCCGAACCTTTCATTTTATAGACAAGGGCACTGAATCCCAGATGGGGAGCATGGCCCGTCCAAGGTCTTAGAGGAAGTCGGAGGGCTGCCTAGTCAATGTCTCCTGGCCCCCAGCGCAGGGCTCTAACCACTGAACTGCCTTGTCTGTGATCATCATAGATAGCCAACCTGTAGAGTTTGTGAGGAAAACACAGAGGAGATGGGTTGGAAGGTAGTCTTTGGTGAGCAATGTGCTTTCCAACCTAAGGAGACATTTATTTCCTCTTGCATGAGCCAGTACCAATGTTTTACCCCTGGACATTTTCATCCACAGTTCACACCCATCTTGCCTTGGCTCACAGCTGCTGACCGTGATCCCCTGTAATTGTTGTTGTTTAGTCGCTAAGTTGTGTCTGACTCTCTATAACCCCATAACTGTAGCCTGCCAGGCTCCTCTGTACATGGAATTCTCCAGGCAAGAATACTGGAGCATGTTGCCATATCCTCCTCCAATGGGTCTTCCCGACCCAGGGATTGAACCCAGGTCTCCTGCATTGTGGGTGAATTCTTTACCATCTGAGCCACTGAGGAAGCCAAGAATACTGGAGTGGGTAGCCATTTCCTTCTCCAGGGGATCTTCCCGACCCAAGGATTGAACCTGTGTCTCTTTCATTGGCAGGTGGATTCTTTACCACTGAGCCACCAGGGAGGCCCCATGATACCCTGCCTGACTGCTCAGCCTTTGGGGCTGTTTTGGGTTTGTTCTGTAGGCAACTGTAGGCAACAACCAACCAGGGGGAATGAGCAGCTATCCCTGGGAGCTCCACAGGGAACATGGAGGGAGGCTGGCCTGGTTGAAGTCTGTGGCTTCTCGTGCAACCATATCTGTTCAGGGGCATTGAGCTGTGTCCTTTGCAGTCATTTCTTACTTCACCTTAGAGGGTTAGGTGTTCCCTGCCCAACTCACTTTCCACGGGGAGAGGCTGCCTTGTGTCAGAGAATTGGATAGGCTTCCAGGGCAGTGGGCAGTAATGAAGAGCCTGGATGTGGATTCTACCCACATCGCTCTTCTCTGGTAGGCATGTCTCTCAGCCTCTTTGTTTATCCGAAACTCGGACACTCATTCTGTGTGGCTCATTGGGCTTGCTAGAAGATGAAGGAAGGAGACATAGGTAAAAGTAGGTTCTCTGTAAATATTCATTTTCTTTTTCTCTAGTACTAAGTCTCCAGTTTACAGATGAGAAAAACAAAGGCCCAGGGAAGTAAAACTACTCTCCCAGGGCCACAGGCTCTTCCATTGCCTCTGGCATCTACTATGTCTTCTGTGAGGCACTCAGAAAAAAACTACACCAAGGTTTACTAACACAAAGTTGCTTCTCCAAAGAGAAGTGTATCTGTATGCTGATAAGTGTTTAGCAACTAGCTGGGGTGGTGGAGGAGGGAGGAGGGAAGGGAAGTAGGGAGGAAGCTCTGATTTGTAGAGTTGTTGATTTTTATTTTGAAATAATTATAGCATGTGCACTAAGTTGCTTTAGTCAGGTCTGACTCTGTGCATATACAGTTAAAACAAATAATATAGAAAGATCCCCTGTACCCTTCATCTAATTTTCCCCCAATGGTCACATCTCATAAAACTATCATACTGTATCACAGTCAGGATACTGACATGATATAGCTCACCAGTCTTTATATTCTCCCAGTTTTGCTTCCACTCATTTGTGTGTTTGCATGACTTAGATCTGTGCAGTTTGTGGCACAGTTTGCAATCTGTGCAATCTATGGCAACAGGATCCCTCTGTTGCCATATCTACTTCCATCCTGCTCTACCTTGTTCCATCTTTTTTATAAACCCTTTTTTATTTTGCATTGGGGTATAACCAATTAACAATGTGATAGTTTCAGGTGGACAGCAAAGGGACTCAGCCATACATATACATGTATCCATTCTCCCCCAAACTCCCCTTCCATCCAGGCTGCCACATAACATTGAGCAGAGTTCCCTGTGCTATACAGTAGGTCATTTTTGGTTATCCATTTAAAATATAGCAATGTGTATATGTCCTTCCCAAACTCCCTATTGCTTCACCCCCCTATTTTTCCCCTCAGTACCTTGCCCCATATTTATCCCCTGACAATATCATATTTCAAAATTTTGTCATTTGTTATATAAATGGAATCATATACTATGTAACCTTTTTGGATTGACAGTGAGAAACTCAGCATAGTTCTATAAAATTTGAGTCAAGTTTTTATAGGTATCAATAGTTCATTCCTTTTTATTATTGAACAGTATTCTGTACTGTGGGTGTATGATGGTTTGTTTAATCATTCACTTGTTGACGACTGTCTGGGTTGTTTACAGATTTTGGCTATCATGTATAAAAAACTACTATGAATATTCATATACAGATTTTTATTTATTTATAAGTTTCCACTTCTTTGGAAACTTTGCACTCCACCTCAGAGTGTCATTGTTGAATTGCATGCTAGCTGCATGTTTAGTTTTATAAGAAATGGTCAAATTGTTTTCTAGAGTAGCATAATCGTATTCCATTCTCAGCAATATATATTCCAGCAATATATGCGTGATCCATTTTCACCACACATCCTGGCCAGTGTTTGACATTGCCATTATTCTCTATTCTAGCTATTCTTTAGATAGTGTGAGTGCTCAGTTGCATCCGACTCTTTGCGACCCCATGGACTGTAGCCCACCAGGCTCCTCTGTCTGTGGGATTTCCCAGGCAAGAATACGGAGTAGGTTGCCATTTCCTCCTCCAGGGGTTTTTCCCGACTCAGGGATCTAACTCACATCTCCTGCATCTCCTTGCATCGTCAAGCAGATTCTTTACCATTGAACCATCTAGGAAGCCCAGATAGATATATAGTGATATCTCATTGTGAGTTTTTTTGTGTACATTTTCCTAATTGCTAATAATGAAGCTGAACATCTATTTAAGTACTTATTTGCCATCTGTTTATCCTCTTTGATGAAACACCTCTTCTTGTCTTTTGTCCATTTTTCTAATCAGCCTATTTGCTTATTTTTTTATGGATTCTCTCTTTTTAAAATTATGTCTTTATTTATTTTGGCTGCACTGGGTCTTTGTTGCTGCACGTGAGCGTTCTCTAGTAGTGGTGAGCAGTGGCTTCTCTTGTTGCAGAGCACAGGCTCTAGGTGCACGGGCCTCGGTAGTTACGGCACGCAGGCCCAATAGCTGTGGTGACAGGCTTATTGCTCTGAGGCCTGTGGAATCTTCCCAGACCAGGGATCGAACCCATGTCCTCTGCATTGGTAGGCAGATTCTTATCCACTATACCACCAGAGAAGTTGGTCTCTTTGCTTATTTACTGTTGAGTTTTGAAAGTTCTTTATATATTCTACATATTAGTCCTTTGTATCTAATATGTGATTGGCAAATATTTCTCCTTAGTATATAGCTTGTCTTTTTATCCTCTGAATGGGGTGTTTTGCAGAACAAACATTTTAAATTTTGATGAGGTCGAAGTTATCAATTTTTCCTTTAACAGATTGCACTTTTGGTGTCAAGTCTAAAAACTGCTGTTGTTTTTTCTAAATCTTTCATAGTTTTGTATTTTATCTCTTGTGTTAATTTTTGTATAAAGTATGAGATCTAGGTCAAGGGTTGATTTTTTTTTTTTTGGTATACATTTTTTCCTGCCTATGGATGTCTAATTACTGCAACACTGTTTGCTAAAAATACTATTTTTTCTCCATTGAATTACTTTTACACCTTTATCAAAAATTAGCTGGCATATTTGTGTGGGCCTACGTCTGGTTTCCCTATTCTGTTCTATTAACCCAAGTATCTGTTTACCCACTAATAGTTGAGCACTCACACATGTATGCTCTACTTCCTTGTTTACTCTAGTTAAATACTAGGCCTTAATATTGGATGGATTAACTCCTCCCTTTATCGTTCTTTTTCAAGACCATCTTGGCTATTCCAGGGCTTGTTCCGTTCCGTTCCGTTCAGTCGCTCAGTCGTGTCCAACTCTTTGCGACCCCATGAATCGCAGCACACCAGGCCTCCCTGTCCATCACCAACTCCCGGAGTTCACTCAGACTCACGTCCATTGAGTCTGTGATGCCATCCAGCCATCTCATCCTCGGTCGTCCCTTTCTCCTCCTGCCCCCAATCCCTCCCAGCATCAGGGTCTTTTCCAATGAGTCAACTCTTCGCATAAGGTGGCCAAAGTACTGGAGCTTCAGTTTTAGCATCATTCCTTCCAAAGAAATCCCAGGGTTGATCTCCTTCAGAATGGACTGGTTGGATCTCCTTGCAGTCCAAGGGACTCTCAAGAGTCTTCTCCAACACCACAGTTCAAAAGCATCAATTCTTCTGCGCTCAGCCTTCTTCACAGTCCAACTCTCACATCCATACATGACCACAGGAAAAACCATAGCCTTGACTAGACGGACCTTAGTCGGCAAAGTAATGTCTCTGCTTTTGAATATACTATCTAGGTTGGTCATAACTTTTCTTCCAAGGAGTAAGCGCCTTTTAATTTCATGGCTGCAGTCACCATCTGCAGTGATTTTGGAGCCCAAAAAAACAAAGTCTGACACTGTTTCTACTGTTTCCCCATCTATTTCCCATGAAGTGATGGGGCCAGATGCCATGATCTTCGTTTTCTGAATGTTGAGCTTTAAGCCAACTTTTTCACTCTCCTCTCTCACTTTCAACAAGAGGCTTTTTAGCTCCTCCTCACTTTCTGCCATAAGGGTGGTGTCATCTGCATATCTGAGATTATTGATATTTCTCCCAGCAATCTTGATTCCAGCTTGTGTTTCTTCCAGTCCAGTATTTCTCATGATGTACTCTGCATAGAAGTTAAATAAGCAGGGTGACAATATACAGCCTTGACGTACTCCTTTTCCTATTTGGAACCAGTCTGTTGTTCCATGTCCAGTTCTAACTGTTGCTTCCTGACCTGCATACAGATTTCTCAAGAGGCAGGTGAGGTGGTCTGGTATTCCCATCTCTTTCAGAATTTTCCACAGTTTACTGTGATCCACACAGTCAAAGGCTTTGGCATAGTCAAGAAAGCAGAAATAGATGTTTTTCTGGAACTCTCTTGCATTTTCCATGATCCAGCGGATGTTGGCAATTTGATCTCTGGTTCCTCTGCCTTTTCTAAAACCAGGGCTTGTACTTTTCCATATAAATTTTAGAATAAGTTTGTCTATGTCTATAAAAAAAATCTTGCTCACATTTTGATCGGAATTGCATTAAACTTACATATCAATTTGGAGAGAATTGACATGTTTACTCTATGGAGTCTTCTAATCCATGTAATGGCATATCTTTCCATTTATTAGGTCTTCCTTGATTTCTTTTACCAGTCTTTTATAATTTTCAGCATACAAATTGTGCACGTTTTGTTAAGTATATGCCTAAGTATTTCACTTTCTTTGGAGTAAATATAAATGGTATTGTGTTTTTAATTTTAGTGTCCACATGTTCACTATTAGTATATAAAATGTAATTGATTTTTGTGTGTTGATCTTATATCCTGAAACCTTGCTGAACTCACTTATTGGCTAGGAATTTTTCTTAGTAGATATCTTGGGATATTCTGTATAGACAATATGAAAGTGGGGACAATTTTATTTCTTCCTTTCTGATCTTTGCCTTTTTTTTCTTGTCAATTGCATTAGTTAGAACTTCCTATACTCTGGTGAATATGAGTAGTGAGAATGAACATCCTTACTTCATTCCCTAAGAGGAGAGCATCCATTAGTTGTTCACCATTAAGTGTGATGCTGATTGTACCAGAAGGGGTTCTGGGTTGCCTTACCTCCTTGGTTTAGTCCTGGGTTTTGGTGCTGGTTGTGGAACCCCTAATTATCCTTACATCCCCAAGATAAGAACACATCCATTGTGGCTTTTGATCTTACTGTTTTGATGGTATGAAGCTTGAAAAAGATATTCATTCAACAAATATTTGTTGGGTGGTTAATTATGTGTCATGTACTATGATAGACACTGTACTTATGTAGATGAATGAAATAGATCCCTACCTCTGATGAACCCCACATCTAGTCAAGGAGAGAGGCAACTTAACAATTTTTGAAATTCTCTGGCAGTCCAGTGGTTAAGACTCAGGACTCAGTCTTTCACTACCACAGACCCAGTTTCGATCCCTGGTCAGGGAACTAAAATCCCATGGGCCACTTTAATGCGGCCAAAAAACAAAAAAAGAACCAGTTTCACATGGTGTCTTAAGTGTTACAATATAACCATGATGCTTTATGAATATTAAGGGTGGGAACCTAGAAATCAGAAAAGGCAAGCCTAGGTAAAAACTCCCCAAGATGAACCTTACAGGCCAGGTAGAATTTTTCCAGGTGAATAAAGAGGTGGAAGTACATGCCTGTCAGAGAAAACCTGTACAAAGACGAGCAAGAACTGCTGTGTCTGTGAGTAACTGGAGAGGAGGCGCGAGGAAATCTAAGGGGAGGGGTGACAGAGGAAATGAGAGAGGTGGGCAGGCATCACATCATGAAGGGCCTGGTACACTCTGTTCTTGAGCATGAATTCTTTCCTGAAAGTGATAAGGAGTAATTTAGACATTTTAAGCAGAGGACTCAGCATGATTAGTTTTGGATTTTAGGACTATCACTCCAGATTGCAGAGACTTGGGGCTAGATACGGGAAATGATGAGAATGTGCATTCCGTTGTGAGTAACTGGAGAGGAGGCGCGAGGAAATCTAAGGGGAGGGGTGACAGAGGAAATGAGAGAGGTGGGCAGGCATCACATCATGAAGGGCCTGGTACACTCTGTTCTTGAGCATGAATTCTTTCCTGAAAGTGATAAGGAGTAATTTAGACATTTTAAGCAGAGGACTCAGCATGATTAGTTTTGGATTTTAGGACTATCACTCCAGATTGCAGAGACTTGGGGCTAGATACGGGAAATGATGAGAATGTGCATTCCGGCAGTCTTTAGAGGAGTTGGAGATGTGTAGGAGAGCTCTCAGGAGTCAGACATGACTGAATTTAGTGATGGAGAGGCTGAGGACTGTGAGGATAGGCAGGGGTCAAGGACAATTCACAAATCTGAAAGTTTTGTAATTGAGTGGATAAGATGTTGTCACCAGAAATAAGAAACGGGGGCAGATTTGCAGGGAGGTTATGGGAATGATAATAAATAGGGGTTGAGATATGTTAAATTCTAGGAACTTTGTGGGTCTTATAGGTGAAAATGTGCAGTCACAGGTGGACATGAAAATCCTGAACTCACAAGTGAGCTGTGAGAGGCAGAAGGCTGCTAATAAAATGGGCTCTTTGAATGTATACAAGCTGTT